>JANFOE010000292.1:0-600000 GCA_025667525.1 Glebionis coronaria | reverse complement strand
TAGACATGACAAATTATTATTCATCCTAATTCCATTAAGATTCACATTATAAATGTCCTTATGCCTAGGTGTTCTATAATCAATAAAATTCTCATCAGGTATCTTAAAGTCTTTGTTTAACACAAAGCATTCAGTATCAGTAAAAAAACCTTATTTTTTTTATCACAAACTTGTGATACACTAAACAGATTATAATCAAGTTCTTTTACCAGAAATACGTTTTCAAAACGCAAATTATTGGTGATAAGAGTGCCTTTGCCAGTAATTGTACCATATCCTCCTCCAAATTACACTTTGTCACCATATTTAATGGGGGTAAAGTTGGTCAAATAATATTCCTTCCCTATCATGTGCCTAGAGCATCCACTATCCCAATATCTATAGTCATTTACTTGCTTTTGAATGCCCCGCACATAAAGTAAACAAATTAGTTTTCTTTGGGAACCCAAGCCTGAGCAGACTTAGATTCATTTGGTTGTTCAACAAGAACAGATTTAGTCCTTATAACAACCCGTTGTTCATCCCTATGAAGATTGAACACCCAGTTAACCCCAATTGGTTTAGTTATGACCTTTGAAATATAATGAAATATGTTACAAGTCATAGAAATCCCATTAGAATTAGGGTTTTGGTCTTGTTTGGTTCTCCATGTCAAACTAGATGAAGCTTTAGACCCCATTCCCTTTGGCTGCAAATACTTGTTATTACTTGGTCTAACAGCGTTAGAAACATTCTTGTCAGCGTTAAAGTTGTTCTTAACAACGCTAAAATTGTACTTGTCAGCGCCAAAATTAGGGTTTTCTACAGGAACCCATTGTTTGTTAGACCATGTATTAGTCTTTTGAAAAGGCCTTTGTCCATGAGTATTAGACCCTTTAGTAAAGAATGGAGCTGGTCTAGTAACTTGTGGACTTTGTTGGACTAAAGGTCTGGGTTTGACCATGGTTGACTTTTTTTCAGCGTTGACTTTTGAAGCACTGAGACACTTATACGCCAAATGTGAAAAACTCCCACAAATATAACAAGCTTTTCTAGACATATCCCTAGGTCTAGATGAAAAGAACCCTGTCCCATTATCACTAACTTGACTTTGTGGTGACCTAGGTTTCCTATACATTTTTGCATACTTTACACTAGGTTTTCTATTAACATTTGAGCCAAGGTCAATAGTCTTTCTAGTAGAGGGGTTGGTTACAATTATGGGTGTAGACTCATTTGGACTCTCACTAAGCATTCCACCTTTAACAAACAATGTAGGATTGGCTTTCTTCCATTGTTCTAGGTCAGTCAATTTCTGCTTATACTCCTCTACTGGAGTAAGAACTCTTGGTGGAGGAATGAATTCCTTTTCTTGGAGTTCTGGTATACCAGTCCAAGATAAATTCTTTCTAATGACACCATAAAAGTTTCCAACAGGTGGTGGAACATCAGCATACTATTTCATTCCTATCCCTGTCATATCCCTATAGTCTCTTTGCTCACTTACACATTTTTCTAGGGTTTGTGAAGCTTTATCAAATCTTTGAATTTTAAGCCCTACATTCTCTTTGTTTTTAATGGCCTCATCTAACTTAGCTTGTATGACTCCTTTGGATCTCTCCAGAATGTCCCTAAGGTCAACACTAACTTTGAAATCATGAGACAAAACGTTAATTTGATCATTTAGGTCAAGCTCCATTTTCTTATAGTCTGCTACAGTCTTTTCAGTTTGAACAAGTGCCATTTGATAATTAGATAGCTTACATTTTTAATCAAAAACATCTGATTTTAACTTTAGAATTTCTTTGTTATGTTTTTTAGTGTTTAAACGACAACCTTTACTACAAAAAGCATCATCATATACCTCATTATCTGATGAAGACGAAGAATGCGCCATGATAGCAAAGTGAGCATGCTCTTCTTCTTCCTTCTCTACAATCAAGGCCTTGTTCTCTTCCACCTCCTTGGCCATAAAGCTCCAGTTCCAGCCAACACCATCAATTTCTTAAATGGCAACCATAGCCTTTGTGTCTTCAACCTTGATGATTTGACTTGAAGGCTTTCCAGCATCAGATCTTCTTGGAGATCTGCATTCCCTCATAAAATGACCCATCCTATGGGAATTGTAACACTCAACCTTGGATTTATCCAACCCAGCAGTGTCTTTAGCATTGAAGGTCATCTTCTTCCTGAATCTCCTATTCCATCTATTGGCCCTTATGCTTGCAAGCCATATTCCACTTAATGTCCATCTCTTCCAAATTCTCATCACTGATTTGCTCAAGGTCCTCATAGGTAATCACTGAACCATTGTGCAATGCAGCAATGTATGCACATATTGTGTCTAGATCAATGCCAGCAGGCTTAATCCTCGGTGAGTCAACATTATATGTGTCGGCGTCTGAATGTGAAGCGCTAACAAAGGTTGATCCACCGATGACACAAGGTGATCCAGTAACAAGATGCACATATGATTCTCTCTTATCAACTTGGGTTTCACTATGTGAGAAGAAAGCCATGTTTCCAGAGGTAGATTTGCTTCCTTGATCCAAGAGGATTTCATTCTCTACAATCTTTAGCTTATTGTAGACGTCATCAAAAGTAGAACTCTTGTGAGCATTGGTAGCAATAATAGACCTTGCTTCAATATTCCATGCATCACCAAGACTTTTAAGGAAAGTGGTAATGATATCAGCATCACCATACACTGTTCCCATAAAGGACAATTTGCTTGTGATGTCTAGAAGCCTACTTCTCACCACACTTAGCTTCTCATTGGGAAGAGCCTTGAATACAAAATACTCATACAAGAGTTGCTTCTTCTTCTCTGAGGCAGTATATCATCATTACCACCATAGTTGACTTGAAGAGCTGCCCAAAGTTCTTTGGCAGACTCAAAACCTCTATACTTGTGTTGATTGGTTGGTCCCAAAGCAAGTTTGAGAATGCTTAGAGTTTTCATGTCATTCCTTCTCTTTGCGATGTCCTTAGTTGAGACAGCTCTCCCATCTGAAGGTCTTTCTTTTCGATCCTCTTCAGTTGAGCCCTCAATTGATCTTGCATCAATGGTAGTAGCAATCTTAGCATCCTTATCGAATGTGTTTCCATATTCAATAATTCCCTAGAGAGTGTGATCATGAATTTGAAGGTACTGCTCAAAATCGAACTTCCATAGCTCAAAGTTGTCAGGGTCTAGCATGGGGATTTTTAGGTTGTGGCTTGAGGAGGAGGTCATCTCTGGAGTAGACATCTTGTCTGGTTTTCAGGGTTCCTTGAATAATTAGGGTTTTTGGCGATTTAGGGTTTTTAGGGTTTTGTGTTCTTTTGATCAAAGTTCCTCAACAAGCTCTGATACCACTTGTTGATCCCAAACTTAGATCGATTAGCTTTGTGTAAACGAGATTAAATCAAGTTAAACACTAAGAGAAACTTTGTTGTATAAACAATTCAAGTACAATGCGGAACTAATACTTGAATGAAGAAAAAAAAATAAGTAAACCAAACTTTCACTTTTAATTGATGATCGAACTTGCGTACAATGAAAGTGTTAAAATGTATATTAAACTAAAACCTAAAGGCCTCCTTTTATAGATTAAGGAGCCTTGCACAAGAGTCTACCTATCAATTATTTTAAGTAAAGATAAATATAGAAAATACAATGTCGAACATATCTTTAATAGAAATACAAAACGTGAAGACTAAGTATTCTATCAGTGCTTGGACTTCTTCTCATCAGCGCTTGATTTCTTCTTGTCAACGCTTGATCTGTCAACGCTTGATTTCTTCCTATCAATGTCCAATTAACTCTTGTCAGCGTCTAAGTGTTGTGGCTCATTTTATTCCCAACAAGAATCACTTGGTATTTTTGGACAAAAAGGGAAAACCTACAACCAGTGAGTTGTAGGGAGTCACAATCAAGTAGAAAAACACAATATGATCTAGCCAATTAATACAGTTAATTCAAACAGTCGACAGACATAGCACAGACATGGTATAAGCAGATCTGGTGGTTATAAGCTACTTTTAAGCTAGTATAAGCCTACCAAACTTAACCAAAAGCATACAACAACTCACATAGACTTAGTTTCACACAAATAAACTCATATCATGCACTGATTTAAAGATTTAAGCTAGATTCAAGCATATGCAAGTTACTGATCAACAAAGATGAACACAAGATGAACTTTGCTGATATACTTGACCACAAATCCAATTTCAAAGCCACAAATCTACTTCATAGGTTACACAAACTTTTTTTTATCCTTGTTAACCCTAAATTAGCATACACTCTAGGTGTTCCCAAATTTTCAGATCACAAGACCCTAACACAAGCTAGTTAATCAAGATATTCAGATTTGGAGTTTAAAATCATGAGACTTGCAAATATCAGCACTCAACTTCTTAAATATCAGATACAAACACTAACAAACCCTAAACACTTACTCAAACTCACATGTAAATCACAATACAGCAAACCCAAACAGCCTTTTAACTTTTTAAATCCAAATTTAACAAAGCAAAAGTGTTTATTAGGTTGATTCAAGCTTAAACATGCATCATAACAACATCATAAGGCATAAAGAACAAGATTCATGCATAAAATCACCACAAATATCAGCAAACCACAAAAATCACTTAGAACCAACTTATTGACAGATTTTTCAAGAAAAGAGGACAAACCTCATGAATACACATCCACACTCACGAATTTTAGAGCTTATGTGGTAGCTTAATAACTAGGTTTTCACTTAGTTATGAAAGTTCGTTGAATGCGATCTTTTCGAATTGATTACCGTTAATTAGTGAGACTCAGTTGTTCTTGGTGGACAATAAAATGGTTGATTGATTATCTATTTTTAAACTAAAAGCAAATAAGAAAATGTTGTTAAGTAAAATTAAAGATTTAAAAATTAAACTAAAAGTTACTAGAAAAATACTAGGTAAAAACAGAGATTTCGGTAAGCGTTCAATTTTTAGAAATAAAACGTAATGAACTTAAAACTTGAAAAATTTGTTAAAACTAAAAAATTAAAACTTTTTAGATCGGAATAAACTTAAAACAAAGCTATCGAAATGTAACAAAGTTAAAACTGTCAGAATGTAGTGCAAATAAAACTATTGGAATGTTAAAGTAGATTCCATCGGAATGTAGGTCAATCAGAATATACTGTCTATCGGAATGTCCAAGGTATCGGAATGATTCAGATCAGAATACAAAAGATCAACTCGGTCGGAATACAAGCTGTCGCAATGCACTTCTGCCAGAATAATGAACAACCTATTGGAATGATGAACAATCTATCTGAATGTTGCTGACAGAAAATTGGCAGAGTTTCGACTTAAAATGACCTTAAGACCCGTCGGAATATGCGATCGCAATGAGCGATCGCAATCCCAGATCGGAATAAGGGGGATGTTAGTCTAGATCGCAAAGTAGAACCACAAGGGTTATTGCGATACAAACTAGCAGCCGTCGGAATATGTAAAACCCCCAATATTGCGATGGAACACAAAAATAATCCAAAAATGAAGTTAAGCTAGAAACTCAATAAGCACTTTCAATAAGCTCACTTAACCAAATCTTAAACAACTCAATAAGCATAAATTTGACAACTTTTGACATATGAAATTTGTAAACTTTATAAAAGGAACTTTAAAAAGGTTAAACTTCTGAGAAAAAAATAAAAGTAATAAGCTAAACACTAAATAAGCAAATAATCATGAATAGCTTAAAGCTTAATCCGTGTAAGACTTAGAAAAGCATAAAAAGATGAATCTTTTAATCACGAAATCATCAATCAAAATCAAACCGTATGAAATATAATTTTCAGATCAAAAATTAAAGTAAATCAAGAAAGGAAGAAAAAGATTGAAGATTAAAAGCTTAAACTTGAACTTTTGATTAATAAAACTCAAATACAAAGATTAAAAAGAATTTAACTTGAAAGAAAAGATTAAAACTTAGTGAGAGAAAGCTTAAAACATTCTCTCTCTAAAAACTAGAAAAAAAATGAAAAATGAAACTACCTAACCAACCCTCCTAATGTGTTTAGGAGGGTATTTATAGGAAAATAGGGAGGTGCATGTGTTGCATGATAGGTGTGTAAACACCCATCCTTTTTACCACTTAATTACAATAATAACCGAGCCAAAACGTGTATTTTATGTCTTTTATGTCGGAATTATGCGTGGTTTGTGTTTTTGTTGTGATTTAGGAAGAAATTGTGAAAAGTGGAGAAAACACGGGCATTCACGGTCTTTTATTGAAGAAAAAGATGAAAGACGAAGTCAAGGAGTCAAGAGTGCAAAAAGAACGGAAGTCCAAGACCAATTCTGAAGATTTATCGAAGAAAAAGTCAAAAGACGAAAGTTTACTTAAAGCCGAGGAACTCAAGTCTAATTTATTGAAGAATTAAAAGACGAGTTCAAAGAAATCCCGAGCCAAAAGTCATTAAAGTCCAAGATAAAGAAGATTTAAAGGCTTAAGGACTAATGGTGCAATTAACAAAGAGATTAAGAAGGAAGGACTAAGCATGCAATTAAGGAGAAAGGAAAGAGGGGAGGAAGCTTCCTAAGCATTCCTTAATCCTCCCCTATATATAGATTAGTTCTTAATCATTTTCATTTTGTTGGCTAATAGTGACAATTAGTTCTTCCACTTTTAATTACCTTGTCATTTAAATACTTGTCAAATTTAAATACTTGTCTTGCACCTTAATTACCATTTAATTTCAAGTAAGTTTTTCTTTTAATTCTTGTCAATCTTTATCTTTATTGTTCATCTCTCATTCTATCTTTCTTAATCTTTGATTTTTATTGTTTATGTTCATGTTCTTATGTTCTTATTTTGATCAAAGTGAGTTTTGATCATCTTGATTAGTTTTGTTAGTTTTGTTGTTTTGGATTGATTGTTTATGATTATTAGATGTTTATTTGTTAGTTTGATTTAATCTCGTGGTTGATTTAGCTTTGTTTTGATTAGATTCGTTCATATATTGTATCCCTTGTTCTTCGGTCTGCTGCTTCTGATCTTTTATAGGTTTATTCCGAATAGGAGAATATTCCGAGTAGGGGAGATATTCCGGATAGCCTGAGTATTCCGGATAGGGGTATATTCCGCATAGGGATATATTCCGAGTAGGGCTGGATATTTCGCATAGGGCAGGTTATTCCGAATAGGCACTTTATTCCAAATAGGCTACATTATTCCGAATAGGGGAATTTATTCCGAATAGGAATATATTCCGCATAGGGGCATTATTCCGAGTTGCCAAGATATTCCGAATAGAGGGAGTATTCCGAATAGGGGGCTTATTCCGGATAGGTGACAATATTCCGGATAGGAAACTTATTCCGAGTAAGACTTTTATTCCGAATAGTGGTTTATTCCGGATAAGGTAATTTTCAGTTTCTTTAGTTTCTGTTTTTAATTTCGAGCTTTATCTTTCCCGCCTTTTTACTTAGTCGCACTTTAAATTTATTTACCTTAGATTTATTTTAGCTTTTCCTTAGTTTAATATTTAGTTTTAGTTGCGTTTTAAGTTTTCCTTAGTTAGTTTTAAGTTTGCGTTATTTACTTTTAGTGCCCTTTAATTTCTCGTCGCGCTTTTAAATACTCGCCATTTACTTTAAATTAGATTTAGATTTACTTTAAAGTCATTTACTTTAATTGTTTTGCACTTTTCTTTTAAATACTACAACGACACACTTTTGTTCCACAAAAGACAGCTGAGTCACACACTTAACCGGATCAATTCGATTAGACATACTTAACGAATCTTTTTACCTGGCCAAAAGCCTTGTATCAAATGGCGCCGCTGTCGGATCTTTTCGTAAAGATTAACGGTTTTCTGTGAGAGAATCGTTGCTTTTTTGGGATCCGTTCACTTGTGAGCGTTATTTTTCTTGCACAAAAATTTACAAAATACCATAAAAATTAAAAATTGTTAAAAAATCCATAAAAATTCAAAAATTCAAAAATTCAAAAAGATTTTATCTTTATTGTGTATATATATTGCCTTTGTGTTTGGTTTCTTTTTCTTTTGCAATTTCAGGTGTATGCGTACTAGATCTTCTAATTATCAAGAGCCCGAGACTCGAGAAGATTTAAGTATGTCAGGTGTTAACAACAATAATAATCCACCGCACCTCAACAATAACAACAATGTTCTTCCACAGCCCGATCTTCGGACAATGGAGGAGCTTTGTCAACCTACCATGTTTGGACGAGGAGGACCGATTGCGCCAATGCAAATCACGGCTCCGGAGTTTTCGTTGAAGCACCACATGATTCAGCAAGTGCAAACTAATCCATTCGCCGGAATGCTTGATGATGATGCCAACAAACACCTCGACAAGTTCATTACAATTACCCAAAGCATGAAGTTGCCCGGTGCACAATGGATGTTCTTCGCCTACAACTCTTTCCGCATACTTTATCACATCATGTCGAGAAATGGTTTGATCGTCTCCCGAAGAATTCTATTCACACTTGGGATGACATGACTCAACGCTTTTTGTCGCGCTACTTTCCACCATCCATGGTCACGAGCCTTCGCAATCAAATCAACGGTTTCATGCAAGATCCTGATGAATCTCTTTTTGATGCTTGGGAGAGATATAATGTCTTGATTGATCGTTGTCCAAACCACAACATGCTCCCTGTGACCTTAATTGATACTTTCTACAATGGTTTGACTTTTCGAGATCGTGATACGATTAATGCAGCCGTCGGTGGCACGTTTATGAAAAGGAGACCCAAGGAGTGTAGAGAGCTTATTGAGAACATGACTACTCACCACAAAAACTGGGATTCCTCCGCTTCTTCAAGGAACAACGCGAGAGTCAATGTCTCTTCTACCTCAGCAAACCATGATATGACCGAACTCACCCGCATGATGACTGAAATGAGCAAAGGTATCTTGCTTCTCGCTTCAAACCAACAACAACAACAAGTTAAAGCGGTTGCACCTTCTTGTGAAGCATGCGGCGGTCCTCACTCATACACCGATTGTCCTTCTACTCAAGGAAATCCGGAAAATGTGTATGCAGCTTATGGTAATTATTCACCGGAAAATTACCAAGCTCGACCTCAAGGGGATAGAAATTTGCTGAGTTACCGGTCCAACAACTACCTTTCACCCGGTTTTTCTCCTCAAAACCAAAACCCCGCCAACAACTACACTAGAAGCAACCAAATCCCACCAAGAGCTTCTAATCCTTATCACCCACCCGCTCAACAAACCCCACCTATTAATCCCGATGTTGAAGCCATCATAAGAACTCAAGGTGAGAAAATCAAGAACCTACAGAGCCAAATTATCAATCTTAAAGGAGATATTACCAAGCAAGGAAATGAGATTAGATCCGAGCTTGGAGATAATATTCAATTCTCCTTCAGCAATCAAACGAATGATTTGAAGAATATGCTTGCTAGTTTCTTGCCCGCAGCTCAACCTTCTTCTTCGAGTTCTCTACCTTCAAACACCGTCACCAATCCGCGAGCAAATGTGAGTGCTATTACTACTCGTAGTGGAATTACCATTGTCGATCCACCAATCCCGCCCCCATCATCTATACCTCCTCCACCACCATTTATTCCTACTCCTCCTACACCTAGTATTAGTGCACCATTACCGTCTCTGCCTCGTCATGGCGATGTACCTAGGAAGGACCCTTCAACATCTCAACCTTTACCTACTACACATGCACCTTCACCACCAAAACCCAATATCCCTTATCCTTCTCGTGTAGGCAAGACCAAAATGCTAACCAAGGATTACTCTGAAGTGTCACGCTATGTGAAGATGATCTCTCAAATGAACTTCAACATTAGCGTTCTCGAAGCACTTGTCCACATGCCGAAATTTGTCAAAGCATTTAAGGAATTGCTTAACAAGAAGGAGAAGCTGATTGAGCTCGCCAACACACGCTTAAATGAAAACTGCTCTGCAGTTATTCTTAAAGAACTTCCGGAAAAGCTTGGAGATCCCGGTCGTTTTGTGTTGCCTTGCGTTTTTAACAAAACTGAAGAATTGACTGCCCTTGCTGATCTCGGGGCCAGTATTAATTTGATGCCTTTGATTGTTTAGAAAACACTATCATTGCCCGACCTCACTCCAACGAAGATGACTCTTGAACTTGCAAATCACACTCTCGCTTACCCCGTTGGTATTGCCGAAGACGTGTCCATTAAAGTTGGCAGATTTACTTTCCCGGTCGACTTTGTCGTTATTGATTATGAAATGGACCCTCGTATTCCTTTAATACTTGGTCGGCCATTCTTGAGAACCGGACGAGCTCTAGTTGATGTTGCCGAAGGTGAGTTAATCTTACGAGTCGGGAATGATGCACAAGTTTTCAAAATGGGGAAGCTTACAAGCAAATCCTTTCGACGAGAATCAGTGAATATGATTAATGTGCTTGATGATTTTGTCGTCTACAACAATCCTCTATTCGATTCTTCCATTGATAATCCACTTTTTCAAGATGATGTGGATGATTCTCTCTCCAATTTGGAACCTTCTCCCATATATGATTCTCCACCGATCTTCGATGCTTATGATGATGATTCTAGCTCAGATTCGGATGATTATGATGACCTTACTTCTGAGTATCCCGACCTGCCCACATACGATGATTTTGATGAGGCCAATACTCTTTCGAGCGATTCTTCACATGATGAAGATCCTCCGCTTACATCACTCGATCCTACTTTGGATGATTACTCATTTGAGGAAGACTTCTCTGAATTTCTCAACACTTACTTCCCTCATGAGAGTGATGCTCCTCCTTATGATTTTGAAGATTATCGTCTTGATCCTACTTTGGATTTGAAGAACATTCTTTCTAAGGAGAAGAAACCGGTCGACACCAATATCCGCATCACATATGATTTAACACCTCTTTGTCCCCCGTCTGAGGACGAGGTTGTGCTTCTTCTCGGATCTTCTTCACACTCTGCTGAGCCTGAGTGCTATTTTCCCTTAAAGGAAAAGGTGTTCGACCCCGGTATTGAAATCTTTAAGCCATCTCAGTATCCACCTGATGAAATAAAAGGAAATATCTTTGGAACTTATGGAAATCTACTTGCACCACTTCACCCTTGCTCCCACCGTGCTCCATCGCTGCTTAAGGGAACCTTGCCTATTTTTCTTTGGCTTGCCTTGTTCGCCTTAAGCTTGTGCTATTTGATGGACGAAAACTATGTCTTTGATCCTGGTGGATATGTTTCATGCTTCTTCCTATGATGATCAAGGTCGAGTCAGGCTCACGACTCGGTTAACAAAAACCAAGCGCTTCTTGGGAGGCAACCCATGTATATATCTTTTAGCTTTCTTTAGCCTAAGTGTAGGGGAGACCCGTTGGTTTGCTATTTCCTCTCCTCTCTTAATCAGGGATTCGCGCACTCAATGATCCACTCTTGATGATTCTTGACGACCCGTGATTTCGTGTTCACTTCTTCCCGGTTCTTTCCTAAACTCTTTTCGATTCACTATTTTCTATTTTCTCAATATTAAAATAGGAATCTCTTTAGTTGTCTCTTCCTTAGCAAAATTTAAACAAAGTGCACAATGTCATAAGTGTAGGGTAGTTTACTCCCACATGCTTAAACATTGAGGACAATGTTTATGTTAAGTGTAGGGGGACTTCTATCGAAGTTAAGTGGCCTTTTCCTTGTATTTGTCCTCATTTTAAACAGAAAATCAATTTTTTGACATTTTTCAAAAATTTTTGATCTATTTTGGCCTAATAATTTTTCCCTTTGTATAGTTATTTTCTTTCTTTGCTAGAATAAACTTTAATAATGTGGTTTTAATTTTCAAACGTTGTGAATCTTTTGACTCAACCCGAGTTTACTTATCTAAGTTACTCTAGTTAGTATCCTTAACGTGTTTAAGTCAAGTTTTGCTAGGCTTTTATATAGGGAGCTATAAAACGCGAAAGTCTTAACTCTCACGGGTTAAGAACAAGAACTTTTCGCAAGTTCCTATAATTGATCCTAGAGAGTCGTTTATCAAGGGAACTTTAAAACGCGATTTCTAAAACTTGAAAAAGTCTAAGAATTTGCAAGATCCTATAGGCGACTCAAAAACCCAGTACTTTGATTTAATAGGCTAAGCATCCACGAGTCTCATTCCTTGAGATTTTAAACTGTGGAGAACGAGAGATGATAGAGCCAATTATAAGTTCGGTATTCTTTCGTGAATTTATGTGAGTTAACTATAAGCCTATTCTCCCATCGCTTGCTAATAAATTTATCTGCAATAAATAAGGTTGTACGATTTGAAAAGTTACTTAGCTTCTAGCCCAAGATCGTTTAAAAGTTGCTCGGTATGGATTAGAGTTCATAGCCAAGACATAACTTATTGAACCGGGATGCGAAGATTGGCGAGTCCAAAAAGGTCCTAACAAGACATGAGGGCTATATTTTGTTGCTAAAGATCCAAAGTGATGTGAAGAATCATTTATCGAAAATCAATATCAAGGATCGAGACACACGACGAAAAGCAAAAACTCCCCAAAGGTCATGGAGAAGTGTATCCGAAAAGACCCTAGCAAGGTATGAGGATAAATAGATCCAAGTCATAAAAGGAGGCGGATCGTTGTACATCAAAGTCCAAAATAAAGATTGGAGAAAAATGAAGAAGTCGTGGTCCAAGTATGAATCTCTCAAAACTTCGAGTGAAGAAATTCCTATATGAAGAGAAGGCCATAATTTCATGAACGTCTCTCAAGGTTTGAAGTATGAAGTCGCTGCCAAATATCGGTCCGAGAAAGGTCTCAAATAGCGAAGCGAGTTATGCCAAGATATGAACTTTATGAGGTCCCGAGAAGCAGTTTTAAAAGATTTTGTCCTTTAGCTAACTATTGATTAAATCGTTCACTTTATTTTCGGCCTAAATAACTATCAAAATAAGTCAAACAATGCATCCTCGTGATCATTCAAGACAACAATAAAATATAAGACATACACCTAGGAATAAGGGAGTCTAAGTGAATAATTGGCCCACATGAGTTCGTGTTAGTTTGCTAACTTATAATAACAATGATCTCGTTTTTAAGCTTCGTTTGGAGAAAGTGAAAACTTGAGGATGATGATTATTCATAACATTTCCAAAACCCAAGGTATGCTTTTTGATTTCTTTACTTTGAATGTTTATAGTTTTCTATCTCTTTAATAAAGGCCAAGGTGGATTGATTATGATGAAAAGTGTAAACATGCTTTGTAACTAATGCATTGCATGAGGACATTGCAATGGTCAAGTGTAGGGGATTTGATAGGTGTGTAAACACCCATCCTTTTTACCACTTAATTACAATAATAACCGAGCCAAAACGTGTATTTTATGTCTTTTATGTCAGAATTATGTGTGGTTTGTGTTTTTGTTGTGATTTAGGACGAAATTGTGAAAAGTGGAGAAAACACGGGCATTCACGGGCTTTTATTGAAGAAAAAGATGAAAGACGAAGTCAAGGAGTCAAGAGTGCAAAAAGAACGGAAGTCCAAGACCAATTATGAAGATTTATCGAAGAAAAAGTCAAAAGACGGAAGTTTACTTAAAGCTGAGGAACTCAAGTCTAATTTATTGAAGAATTAAAAGACGAGTTCAAAGAAATCCCGAGCCAAAAGTCATTAAAGTCCAATATTAAAGAAGATTTAAAGGCTTAAGGACTAATGGTGTAATTAACAAAGAGATTAAGAAGGAAGGACTAAGCATGCAATTAAGGAGAAAGGAAAGAGGGGAGGAAGCTTCCTAAGCATTCCTTAATCCTCCCCTATATATAGATTAGTTCTTAATCATTTTCATTTTGTTGGCTATAGTGACAATTAGTTCTTCCACTTTTAATTACCTTGTCATTTAAATACTTGTCAAATTTAAATACTTGTCTTGCACCTTAATTACCATTTAATTTCAAGTAAGTTTTTCTTTTAATTCTTGTCAATCTTTATCTTTATTGTTCATCTCTCATTCTATATTTCTTAATCTTTGATTTTTATTGTTTATGTTCATGTTCTTATGTTCTTATTTTGATCAAAGTGGGTTTTGATCATCTTGATTAGTTTTGTTAGTTTTGTTGTTTTGGATTGATTGTTTATGATTATTAGATGTTTATTTGTTAGTTTGATTTAATCTCGTGGTTGATTTAGCTTTGTTTTGATTAGATTCGTTCATATCTTGTATCCCTTGTTCTTCGGTCTGCTGCTTCTGATCTTTTCCAGGTTTATTCCGAATAGGAGAATATTCCGAGTAGGGGAGATATTCCGGATAGCCTGAGTATTCCGGATAGGGGTATATTCCGCATAGGGATATATTCCGAGTAGGGCTGGATATTCCGCATAGGGCAGGTTATTCCGAATAGGCACTTTATTCCAAATAGGCTACATTATTCCGAATAGGGGAATTTATTCCGAATAGGAATATATTCCGCATAGGGGCATTATTCCGAGTAGCCAAGATATTCCGAATAGAGGGAGTATTCCGAATAGGGGACTTATTCCGGATAGGTGACAATATTCCGGATAGGAAACTTATTCCGAGTAAGACTTTTATTCTGAATAGTGGTTTATTCCGGATAAGGTAATTTTCAGTTTCTTTAATTTCTGTTTTTAATTTAGAGCTTTATCTTTCCCGCCTTTTTACTTAGTCGCACTTTAAATTTATTTGCCTTAGATTTATTTTAGCTTTGCCTTAGTTTAAGATTTAGTTTTAGTTGCGTTTTAAGGCTGCCTTAGTTAGTTTTAAGTTTGCGTTATTTACTTTTAGTGCCCTTTAATTTCTCGTCGTGCTTTTAAATACTCGCCATTTACTTTAAATTAGATTTAGATTTACTTTAAAGTCATTTACTTTAATTGTTTTGCACTTTTCTTTTAAATACTACAACGACACACTTTTGTTCCACCAAAGACAGCTGAGTCACACACTTAACCGGATCAATTCGATTAGACATACTTAACGAATCTTTTTACCTGGCCAAAAGCCTTGTATCATTGCCTCCTCTTTCTTTCTTCTTGCTCGACTCGATTTAAATTCTTTGTCTTTCTCGACGTCGTCTCGGGATTTGAACTCGTCTTATAATTTTCTTCAATAATTAGACTTGAGTTCTTCGACTTCATTAAACTTCCGTCTTTAGACTTCTCCTTCGATAAATCTTCAGAATAGGTCTTGGACTTCCGTTCTTTTTACACTCTTGATCTTTTGACTTCGTCTTTTTCTCGTTTTCTTCGATAAAAGCCCGTGAAAGCCCGTGTTTTCTTCTTTTTTCATCTTTTGGTCCTAAAACACAATATAAACACAAACCACGCATAATTCTGACTTTTACGATATAAATTATACGTTTTGGTCTTGTTATTATTGGAAATTAGTGGTAAAAGGATAAGTGTTTTCACACTTATTAAATCCCCTACACTTGACCATTGCAATGCCCTCATGCAATGTATTAATTTTAAAGCACGGTTTACATTTTTCATCATAAATAACCCACATTGGCCTTTATTAAATACTAAACATTAAGGAAAATAAAAGATAGAAACAAGTAATGAAATCAAAGACTTACATTGGGGTTTTAGCTGCCATGAACGTTTATCATCCTCAAGTTTCACGTTCCCCATACCAAGCTTAAAAACGAGATCATTGTTATTATAAGTTAGCAAACTAACACGAATTCGTGTGGGCCAATTATTTACTTAGACTCCCTTATTCCTAGGTTTATCTCTTATATTTTAATTTTGTCTTGAATGATCACGAGGATGCATTGTTTGACTTATTTCGATAGTTATTTAGTCTGAAAATAAAGTGGGACGATTTAATCAATAGTTAGCTAAAGGACAAAATCTTTTAAAACTGCTTCTCGGGACCTCTTAAAGTTCATATCTTGGCATAACTCGCTTCACGATTTGAGACCTTTCTCGGACCGATATTTGGCAGCGACTTCATACTTCAAATCTTGAGAGACGTTCTTGAAATTATGGTCTTTTCTTCATAATAGGAATAACTTCACTTGATGTTTTTGAGAGATTCTTCTTCATATTTGTACCACGACTTCTTCATTTTTCTCCAATCTTTATTTTGGACTTTGATATACAACGATCCGCTTCCTTTTAGGACTTGGATCTATTTATCCTCATACCTTGTTAGGGCCTTTTTGGATAGATTTCTTCATGATCTTTAGGGGAGTATTTGCTTTTCGTCGTGTGTCTCGATCCTTCATATTGATTTTTGATAAATGATTCTTCACATCACTTGGGATCTTTAGCAACAAAATGTAGCCCTCATGCCTTGTTAGGGCCTTTTCGGACTCGCCAATCTTTGAATCCCGCTTCAATAAGTTATGCCTTGGCTATGAACTCTAATTAATACCGAGCAACTTTTAAACGATCTTGGCCTAGAAGCTAAGTAACTTTTCAAATCGTACAACCTTATTTATAGCAGATAAATTTATTAGCAAGCGATGGGAGAAAAAGCTTATAATCAACTGACATAAATTCACGAAAGAATACCAAACTTATAATTGACTCTATCATCTCTCGTTCTCCATAGTTTAAAATCTCAAGGAATGAGACTCATGGATGCTTAGCCAATTAAATCAAAGTTTTGGATTTTCGAGTCGTCTATAGGATCTTGCATCTTCTTAGACTCTTTCAAGTTTAGAATTTGCGTTTTAAAGTTCCCTTGATAAACAACTCTCTAGGATCAATTATAGGAACTTGCGAAAAGTTCTTGTTCTAAACCCGTGAGAGTTAAGGCTTACGCGTTTTAAAGTTCCTTAAATAAAAGCCTAGTAAAACTTGACTTAAACACGTTAAGGATACTAGCTAGAGTAAACTTGGATAAGTAAACTCGGGTTGAGTCAAAATATTCACGACTTTGAAAAATTTAAAACCACTTTATTGAAAATTTATTTTAGCAAGGAAAGTAAATAACGATAGCAAAGGAAAATTACAAGGCCAAAATAGATTAAAAATTTTGAAAAATGTCGAAAAATTAGATTTCCCGGTTAAAATGAGGGAAAATTCATGGAAAAGACCACTTACTTCGATAGAAGTCCCCCTACACTTGATATAAACATTGTCCTCAATGTTTAAGCATGTGGGAGTAAACTCCCCTACACTTAGGACATTGTGCATGTTGTTTAAATCTTGCTAAGGAAAGGACAACTATAGTGATTTCAATGTGAACATATAAGATATGAAATATTGAATCACGACAGTTTAGGATAGAACCGGGAAGACAGGTACACAGGATCATGGTTCATCAAAAGTCATCAAAAGTACTCATTGAAGCTTGAATCCCTGCACAGAATAAAAAACAAGACAACAAACACATACGGGGCTCCCCCTACACTTATGATGAAAACAGTAAAGGATAGAACAACGGGTTGCCTCCCGAGAAGCGCTTGTTTTTTATAACCGAGTCACGAGCCTGACTCGACCCAGAACTAGTTCAAGGGAAACATGGTGAGGGATGGTATCATATCATGAGAGATGTCCTCACCAAAGTACAACTTCACGCGCTGTCCATTCACCTTAAAGTTGGGCCCATTTGGCTGAGAAAGCTCAATGGTGCCATAGGGGAAGACTTTGGCGATGGTGAATGGACCAGACCAGCGGCTCTTCTACTTGCCTGAGAAGATCTTTAACCGAGAGTTAAGGAGTAAGACTTGATCACCAACATGGAACTCTCGGTTCTTAATCTTAGCATCATGGATGATTTTGGTCTTCTCCTTGTAGATCAACGAGTTCTCATAAGGTTCATTCCTCAATTCATTTAGCTCGTTGAGTTGAATCTTCTGAAGATCGTCGGCTTTGTTGATGTCGAAGTTAGACCACTTCAAGGCCCAGTATTCCTTGTGTTCTAGCTCAATAGGGAGGTGGCATGCTTTATCATACACAAGACGATAAGGTGTACAACCAATCGGGGTCTTATAAGCGGTACAGAAAGCCCACAAAGCATCGTCTAACTTATCAGCCCACGAGGCACGATGCTCTCCCACATTACGCTCAATAATTCGCTTCAATCCACGGTTAGAAATCTCGGCTTGACCATTTGTTTGAGGATGATAAGCGGTGGAAAGACGGTGATTGACACCGTACTTAGCCATGACTCGTGCAAATTGATCATTGCAAAAATGAGTCCCGCGGTCACTGATGATAGCACGAGGAACACCGAATCGATCAAAAAGTTGCTTCAGAAAGTTCACAACCACCCTCGCATCGTTCGTAGGGAGAGCCTTAGCTTCAACCCATTTGGAAACGTAGTCAACGGCTACGAGGATGTACTTGTTCCCTTTAGATGATGGAAATGTCCCCATAAATTGATGCCACATACATCAAAGATTTCACATTCTTGTATGAAATTTTGAGGCATCTCATCTATATGTGTGATCTTGCCTTGGCGTTGGCAAGCATCACAATTTTTAACCATCTCGTGGGCGTCACGATAAACGATGGGCCAATAGAATCCAGAGTCGAAAACTTTCTTAGCGATGTAGTTGGACCAAAGTGACCACCGGTGGGTCCTTTATGGCAAGCTTCGAGAATATCGAAAGCTGCGGGTCCATCAGCACACCGACGAATAATCAGATCAGCACATTGTTTGAAGAGATAAGGGTCATCCCAAAAGTAAGTCTTAATATCTTTAAAGAACTTCTTCTTTTGTTGGGATGTTAACCCTTCGATGAGAATACCACCCGCTAAGTAGTTTAAAATGTCCGCAAACCACGGGGTGTCATCAAGATTGGAATTGATAGACATTAAGGCCTCAAGGAGAAAAGAGTCATTGATCTCTTGATTCGGTTGATCCCCTTGATAAGGATCCTCAAGTCTACTTAGATGATCTGTGGCTAGGTTTTCGGCTCCCTTCTTGTCACGAATTTCAATGTTGAATTCTTGAAGGAGCAAAACCCAACGAAGAAGTCTTGGCTTAGAATCTTGCTTAGTTAACAAGTACTTCAACATGGAATGATTGGTGTACACAATGGTGGTGGAAAGAACAAGATATGGGGGGAACTTCTCAAAAGCATACACTATAGCTAAAAGCTCTTTTTTGGTAGTGGTATAATGCAACTGAGCCCCCGTCATTGTCTTGCTAGCATAATGGATTGGTTGGAAGTGTTTGTTCACTCTTTGGCCCAAAACCGCTCCAATAGCAAAGTCGCTAGCATCACAGATCAATTCAAAAGGTAGCTCCCAATTAGGGGTAACCAAGACCGGTGCCTTAGTTAGCTTGTCCTTAAGAAGATTGAAGGATTCAAGACACTCTTTAGAAAAGATGAAAGGAGTATCTTTTTCCAAGAGGTGGGTCATCGGGCAAGCGATTTTAGAAAAATCTTGAATTAATCGATGATAGAAGCCCGCATGACCAAGGAAACTTCTCACACCCTTCACGATTGAAGGTGGAGGTAATTTGGCTATGACATCCACTTTAGCACGGTCCAATTCAAGACCGGCTTTGGAGATTTTATGTCCAAGCACAATGCCTTCTTTTACCATGAGATGGCATTTTTCCCAATTTAGAACAAGGCGAGTGTCTTCACACTGCTTAAGCATGCGTTCTGAATTGGCAAGGCAAGAAGAGAAAGAATCACCATAGACCGAGAAATCATCCATGAAGACTTCCATAGTTTCTTCAACCATGTCATGGAAGATAGCCATCATACACCTTTGGAAAGTCCCAGGAGCATTGCATAAGCCGAAAGGCATTCTTTTGTAAGAAAATGTTCCATAAGGACAAGTGAATGTGGTTTTCTCTTGGTCTTGGGGATCGATGGGTATTTGAAAATAACCCGAGAAACCGTCTAAAAAGAAGTAACGGTCATTACCCTCTAGACGTTCAAGCATTTGGTCCATGAAAGGAAGGGGAAAATGATCCTTTCTCGTAGCATCATTGAGTTTGCGATAGTCTATACAAACTCTCCACCCTGTAACGAGACGAGAAGGAATCAACTCGTTGTTTTCATTGGGCACAACGGTGATTCCTCCTTTCTTAGGCACACAATGGACCGGACTAACCCATGGTGAATCCGAGATAGGATAGACCATGCCCGCATCAAGAAGTTTGATAACCTCTTTTTTGATAACGTCATGGATCTTGGGATTCACTCTTCGTTGGCTTTGAATAATGGGTTTAAAATCGTCCTCCATGAGAATTTTATGTGTGCAAAAGTGAGGATCAATTCCATGAATATCGTAGATTTTCCATGCAATCGCTTTCTTATGATTCTTCAGCACGGCGATAAGTCGGGATTTTTCTTCTTCTTTCAAGTCCTTTGCGATGATGACGGGTGTTTTGTTGTTTTCGTCAAGGAAAACATATTCAAGATGATACGATAGATCCTTAAGCTCTAAATCCGGAGGATTTTCGATGGACGGCGTTTTAAAATTCGAATCATTGATAGAGATATCCTTAGGAGATGGTGGAGAAATATGGTCCTCATTGAGAAGTTTCTCAATGGTACGAATGTCTTCATCCCAATTGGAGGGAGAATCGTCATATTGCAAATCCACATCTCCCAAAATTGCTTCAAAGTCTTTGAAAATGAAATCACTTTCTCCAAATGGAGTTAGTGATAGAGAAAGAGAGGCAACGGTCTCAACAGTGGGTAGAGAAGAAGAACCACTTTTACAAGCGTCTTTAAAATGTTCTTCACAAGCCTCATCAAGAACGTCAATGAAATTAACGCTCTCATTTTCAGAAGGCTGCTTAGAAATTTTACCAATGTTGAAAACGATTTTATCGTCACCAACTCTCATGATTAATTCGCCCGCGGCTACATCAATGAGAGTTCGACCGGTCCTCAAGAATGGACGTCCGACGATTAATGGAACACGGGGTCCATCTCGTAGTCAACGACAACAAAATCCGCCGGAAAGGTGAATTTATCGACACCAACGAAGACATCTTCGGCTATCCCCACTAGATAAGCAACCGTACGGTTAGCTAATTCCAATGTCATTCAGGTGGGGAGTAGCTCGGGTAGAGATAATTGTTTCCAAACACTTAATGACATTAAGTTGATACTAGCACCTAGATCGGCAAGGGCCATACAATTCTCTACCCCGGGGAAGTTTCAAGGAATCAAGAAACGACCCAGATCACCAAGTTTGGTTGGTAATTTCCTTAAGAGGACTGCAGAGAAATTCTCATTAATTTGGGTTTGAGCGATATCAAGGAGTTTCTCCTTATCACTGAGAAGATCTTTAAACATTTTCGCATACTTCGGCATGTGAGCGAGAGCCTCAGCAAAGGAGATATTGAAATTCAGTTGTTTAAACATTTTGAGAAAGTTAGAAACCTGAATATCATCCTTATTTTTCAATTTCTCTTTCCTCAACCTTGAGGGATAAGGTATATTAGGTTGAGATGAAGGCTTTGGTATGGAATTCTCACTCACATCCTTGGGTGGTGGAGGGGTGGAAGTAGAAGGTGGAGTAATTGGAGAAGGGGACTCGTTTTCCTTTGTCACAATCACCGGTGTAGGTGTAGGAATCTCGGGTTCCTTTAAACCTTTGCCACTTTGGGTGGTGATTGCTTTCATCTCCCCTCTTGGATTAGCAACGGTGTTACTCGGAAGAGAACCCGAACCAGAGGCTTGATTACTTGGGAAAAAACTAGCCATCATGTCCCTTAAGTTATTTGTTTGATTGTTCATAGAGTTTCTCATGTCGGCTTGAAGAGCATTCCCTTGTTTCGCCATGTCATTCCTTAGCTCGGCTCGAATATCGTTCCCTTGTTTTGCCATGTCACCTTTTAAGTTAATGAATTGGCTTTGAAGATTCGTCATCATTTCTCTATTGGTCCTCATGTAAGTTTCGAGGTCTTGGTTCAATGTCGTGGGTTGATTGAGAGGTGGGGCTTGGTAAGCTGAATTATTTCCTTGAGGTGGATATGGGTTTCTTTGGGATTGATATTGATTGGTAGCTCGAGGTTGGCTTTGATTGTTGCGGTTGAAATTGTTTTGGTTTTGGTTTTAAGGGGGAAAACTGGGTGGAGATAGATAGTTATTCGAACGATAACTAAGAAAATTGCGGTCACCTTGAGGACGTGCTTGATAGCCTCCCATAGAAAAGTTACCGTTGGCGGCATACACATTTTCCAGAGTGTCTTGAGTAAAAGGACAATCGGTGTATGAATGAGAATCCCCGCAAATCTCACAAGACGTGGCTGCAGCTTTAGCTTGTTGAAATTGGTTAGTGGCTAAAAGTTCAATCTTTTTGCTCATTTCGACTATTGTGCGGGACATTTTGGTAATATCAGGGTTTGAAGAAGTAGAAGAAACATTGACTCTCGGGTTTGATCTTGAGGATGCGGATGAATCTCAATTTTTGTGGTGATTGGTCATGTTCTCAATCAGCTCTCTACACTCCTCAGGTCTTCTCTTCATGAATGTACCACCAGCGGCAGCATTAATCGTATCACGATCACGAAAAGTTAAACCATTGTAGAAGGTATCAATCAAAGTAACGGGGAGCATGTTATGGTTCAGACAACGGTCGATCAAAACATTATAGCATTCCCAAGCATCGAAAAGCGACTCATCAGGTACTTGAGTAAATCCACTAATTTGGTTGCGAAGACTAGTGACCATGGATGGTGGAAAGTAGCGCGACAAAAACTTTTGAGTCATGTCTTCCCATGTTTGAATTGAGTTTTTGGGAAGGCGATCAAACCATTTTTCGGCATGATGGGATAAAGTATGTGGAAAAAGGTGAAGGCAAAGAAAATCCATGGAAGCACCGGGAAGTTTCATGCTTTGGGTGATGGTAATGAACTTGTCGAGATGTTTGTTGGCATCATCATCCGGTAATCCGCTAAACGGGCAAGCGTTTTGAACTTGCTGGATCACGTGATGCTTCAACGAAAATTCAGGAGCCGTGATTTGCATCGGCGCAATCGGTCCTTCGTGTCCGTTCATGGTGGGTTGACAAAGTTCCTCCATTGTTCGTAAATCAGGTGGGGGAACATTGTTGTTGTTGTTATTGTTATTCAAATTGGGTAGAGGTGGGTTGTTATTGTTGTTATGCACACCAGCCATATCTGAATCTTCACGAGTCTCGGGCTCAGAATAATTTGAAGATCTAGTACGCATACACCTGCAAAAGAAAAAGAGACCAAAGAAACAGAGAATATATATATAATCTTTTTGGTGCAAACTTTGGAAAAGAAATGCTTTATATGATTTTTTAATGTTTTTGTATTTTTTAAAAGATTTTTTTTTATTTTTATGGATTTTTGAAAATTTTTAAGAAAGGAAAATAACGTTCCTAAAAGAACAGATCCCAAAATCCAACGCGTCTCTCACTAAAAACCGTTAAGCTTAACGAAAAGAGCCGGCAGCGGCGCCATTTAATAACTAGGTTTTCACTTAGTTATGAAAGTTCGTTGAATCCGATCTTTTCGAATTGATTACCGTTAATTAGTGCGACTCAGTTATTCTTGGTGGACAATAAAATGGTTGATTGATTATCTATTTTTAAACTAAAAGTAAATAAGAAAATGTCGTTGAGTAAAATTAAAGCTTTAAAAATTAAACTAAAAGTTACTAGAAAAATACTAGGTAAAAACAGAGATCTCGGTAAGCGTGCAATTTTTAGAAATTAAAACGTAATGAACTTAAAACTTGAAACTTTGTTAAAACTAAAAACTAAAAACTTTTTAGATCGGAATAAACTTAAAACAAAGCTATCAGAATGTTGCCATCAGAATGTAACAATGTTAAAACTGTCGGAATTTAGTGCAAATAAAACTATCGGAATGTTAAAGTAGATTCCGAATGTAGGTCAATCGGAATATACTGTCTATCGGAATGTCCAAGGTATCGGAATGATTCAGATCGGAATACAAAAGATCAACTCGGTCGGAATACAAGCTGTCTCAATGCACTTCTGTTGGAATAATGAACAACCTATCAGAATGATGAACAATCTATCGGAATGTTGCTGACAGAAAATTGGCAGAGTTTCGACTTAAAATGACCTTAAGACCCGTCGGAATATGCGATCACAATGAGCGATCGCAATCCCAGATCGGAATAAGGGGAATGTTACTCTAGATCGCAAAGTAGAACCACAAGGATTATTGCGATACAAACAAGCAGCCGTCGGAATATGTAAAACCCCCAATATTGCGATGGAACACAAAAATAATCCGAAAATGAAGTTAAGCTAGAAACTCAATAAGCACTTTCAATAACCTCACTTAACCAAATCTTAAACAACTCAATAAACATAAATTTGACAACTTTTGAAATATGAAATTCGTAAACTTTATAAAAGGAACTTTAAAAAGGTTAAACTTTTGAGAAAAAATAAAAGTAATAAGCTAAACACTAAATAAGCCAATAAGCATGAATAGCTTAAAGCTTAATTCGTGTAAGACTTAGAAAAGCATAAAAAGATGAATCTATTAATCACGAAATCATCAATCAAAATCAAACCGTATGAAATATAATTTTCGGATCAAAAATTAAAGTAAATCAAGAAAGGAAGAAAAAGATTAAAGATTAAAAGCTTAAACTTGAAATTTTGATTAATAAAACTCAAATACAAAGATTAAAAAGAACTTAACTTGAAAGAGAAGATTAAAACTTAGTGAGAGAAATCTTAAAACTTTCTCTCTCTAAAAACTAGAAAAAAATGAAAAATAAAACTAGCTAACCAACCCTCCTAATGTGTTTAGGAGGGTATTTATAGGAAAATGGGGAGGTGCATGTGTTGCCTCCTCTTTCTTTCTTCTTGGCTCGACTCGATTTAAGTTCTTTGTCTTTCTCGACGTCGTCTCGGGATTTGAACTCGTCTTATAATTTTCTTCAATAATTAGACTTGAGTTCTTCGACTTCATTAAACTTCCGTCTTTAGACTTTTTCTTTGATAAATCTTTAGAATAGGTCTTGGACTTCCGTTCTTTTTGCACTCTTGATCTTTTGACTTCGGCTTTTTCTCGTTTTCTTCGATAAAAGCCCGTGAAAGCCCGTGTTTTCTTCCTTTTTCATCTTTTGGTCCTAAAACACAATAAAAACACAAACCTCGCATAATTCCGACTTTTACGACATAAATTACACGTTTTGGTCTTGTTTTCACACTTATTATAGCTTAACAACCACAAGCTTCTAATAAGCTGCTAAGATCAACAAAGTGAGAAACAAACATATTATAAAAAAAATGGAAAATAAACAAGATTTGTTTCAACTTGTACCCCACTCCTTGAATCCTCCCAAACCACAAGCTTCACTACTCCTTGATAAGCTCCTTATCAGGGTGTTATGATCAATTTTTGATCCAAAAGTTCAAGTGTTTGTACACAACTTGGAAAACTCAAATTTTTGGAAAACCTTTGAACAAATTTGCAATAGCTTAAAACCAAACTTTTTGGAACTTAAAATCACAAACTTTGAACAATAACAACAAGATAAATGATTGGAACTTGGAATTCGTCGCAGCTTTTAAACACTTTTTTCATTCACTTGAAACAAAGGATTTATAGAAACTTGACCAAAGAAAACCAAGAACAAGCTAAAATTTTAAGTGCTAAGTCCTTTATATAGGCTACATGAAGTCCTAAAATGCTGAAAAATAAGTAGAAACCCTAGTGATGGTCTTCCAAAATTGCCCTTGTAGTTTGAAAATTTCTTGAGCATGTGTGAACATTTGGCTGTTTGTGGTGCTGTAAAGTGGACATGAATTGATCCAATGGGTCCAAATAAGCATAGGTTTGAAGCAGGATTATGGTTCGCTGATTCCACTGGCACTATTTGTCTTCTTCTTCAAAAGTGAAGCAGGGCAAGTATCATGTGACTTGGTGAGTGGTGAGGTGGCAGGTTTAGGAGTTGGGTTTTGTTTAGTTTGCCCTTAATCATAAATCTGGACGAGATTAGGGTCTAATTGGTTCTTAAACACAAATCCCCAATTCGTGTTCTTGGTGGAATAGTGGTTGTTTTTATCTTTGTTTTGGTTTAAAAAGGTGTTAGGCGCGTGTTTAATAACTAATTAATTAGTTAGTTATTAAACCGGTGTAAGTGGATGGTGATGTGGCAGGGTAGTGGGTTTTGATTGGTTGATTTTGGTGAGTGTGGCACGTGTCATTGTGTGAGTGGTCTAGGTAAGTTATAGTGTCTGCCAAGATTAACCCCTTGTCTTGCATTCTTCTTTCATTTGTAGTTTATTCAGCCAAACTCCAAATTCCTTTGTTATGGAAGTTTTGTTTTTTAGACTTTGGCCCTAAAAAGTTTTCCAAAGTGTAATCAAGGACTTGTTTTGTAATTTGAGGATATTTGAAGGGCTAATTTTGGCATGTCTTCAATATTCAAGGTCTCCAATTGTTTCTTTGTCTTCATAGAGGACTAAAAGTGACAAGTCTTCAAATTTGAGGGACCATTCTTGCTAATTCTTCAAAGTTGAGGGTCCTTTTTGTAAATTTGACAAACTTTAAGGACCAAACTTGTAAATATGAATATACAAGGGTTTAAAGTGTCAATTCATCAATAATGAAGGACCCTTCTTGGACAATCTTCAATTCTTCAAAGACTTTTCTTAGAAAATCAACTCTAGGGCCCGGTTCATTATGTGGCTTCGTTTCCCGTGTTTGTTTTTGCTTGTTTCTTGTGATCTTTTGTCATTTTCTCAATATCCGTACCTAAAATACACATTGAACAAACACAAACATATATTTGGCACTTTTTATTTTTTAACCATTTTAAGCCCATTTTGGACGATGAGACTATGTATAAAAGCAGTCTCATCACTCCCCCATACTAAACCATTGTTGTTCCCTCACGCAATGCTAGAGTAAAGTATCGTAGCACCTCCAAAATTCATTATTATGGACTTTTATTGAAGTGTAAACTTACTACACTACTACTACTTGCTATTACTTGCGCTTTAGACATAATGTATGATTTTCATCGCAAAATGGGACGTTTAGGTTCATAGAAGAAGAACACGTGAATGCTTCGTTAGAAATAATTTCATCGTCCTCGATTTTCACCCAATTCCATGCCAAGCGTGTACCGAGATCATTGTCATTATAAGTTAGTAATGCTAACACTACTCATATGCCCTAATCACGTACTTAAACTCCCTTAATCCTAATTGGTATCTCTTATATTTTATTTTTGTCTTGAATGTTCACGAGGATACATTTTTACTTATGCGATGATAGAGATTATGGTCCAAAAATAGAGTCATAACGGTGTAACCAAGACCATCGAACTAATAACCCCCTAATAGACAACGATGTCAACAAATTAAGTCAACAAGAAGGATCGATAAACACGGTTTTATAACGGTTTAGAACATGAGACTTACTACCAAGACTTTCATACGCCCCCTAACAGATGGGCCTTATTATCATAGGTTTACCTCCATCTTTTATTCAACTTCGCCATGGAGCTTTTATTATGACTTCGGTCTTGCCTTGCCTTTTATTTAACCTCGCCATGAGGTGTTTATTATGGCCAAAGACGTATATCCTCATGCTAAAGTGAATTTTGGATCTTTAAAGCTTCAAAGATTAAGGCTTGATTCACTTTCAATTTGGGCATAGATTTTTCGGCGTTGTGAGCTTCGAATTTTTGCTTAATTTAGGTGAGCACTTGAAATCTTATTATTGGGTGAATCTTTTGATTATTGGGGTTGCCAATACTTCAAAACCGTGATGCTGGCGATACTTTAATGTTTTCCCAATTTAATTACACGGAAGCTACTAGTAAATACTAGAAACCAACAATCAAGACTAAACCGCTAAGCCAATACTTATTAGCAAAATGTATATACAAGCGAAGGGAGAATAAGCAAACAACGAGAACACATGAGTTTTGGAAAGAATACGAGTACTCTACGTTTAGCATAGTAACTTATAATTAACTATATCATTTCTCATCCTCATTTAAGAGACTTATCCTAATATAAAGTTAAGGAATCAAAGCTAAGTGCTCAACACGCACGGTCGAGTCAAAAATTACTCTTATTCTCGCCATCAAAAAATCTACATTCGTGTCTTCAAACACTTATGAAATATGAGAAAAAATTTAAATTTGGCCATTTTAGCCTTATTTTGCAACAAAACGATAAACAAACGATAAACAAAAAGATAAACTTTGGAAAGCGTGAAGGTTTGGCAAGGCAAGTATCTATTCAGCCCCCCCCCCCCCCTCCCCATACTAATGTTAAACATTGTCCTCAATGTTTCGAGTCTAAGGGTAGGATACCCTCATACTAGAGACAAAATCGAATGCTTAATCTAGCATCAAAAGGGTGTAACCATTAAATACATAGCCGTTTATGAAGTGTGCTAAAAACCTAAGGTTAGAACAATCAAGGATATATCATATGGATATCGAGATATTCTTCAAAGCAAATGATCGAGTGCTCACGTAAAATGAACACGAGAGGCTCCATTCGTGAAGATAATGATCATCTAAAAACCACAATGCACAAACAACCACGGAACAAAGGTTGGAAGGGAACAAATCCCCTCACGTTAAACTATATTAGAAAGCGATAATATGTACATAGATAAGCATGGGACTCCCCCACGAGGCACCTTGTTTTTTATAACCGAGTCAAAAGCTCGACTTGAATCCCCATAAATGTGATCATTTAGGGATAATCATGGTTTGGTCATTATTTGTGGGGCTTACATGATAAACAAGGCCCAAAAGTACGTGGAGTACTTTAAAAATCTGATAAACGTATACCGGGGTCAAAGTTAGCGTCCTCGTTTTCGAATGAAAGACAAAACAATGCTACTTAAACCGAAGCCAAAACAACCCCAAAGGGGTCAAAGAAAAGAGGTGAGAAATAGAAGGGTGAGACAATGGGTACGGCACTACGACCATGAGCTACTCGAGGTAGACTCACACCAAAAAATGAATATGATTTCCATTTATTGCATCGGTGGAAGACCGAGATATCCCTTTATAAGCAATTCCGGGATCGAATATCTCGTCCTCGATGGAGAAAGGTGAGGGAACATAAGGGGCTTCCCCCACACTAAAACCACACAAAGCATCGTCAAAAGGAGTAGACGAGCTTGTAGTACTCAAAACACGAGGTGATGATGGAGTTAGACTTGTAGAAAAATCTTTTAAATCCAATTCAAAATCTTTTCCTTTTTCATCCTTTGAAAACTCTTTATGCAAACCCGATTTGATGATGTCAAAAATATTTGGTGTTTCTAAGATGATGTTAGGCACACTAAAAATTCTCACATTTAAGTCTCGTTTTGGTGGTGGTAAGTTCTCAAAACGTTTATCAATAAAGAACACCGCCCCCACGGGTTCAACATATTCATCATCCGAAAGATCTTCCGTGATTGAAGACGTAGGTTCCACACTCATAACCTCCACCGGTGGAGGAGATGGAAAATCATTTTTATCGACAATTCCTAAAACTCTTTGTGAAAATTCTTTGCAAACATTGATTGAATCAACATGGCTCAAAGTCGAGATAGAATAAACATGAGAAAGCTTGGAGTTTTGAATTGCATTGATGATGAGTTCCTCCTCATCAAAAAGTAGAGTGATTGTCCTAGCATGAACATCAATAAGCGCTCTTGACGTATCCAAAAATGAACGACCCAAAATTAGAGGAACTTTAGGATCCATGGGAATGTCTACAACGATAAAATCCACGGGATAGTAGAACTTTCCAACTTTCGCGAAAACGTCTTTGGCTACTCCACATGCAAGAATCGTAGAATGATCGGCCATTTCGATAGACATGTTCGATGGAGTAAGAGCCGGAAGTGATAGGGATTTAAAAATCTCAAGAGGCATCAAATTAATACTAGCACCAAGATCGGCCAAGGCGTAGCATTCTTCCATATCTTGAATCCCATACGGAATTAAAAAATTTACTGGGATTACCGACTTTTTGAGGTATGCGGCTAAAAAAACCGATGAACAACTAGACACTTTTGTAATTTCTCTTTGTTATTCAACATACTTTTGAAGTTTGCGGCAAATCGAGGCATCATGATTAAAGCTTCGACAAAACTTATGTTAAAATGCAAGTCATGAATCATTTTCATAAAAAGCTTATGTAGGTAAATCGTACACATTTTAGGAAAAACACGTATGAGCGGCAAGTATTAAGTCTTACGCTTTAGGAAAAACGTAAAACCGAATAAATGCGGGTTCGTTCTCGAAGGAGGTGTGCGGATTAAGTGTGCCAATATATAAAATCAAAGTTTGGATTAGTGACGTTTTTGATTGAGAAAAGAAGGAAAAATAAGACGGATTACGCTAAAAATTACCCTACTACGTAAAACGATCGATATCTTAAAACTCGAAGAAAAACGAAATTGTCCTAAAAATTACCAAAAAATTCCCAAAAATCAATAAAAATGTAAATAACAAAAAATTGAAAACCAAATTATCTAAAACCTATTTAATAATTTTATATTAATTTTTAAAGTTAATGAAAAACCTTAAAATTAAATAAAATTAAAAATTAACTAAAATGGAAATTTTAAATGCTGTAAACCTCAAAATATTTAACTAAAACCTAAAAATATTTTTTGAAAATTTTTAAAACTAATAAAACTATTTTTTTCTCTATTTATTAAAAAACATATAATAAAATATTCCTAAAAAATAATTAAAACGTGAGAAAAATAAACTTTTTTAATCAAAAAGTCCTAAATGCTATACTAAACATAGGAAAAATAAAAAGAAAGAAAAACACTAAGTAAATAAGCTGGAAACAGCTTATTTATAAGCTGACTACTTTGAATAGCTAAAAACAAAAAGACCTTAAGTATTATACTTTGCAAAGTGTAACCAGTAAAAGACCCAAGGGCGACTGGTTATCACGTTTGTGTGTGGGAGGAGTGACGCAGGTTCGAGTCCTGGCCACGTCCATTTTGACAAAAAAATAAATTTCTTTTTTAAAACTCAAATCCTGGCACTTATCTACTCGCAAAAACATAAATAAATCTAGGTTTAAACTAGATTAAAGCTCAAATTAAGTGAAAACGTGGAGAACAAAAGTGAAAGAATGCTACAGTAAAGAAGAAAGAAAAACAAAGGAACTTGTATCTTCACAGGTGCAAGATGGACCAAATATGGTCGTTTGAGTGTTGATTGATATGTTTGATGGACAATGGGTCACCCCCACAACCAGTTGGTTTGTGGGGAGTCAGTTCAAGTAATAAAAACATAGGGCAGCACACAAGGGCCCTATGTAGTTGCTGATATGCTAAGGTGGTTCTGTGTGAACTTTTTTGGTGCAATTTACACACAAATGAATTTTAACTTCACAAAACTTGCTAAAACATTAACTACACTGCTATGAACAAGTTTCCAATCTTGACTAAACCTATATTCTAACAACTAACAAGATTTGAGAGGTCAAATTAACTATAATAAAACAGAAAAGAAGATTATTGATTTTGTGCTACTTGTATGCAAGTTTTACCATGCAAGTACTTCTAAAAGCTAACCAAAGTGAAAACCAAGTATCAAATACTCCTAAAACTAACCTAAGAGTGTGTCTAAGCAGATTACAAAGCAAATATCAATCAAATACTGTCTTAATAATCTAATCCCAAACACCCCTATATTTTTCAGATAATGAAATTCAACAAACGGATTGAATTCAAATCAACTACAAACCCTGTGTAACTTAATCTAACAAGCATAAACCAACACTTTAGTCATAAACAAACACATAGCAAACATTTTAAACCCAAAAATCATGGAACAAGGTTAAATCATACAAAAACACATAGCAAACACAATGAATAAAATGGAACACAATGTTTTGCAGAAAAACTTAATACTTTCATTATCATTAATAATAAAAAGTTTTTACAAAAATTGGAACAAAAAGGGTAGTCACAAGTCGACTCCCTTATATAGTGGCTAATGAAGGTTCTAGAACTAAAATAAAAAATGAAAAACCCTAACTCATACAATTCCAGGAATGCCCTTTGATTTTTCAAACTTGAAAAAGTGGTCAAATGACCCATGTGATCTTCTGGCTTGATGTTGGTATTCCAGCTGTTGAGAATAAATCTCACACGTTCATTGAAGCCTTTGGGACCAAGTTTTGTGTTTGAGACGTTGATTGGACTGAGGGATTCCAAAGTTACTAAATATGGAGAAGCAAGGGAAGCTGTGGGGACCATTTGGGTCACGGGGTAAGAAAGTTTAAAGTGGGGTTGTGTTTAAGATGGCATGAATTACTAATCTGCACATAATCAAGGGAAAACCCTTTGATTTATGCAGATTAGCAAATTAGGGTTTATGCATAACTGGGTTAGGGAGGTGGTGTTTTGATTGGGTTTAGGATAATTAAGTTTAAAAAACTTGTTTACCACCACTTTTCAAAACTGATTAATATATTAGTTCTTAGGAAATAAGTGGGTTGTGACGTGGTGTGTAGGGGAAAGGTGATTGGTGGGTTGACTAGTCAGCTTGACGTGTCAAGTTGTGGTTGGGTGAGATAGGAATGGTTGTCTTGCCAAATTCAGTCCCCCGCTTCCCCTTCTCTTGTCACTTCTGAATAAATACACAAAACTTGCATTTCCTTTGTTAACAAAGTCTTGTTTTTCCCATTTTGGCCACCAAAGGTTTTGTTTACTTGAATCAAGGACATAATAAGCAAATTCATCATTCTTCAAGGGCCTATCATGTATAATCTTCAGTCATGGAGGACTTTTCTTGCCAATAATGATTTCTTCAAAGTCTTTTCTTGCCAAATCTTCAAAAATGAGGGACCAATGTTGACAATCTTCAAAACTTCAAGAACCATTTTGGAAATTCATGATTCGGGTCTGGTTCTTTGTGCAGCTTCGTTTCCCATGTTCGTTTTTGCTTGATTCTTGTAATCTTTTGGTGAATTCACGATATCCGTACCTAAAATACACAATGAACAAACACAAGCATATATTTTGGTATTTTGATGATATTTTAAGCGTTTTTGGACGATGAGACTATGTATAATTACAGTCTCATCACTCCCCATACTAAACCATTACCGTGTCCCCACGCAATGCTAGAATTAAGTATCATAGCACTTCCAAAATTCATTTTATGATGACATTTATTGAAGACATAAATTTAAATAAGCTACTACACGTGTTTTAGACATAATGTATTGTTATCATCACAATAAAGTGACTTTTAGGATCATAGAACAAGAACACGTGAATGCTTCGTTAGAAATAATTTCGTCGTCCTCGATTTTCACCCAATTCCATGCTAAGCGTGTAACGAGATCATTGTTATTATAAGTTAGCAACACGATCACATTTCATGAGTGTTAATTACGAACCTAAACTCCCTTATTCCTACTTGGTATCTCTTATATTTTATTTTTGTCTTAATGATCACGAGGATACATCATTGACTTATGCGTGAATAGAGATTAAGTATAAAAATAGAGTCTTAACGGTGTAACAAAAATCATTAAATTAATAATTCACCTTAATAGACAACGATGTCAAAAGATTATGTCAACAAGAAGGATCGATAAAAACAGTTTTATAACGGTTTTGAACATGAGACTTATTACCAAGACTTTTATATGCCCCCTAACGAAAGGGCCTTATTATCATAGCTTTACCTCCATCTTTTATTCAACTCCGCCATGGAGCTTTTATTATAACTTCGGTCTTGCCTTGCCTTTTATTATCCGCCATCATCGATGGTTTTATTATGGCCAAAGACGTATATCCCCACGCTAAAGCGAATTTTGGATCTTTAAAGCTTCAAGATTAAGGCTTGATTCACTTTCAATTTGGGCATAGATTTTTCGGCGTTGTGAGCTTCAAATTTTTTCTTAATTTAGGTGAGCACTTGAAATCTTATTATTAGGTGAAGCTTTCGACTATTCGGGTGCCAATACTTCAAAACCGTGACGCTGGCAATACCTTAATGTTTTCCCAATTTAAATACATGGAAGCTACTAAAACAAATTAGAAACCAACAATAGTGACTAAACCGCTAAATCAATATTTATTAACAATTTATTATACAAAAGCATGGGGAGAATAAGCTAATAATTACTACACATGAGATCGTGAACAATTACGAGACTTATAAATAACTCTATCATTTCTCGTCCTCATTTAAGAGAGTTAGCCTAAAAAGTTAAGGAATCGAAGCTAAGTGCTCAACACGCACGGTCGAGTCAAAAATTACTCTCATTCTCACCATCGGAAAATCTACATTCGTGTCTTAAACACTTATGAAAAATATGAAAAAATTTAAAATTTGGCCATTTTTAGCCTTATTTTGCATAAAACGATAACAAAAAGATGAAACTTGGATTGCGTGATGACGTAAGCAAGGTGAAGTATCTACTCAACCCCCATAATAAAACTAAACATTTTCCTCAATGTTTCGAGTCTAGGGGTGAAAACACCCCCATACTAGAGACGAAGTCGAATGCTTAATCTCGAGCATGGAAAGGTTAAAACGAATAACCTAAAAGCCGTTTATGAATTATGCTAATAAGATAAACGTTAGAACATAAAAGGATATCATCGGATATTGGAATCTCCAAAGGCAACGATCGAAGCTCGAGTGATCCGTAAAACGAACACGAGAGGCTTCAATGATGACGATGAACCTAATGAATCACAATCACAAACAACCACGAAACAAAGGTTGGAAGAGCACAAGTCCCCTCGTTACATTAACTAAGAAAGCGATAATATTTACAAGGATAAGCATGAGAATCCCCCACGAGGCACCTTGTTTTTGATAACCGAGTCAAAAGCTCGACTCGAATCCCCATAAATGTGATCATTTAGGGATAATCTTGGTAAGGTCATTTTCGGTGGGGCTTACATGATAAACAATGCCCAAAAGTACGTGGAGTACTTTAAAAACCCGATACACGTATACCGGGGTCAAAGATAGCGTCCTCGTTTTCGGATGAAAGACGAAACAACGCTACTCCAACGCATGCTAAAACCCCAAAGGGGTAGAAGAAAGGTGATAAGAAGTAGAAAGGTGGGGCAATGGGTAAGGCAAACTAATGAGCTACTCGAGGTAGACTCACACCAAGCAAATGAATATAGTTTCCATTTATTGCATCGGTGGAAGACCGAGATTTCCCTTTACAAGCAATTCCGGGATCGTAAATCTCATCCTCGGTGGCGAAATGCGAGGGAACATAAGGGGCTTCCCCCACACTAGATCCACTCCAACCGTCGTCAAAAGGAGTAGACGAGGTGGTAGCACTCATAAAACACGGTGATGACGGAGTTAAACTTGTAGAAAAATCTTTTAAAACATTTTTAAAATCTTTTCCTTTTACATCGTTTAAAAACTCTTTATGAAAACCCGATTTGATAATGTCGAAAATATTTGGCATGTCAAATTCAAAATTAGTCGCGCTAAAAATCCTCACATTTAAGTCGCGGTTAGGGGGTGGTGGATTGTATAAATTCTCAAAACGTCGATCAACAAAGAACACTGCCCCCTCGGGGTCTACATACTCGTCATCCTCATGAACGTCGATTTCTTCGATTTCTTCATCAAAGATAGGCTTGTCAAACCAAGGTTTGTCATTCCCCTCCTTGAGTATCTTAGAAACTCTCTCGAAAAGATCACGATCAAGCACGAAACCATCATCCATTTGTGGGGATCGTTGATAAGTTAAATCCTCACGAATGTGGTAAACGTAATTCTCATTTGAGGAGTGTTGATTAGGTAACTCCTCGAGAATTGGATTTTTGGTGGTCACATGAGTTGGTTCGTCATCGAAAATAAGACGATCCAACTCATTAAGTTCATCCTCGATTTTGGAAAGATCGACCTCACTCGTAGGTGGGAGTGGAGGCAAAAGAGCTAGCTCTCGTTCAATGATTTCCTCAATCTCGGGATCAAACTCATAATCATCGTACTTCAATGTTTCTTTTTAGGAGAATCAAAAATCGCATGTGGATTTCGAAGTACGTGATCAATCTCGGTAAAATCTCCATCGTCATCGTCGAAGAAAGAGTCGATGTGAGCACTCACAACCATAGTCTTACAAGTCGAATGACTATGCTTAGGTGGCTCTTCTAAGACGATAGGACCGACGTCGATAAAACCTTTAGCCTCAACGGGTGTTGGGCTAGGCAAAGGAGGCACTTCGATGGAGTTAGAAGTTGAAGCCTCAAGGACGTGGTCCTTCGAAGGTGGTGAAGACGAGTCCATTTTGGTCATTGTCGTGATGGAACTAACGTCGCCCTTCGGAATTGGTGTGTCACTTGTTTCATCGAATGCATCCCAAAGTGATTTTTTATTCATAAATTTACACATACCCTTTTGAATTAGGTACACGTATTCTTTATCATTAAAATCCTCATCTTTAAAACCATTCTTCTTAATTTTTTCAAAACATGCATTAAGCCTCATTCTTTCCGCTAAAGTGAACATTTTGAAATCATTAGGTTTAGAAACATTAGGTTTTGAAACCTCTGTTTTTTCATTATCATTAAACACTTGGGATTTACTCGTGAAAAAGTCCATTGTATCCTCTCCATATCTCATAGTAAGTCTCCCCTCGTGAACGTCGATTACGGTTCGAGCCGTCGATAAAAATGGTCGACCTAAAATAATAGGACATTTAGGGTCACACTCGTAATCGGATATAACGAAATCCGCGGGAAAAACAAACTTTCCAACTTTGACATAGACATCCTCGGCTATTGCAATTGGTATTAATGGAGTACAATTTGCAAGCTCGATAGTCATGTTCGTGGGGGTAAGTCTAGGCAATCTCATCAATTTCCAAAGAGAATGAGGCATAATATTAATGCTAGCACCTAAATCGGCGAGGGCTAAACATCCTTCAATCTTGGAAAAATCACAAGGTAATAGAAATTGGCCCGGATCCTCTTCCTTTCTTGGCATATGCCTTTTGGGTTTTTAAAGAAGGATCGAAGCACAAGTTTCTTCAATGGTTACTTTGGTAAGGTCGATAAAGCTCTCTTTTTGAACCGTGGATGGAATTTGAGGTACACGAGGGTGTGCACTCTTTTCCTTGGTCGCCACATTCACCCCATCGACTTTAGAACAATATAACGTCTTAGAAGTCGAGGGTTGAGAAGAAGGAACAACTCGAAACCCATCAAGGTTAGGGGTAATCACACGACCTTTCTCATGAGACGAGGCGGCTTTACATTGTTCCTTCGGATTTAAAACGATGTCACTAGGTAACGAACTCGATGAAGCACCCGAGGCTTTATTCATAATAGCCGAAAACATTTTTCTAATGTCTATTTATCCTTGCTCAATCTTCGTGTTTTTCAATTTCAAAGTATTTGTAAAGTCGTTTTTCAAAGTACCAATTTCTCCCTCTAATCGTCTCATATTAGCCTCTTTGTTTTCATGTAATTTTGAAAATCGTTTGACGAACTATTTTGATTTGAATTAAAGTTCCCTTGGTTTTGATTACTTCTTTGAAAATTTCCTTGATTACCACTTGAAAAATTGTTTCCTTGATTGTTGTTGTTTGAAAAATTCGAGTTTTGATTATTGTCTCGATTTTGCCAATTCAAATTACGACCTTGATTATAACCTTGATTTTGATTGGAAAAATTTCCTTGTTGATTATTTCCTTGAAAATTGTTACGATTTTGAAAATTGTTGCCTTGGTTATAATTGCCTTGTTGTGATGGACCCGCGTTATTTTTATTTTGAAAATTGTTGTTTCCATTTAACGCACTCACATTCGACGTTTGGCCATCCGTATCCGCACACTCGTAATAATTATGATGTCCACCACAAAACGTACATGATGTCTCAACCGCTTTCACCGTAGCGGGAGCGTCTTTCTTTTGCATTTCAACGAGAAAAGACGTAAACACATTCGTAAGCTTGTCTACTTCTGCATCAACCCTCTCAATGTCGCGATTAGAACTACTAACATTGGCGACATTGTCAACACTCGATGCGTTGCGGAGTTGGTAAACCTTGGATCGATTTTCGATAATTATCAAAGCATCTTTCGGAGTTTTACACAAAAAGTTGCCACCGCCGGTGGAATTCAACGAATCTTGTTCTTGAAAATTAAGACCGTTGTAAAACGTATCGATTTGGTGCAACTCGGAAAATCCATGGTGTGGACATTGCCAAAGAAATTCCTTAAAACAATCCCACGCGTCTCTAAAAGATTCATTCGGTTTTTGTTCAAATTTCGTAATTTCATTTTTGAAAAACGTCGTCTTAGACGGTGGGAAAAAATAATTAACGAACTTGGAGACGAGATCCTTCCACATAGTTATGGAATTAGGTTGCTCTTTCTCGTACCAATCCTTGACGGCACCATTGAGCGAGTATGGAAAAGCATAAGCTTGACGACATCGGTGTCGACGTTCTTAAACTTGCTCGTGGCCAAAAGATGATCAAAATTCCGAATATGGTCGTGAGGATTATCGGCTTCACGACCTCGAAACTTGGTAGCTTGAATCAACGAAAGCATTCCGCTCTTAATCTCAAAATTCTCCTCTTCAATAGCGGGAATTACGATCGCGTCTCCATAACCCTCGGTGGGAGCTTGGAGCAATTCCATCTTCGAACGATTGTCGGCCATCTCCTCTTCGGTTTCTTCAACAACGATATTAGGAACGTCGGTTTCTAAATCTCGTCTACGTCGTCGATTCCTTCGATTACGATTGCGTCAATTCGAAGCGTCGCTAGAATTAGAATAATCCTTCGATCGAGTGCGCATGCACTAAGCGTAGAATGGGGGGTAGCAAAGAAGATTCTTTTTGCGGTTTTTCGATTTTTCAATTTTTTTGGTTTTTGATTGTTTTTAATTTTTTTGGATTTTTTGTGTATTACGTAGACTCAAATCTACAAATCTCCCCTCGAATCGATTTCTCGATTAAAGGAGCCTCAGAGAATGAAAACGATCACGTGGAGAGAACGCCTTCGATGACTTTAGAACGTTGGTGGAACACCAAAACGTTCAAGAGGGTTTAATCTTGAAAACAAGCAAATATAATATACATAGATAATACTTGGGCGGCAAACCCTTGATTAGCCCTCTTTCTCAAAACACGCACAAGCAAGCGGGGAAAACGAGGCGGCGCTAAGCACTTAAGAGCCTTTTTCCCTTAGGTCGTGAAATACAACCGCCTTATACCCACCTTATAGTTTTTGTTAATTGAAATTAAGCCTCACGAAAGTATTTATCTATTTTGCCTTTAAACTTTTGCTTTGATTCAAATACAATGATTGAGTGATGAAATCCCGAATCAAGGTTGCGTTTTCACGCTTTTTGAGTACTTGTATATTTATTGTTCTACGTAAGTACAATATAGTAATATATACACAAGAAAAACGAAAACGATAATGGGATATCTACAATATAATAAAAAGATTGTTGTGTGTTTAGTTTAGGAAAACTAAACATGTTTTATTTGGATACTATAATATATTAAGGAGAAATAACAAAAATGAGTATGTACGATATTTACGCTTTCCAAAAATTGAAAAGCAAAAACGCACTACTCACACAAACACGATAGTAATAATGGCTAAACACACCTCCTCGGCAGCGGCGCCAAAAATTGATGTAGGTAAATCGTACACGTTTTAGGAAAAACGCGTATGAGCGGTAAGTATTAAGTCTTATGCTTTAGGAAAAACGTAAAACCGAATAAATGCGGGTTTGTTCTCGAAGGAGGTGTGTGGATGAAGTGTGCCAATATATAAAATCAAAGTTTGGATTAGTGATGTTTTTGATTGAGAAAAGAAGGAAAAATAAGTCGGATTACGCTAAAAATTACCCTACGACGTAAAACGATCGAAATCGTATAACTCGACGAAAAACGAAATTGTCCTAAAAATTACCAAAAAATTTCCAAAAATCAATAAAAATGTAAATAACACAAAACTGAAAACCAAATTATCTAAAACCTATTTAATAATTTTATATTAATTTTTAAAGTTAATGAAAAACCTTAAAATTAAATAAAATTAAAAATTAACTAAAATGGAAATATTAAAAGCTGTAAACCTCAAAATATTTAACTAAAACCTAAAAATATTTTTTGAAAATTTTTAAAACTAATAAAGCTATTTTTTATCTATTTATTAAAAAATGTATAATAAAGTATTCCTAAAAAATAATTAAAACGTGAGAAAAATAAACTTTTTTAATCAAAAAGTCCTAAATGCTATACTAAACAAAGGAAAAATAAAAAGAAAGAAAAACACTAAGTAAATAAGCTGGAAACAGCTTATTTATAAGCTGAGTACTTTGAAAAGCTAAAAACAAAAAGACCTTAAGTATTATACTTTGCAAAGTGTAACCAGTAAAAGACCCAAGGGTGACTGGTTATCACGTTTGTATGTGGGAGGAGTTGCGCAGGTTCGAGTCCTGGCCACGTCCTTTTTGACAAAAAAATTTTTTTTCTTTTTTTAAAACTCAAATCCTGGCACTTATTTACTCACAAAAACATAAATAAAACTAGGTTTAAACTAGATTCAAGCTCAAATTAAGTGAAAACGTGGAGAACAAAAGTGAAAGAATGCTACAGTAAAGAAGAAAGAAAAACAAAGGAACTTGTATCTTCACAGGTGCAAGATGGACCAAATGTGGTCGTTTGAGTGTTGATTGTTATGTTTGATGGACAATGGGGCACCCCCACAACCAGTTGGGTTGTGGGGAGTCAGTTCAATTAATAAAAACACAAGGCAGCACATAAAAAAATAGCACACAAGGGCCCTATGCAGTTGCTGATATGCTAAGGTGGTTATGTGTGAACTTTTCTGGTGCAATTGACACACAAATGGATTTCAACTTCACAAAACTTGCTAAAACATTAACTACACTGCTATGAACAAGTTTCCAATCCTAACTAAACCTATATTCTAACAACTAACAAGATTCGAGAGGTCAAATTAACTATAATAAAACATAGAAGAAGATTACTAATTGTGTGCTACTTGTATGCAAGTTTTACCATGAACTACTTCTAAAACCTAACCAAAGTGAAAACCAAGTATCAAATACTCCTAAAACTAACCTAAAGAGTGTGTCTAAGCAGATTACAAGGCAAATATCAATCAAATACTGTCTTAATAATCTAATCCCAAACACCCCTATATTTTTCAGATAATGAAATTTAACAAACGGATTGAATTCAAATCAACTACAAACCCTATGTAACTTAATCTAACAAGCATAAACCAACACTTTAGTCATAAACAAACACTTAGCAAACATTTTAAACCCAAAAATCATGGAACAAGGTTAAATCATACAAAAACACATAAACAGTCAAAAGAAACAATAGAGGGTTCAAGCCCTTACTTGGCTGATGACTTCTCCACGTTTTTTGGAGCTTATGAGAGCTTGTAAAGGATGTGTAGAGAATCCATGTTGGGGTTCAACAACTGAACCAGGGAGATATAATCTTCAATAGCTAATGCAAAGAAATGGATGATATAATGGTCTTGATTTGGAAACTTTGTGAACCTGCACAAAACAACAAACCAAGAAGAGCACTACAAGTCTGAAAAGCTAACACCACAGCTTGTCAAGGCTTGTGATGAGAGCTTATTCAAACAGTGAAAGTTAACCAACCAAAAAACTGATTTTTCTGAAATCCTTTGGAACCAAACTTTGAAACCTTTTTAACATGGAAAACAAGCTTTCAAAACAGAATGGGAAACTAAAATCCTATTTCCACTTTCACTTCCATTGGATTTTGGTTTCTCAACTGATTTTCTTGAAAATTCCTTTGAAAAATAAAACCTCTTTTTTTTCTGAAAACCTTAACTAATTTAAAAACAGTAAACCAATTACACTAACACAATGAATAAAATGGAACACAATGTCTTGCAGAAAAACTTAATACTTTCATTATCATTAATAATAATAAGTTTTTACAAAAATTGGAACAAAAAGGGTAGTCACAAGTTGACTCCCTTATATAGTGGCTAATGAAGGTTCTAGAACTACAATAAAAAATGAAAAACCCTAACTCATATAATTCCAGGAATGCCCTTTGATTTTTCAAACTTGAAAAAGTGGTCAAATGACCCATGTGATCTTCTGGCTTGATGTTGGTATTCCAGCTGTTGAGAATCAATCTCACACGTTCATTGAAGCCTTTGGGACCAAGTTTTGTGTTTGAGACGTTGATTGGACTGAGGGATTCCAAAGTTACTAAATATGGAGAAGCAGGGGAAGCTGTGGGGACCATTTGGGTCATGGGGTAAGAAAGTTTAAGGTGGGGTTGTGTTTAAGATGGCATGAATTACTAATTTGCACATAATCAAGGGAAAACCCTTTGATTTGTGCATATTAGAAAATTAGCGTTTATGCATAACTGGGTTAGGGAGGTGGTGTTTTGATTGGGTTTAGGATAATTAAGTTTAAAAAACTTGTTTACCACCACTTTTTAAAACTGATTAATAAATCAGTTCTTAGGAAATAAGTGGGTTGTGACGTGGGGTGTAGGGGAAAGGTGATTGGTGGGTTGACTAGTCAGCTTGACGTGTCAAGCTGTGGTTGGGTGAGATAGGAATGGTTGTCTTGCCAAATTCAGTCCCCCACTTCCCCTTCTCTTGTCACTTCTGAATAAATACACAAAACTTGCATTTCCTTTGTTAACAAAGTCTTGTTTTTCCCATTTTAGCCACCAAACATAATAAGCAAATTCATCATTCTTCAAGGGCCTATCGTGTATAATCTTCAATCATGGAGGACTTTTCTTGCCAATAATGATTTCTTCAAGGTCTTTTCTTGCAAAATCTTCAAAAATGAGGGACCAATGTTGACAATCTTCAAAACTTCAAGGACCATTTTGGAAATTCATGATTCGGGTCCGGTTCTTTGTGCGGCTTCGTTTTCCGTGTTCGTTTTTGCTTTATTCTTGTGATCTTTTGGTGAATTCATGATATCCGTACCTAAAATACAAAATGAACAAACACAAGAATATATTTTGGTATTTTGATGATATTTTAAGCGTTTTAAGCCCGATTTGGATGATGAGACTATGTATATTTACAGACTCATCAAAAGCTCAAATTGATAATTGTTACGTTCTTGCATATTTTCCTTGTTTTGTCTCGATGGGTAAGGTAAGGGTGGTGTGGGTTGGGGCATAGGCATCGGCCTTGGAATCTCGGGTTCCATGATTGGTATTGGTTCAACCGTAGGTGTGGTTTGAGCGGTACTTTGTGGGATTAGGGTATGCTCCTTTTCGACCACCACCTCGGGTTCTTTCTTGATTTCCTTCCCCTTAGAAGTACTAGGATGAGAGATTGGTTCCTTGAAAGTTTTACCACTACGAGTAGTAATAACCTTCATTTCTCGCTTCAGGTTTGCAATGGTATCACTAGGAAGACCACCCGAAGAAGACGGTTTACACATTATGGCCTCAAACATGCTTGAAATTCTATCCTCAAACTTAGATTGCCTTTTATCCGCCTTAAGCATCTCTTGTTTAATTTCATGTTGGCCTTGTTCCATCTTTTGTTGATTTTGTTGTAACCTTTGCACGTTACTTTCCATTTTGTTGGCATGAGTCTTAAGTTTATTTGCAAGTTCGTTTTTCAACTCATTTTTCAAATCATTCTTAAACTCGGATCTTAGGATAATGATCTCCCTTTGTATGTTATCAAATCTAGCATCATTACCGTTTGCATAATCAACAAATTCATTTGGAAGATCTTTCACATTTTGCAAGGCTTTGTTATTGTTTTGAAAATCACGGTTTTGATTTTTGTTTTGCAATTGTCCATTGTTCCCACCATTGTTGTAATTACCCTTGTTAAAATTCTTTTGATTTCCTTGGTAAGCAACTTGGTTGTTGTTGTTTCGATAGTTGTTAGCATTTTGGTTTTGTGGAGCTTGATTTGGGCGGGAACCTTGACCGTTTTGGTTGTAAGTTCCTGTTGCTACATAAGCACGCGAAGTGTTACCATCCGCGGTAATGCACTCAGAAAGATCATGAGCTCCACCACACGATATACAACTCTTCTCAACCGCTTTAACCGATGCAGAATTCAAAGCATCTTATGCTTTCCAATGAGTCGTAAGAGTCGAAAACCTATCGGAAAACCTATTTTCCTTATTTGCTTCATCTTGAAAGGCACTCATGTTACGAGACCACGATGATGAACCCATAGCGGCAACACTCGGTGTGTTACGAGGGTTATAAACCTTAGACCTATTCTCAATTATTTTCAAAGCCTCATCGATCATTTTGCACAAAAAATTACCACCCGCGGCGGCATTCAAATAATCTCGTTCATGATCGTTAAGCCCATTATAAAAAGTATCAGTTTGATGCAATTCGGAAAAACATGGTGTGGACATTCATGTAACATTTCTTTAAATCTCTCCAAGCCATCGAAAAACTCTCATTAGATCTTTGAGTAAATCTTGAAATCTCGTTTTTCAAATGTGTTGTTTTAGATGGTGGAAAAAATTGATTAACAAACTTAGAAACGAGATCACCCCACGTCAAAATCGAATTTGGGGGTTCTTTCTAAAGCCATATCTTGGCGGGTCCATCTAACGAGTATGGAAACAACATCATCTTAATGGTGTCATGGGGCACATCCTTAAACTTGCTAGTCGCGGTGAGATGATTGAATTGCCTAATGTGATAATGTGGGTTGTCTTTTTCATGTCCATGAAACTTGTTTGCTTGAAGCATATACATTAAACCCGTGTTGATCTCGAAATTCTCCGCAAGGATAGCGGGAATCACAATGGCTTCTCCAAAACCCTCGGTGGGTGCTTGAAGCAACTCCATTATAGTACGATTGTCCATGGTAGCTTCTTGTTCTATAATAGGTTCCTCACTTGGAGATTCTTCACTTGGTGATTGTTCCTTTCAATTACGACGTTTACGTTCACGTCTTGCTTGGTTACGAGTTTGCATAAACGTCACGTACAACGTGGGGATGAGCAAAGAAGATTCTTTTGGTGTTTTTACTTTTTCAATTTTTTGTGCTTTTGATTGTTTTTTACTTTTTTGGATTTTTGGATGTATTACGTAGACACAAATCTACAAATCTCTCTTCAAATCAAATCTCTCGATTAAAGGAGCCTCAAAAGAATGAAAACGATCACGTGTAGTGAACGCCTTCGATGACTTTAGAACGTTGGTGGAATACCAAAATGTGCAAGAGGGTTTAATCTTTGAAACCAAGAAAATATATAGATACGTAGATAATACTTTGGTTGGCAAACCCTCGATTAGCCCTTTTTCTCTTAACACGCACAAGCAAGCGGGGGAAAGAGGCGGCTCTAAGCACTTAGGAGCCTTTTTACCTTAGGTCGTGACATACAACCGCCTTATACCCACCTTATAGTGTGTGTTAATTAAAATCAAGCTTCTGGAAAGTAATTATCTATTTTGCCTTTTTTTTCTTTGATTGTGTTGGAAATTCACTTTATGTGACGACATTTAAGAATTCCCGTTAGTTATCATACTCACACACGCATAGACTAGACTAGGTAACGATGTATAGTTTAGGTGGCGTGTGACTATATATACCCCTTAAAGGCTTCCAAGGAGGGGTTTTTGTTTTGTGTTTTTTCATTTTTCACTTAATAGATTTTCCTTTCTCTTTTACACACACAACCCTCTATCTCTCTCTCTCTACCATGGCTGCCACCATTTACCACCACCCACCAAGACCACCAGATCCATAATATAGCAAACCCACAATTGGCATCAGAGTCGACGGTTCAATCCTTGGATCGTTCGTGATTTTTGTGTCTATTGATTTGGTGGTCAAATTTTTTTTGGTCGGGGAATCTGTTATAAATTTTTTTATGTCACGATGGTCTTTTGGCCACAGTTTATTGTCTCACTTGTCTTTATTTCATCAAGGAGTCTCAACATTTGTTATCATTGGTTTCATTTCTCGTTTGACTTTTTGTCTCATTTGTCTGGGTATTCACATTTATCAGTTCCAAGGTTACCTTTCATGGTTGGATAGCTCATATCTATCTAGATATGTCTCGTGTTTTATGTAGCTCATAGCATCAGTATAACCTTTTACTTTGGATACATAGATCTGTGCAAGTTTTTCTGTTCAAAAAGTTATATAATTTTTTCTTTTGAGAAATTCCAGATCTGATGAAGATTTGAACCCAGAAAAAAAACCAGATCCATAAAAATCGAAAAAAAATTACCTCTTCTAGATAAGATTCTTGCTATTGCGGAATCATTTGATTTTTTCTATTGTGGAATCATTTGATTCTTGCTATTGAGGAATCACTCGATTCTTGCTATTGCGGAATTATGTGGTTTGTGGTTGCGAAATCATATTGATAATGAGGTTGCGGAATCATGTAAACAAGCTGGTTGCGGAATCATGTATACATGTTAGTTGCGAAATCATATGCCAATAGGATTTGCAGAATCATGCCAAAGTAAATAAACTGAGACCAAAACCGAGACAACATCCGCCTATACCATTACATATCAACAACCAAATCCAATCACCTAATCCTAATTCCCATCGTCTCATAAACACAACCTAAAATCCGAAATCTATCTAGACTCGAAACAAACAATAGATCTCAGATTGTTCAAACGTTCTATTTATCTTTCAAAAGATTTTACCGTTTAACATATTCATCACTGATCCTTTAAGTTGGGCATAACTCATTTGTTATTCGAAAATATAGAAACATAATAACAAATTTGTTATCCGTTCGCCTCTGTTTTGATTCAAGAAATAAAACAGCAAAAACGAACATGCAATCACTAAATTGTTACCACACGAAATAAATCATCATCAGAGATCTGTGTTGGGTGTATCCCTTTTTAATAAACGAAATATCATGAACGATGTATAACAATTTTGTTATCATCAATTCATCTTTTTTCCGATTAAAAGATAATCAAACAACATGCAATTAAATTACCTACCCGAGATCCTCAAAGGAGCTTGAAGCCATGGTCTTTACATGTTCTTCGGGGATTGGTACTTGGAAGATTAGAAACATTTGTGTTCGATTCATATAAAATGATGTGAGATATGGTAATGATTGATTTTGATTCGTGATTTCTGATTTGAGTGAGGTTTGGTTGCTGCTTATCATGGAAGAAAAAGAGAGACGAGTGAGATGAGATTGATTTTGTAAGTTGGTATTTTTTAGGTGGCTGGGATTTGGATAAGTGATGGGGGCGGAGAGTTTGAGAGGATTAGGTTAAGAAAAGAGGTGAATGAAGTGTGAAGATTAGGTTAAGACAGATTAGGGTTGGGTATTTTATACTACCCTAATTGTTAGGGTTTTGTATTGATGGACTAGGCCTTTCCAACAAAATTATCCACCAAGATCTTTTATTCTTACATTTTGAGATGGGCTGTTACATTTTGAGACGAGCTGTAGCTAATACTTCATTTGGGCATGTTTACTAATTGCTTGGGCTGTGTATTTGTTTAGTCTCGTGTAGAGTTTACAACTTATACGAAAATTATCCTTTAATTCTTCCTTTGAGGTAATTTCTTGTATGTGGGTGGTGTCGTGGCTTATATTGACAAAGTAACGAGACAAAGTGATAAAAGTGACGAGACAAAGTGACAAATTTATTTTGACGAGACCGAAAAAATGACTATATTTTTAGTGGCTACGGATAATTTGATCGGGTATAATAATTTGAATTTGAAGACGGATTTTTCGAAGGCGTGTACTTATTTTATCTTTGAAAGATAACTTGCTCGTGCTTAATCTTATAATGAAGACTTGTTTATCTAGTTTCCGGGTTCGGGGTGGTTGGTTGATGACTCGGATAACTATCACTTTAATGAGCTACATTATTGTACTCCGTGTCACGCGCATAGTCGACGTGGATAATTTCAAGAGGTGTTGTGCTTATATACTTCTTCAGTAATGTATTGGGTACTTAGAGATTTCTCCACCGTTCCTCATTCAACAATAGTGCAACCTTAAGTCACAAGATCGAAGGATTTTTATTTAGCTTCATGTTTGATGTATCTGGATCATTCTATCAGCAGTCACTTCAAATTACCTACAAGGGGGTTGGTAAAGATGGCCATGGAGAGTTTATGAGTAGAGAATTTCGATCAGCAGCTGATTCTCACAAAATATATAATTCTGCTTAATTATTATTCTCACGAGATTTCAGGTACATGTGCGTACGATTTATTGTTGGTTCCAAAGTTTCGAAGCCATCAAGGGGAAGAAGAAGACATATTGAACGCACAACGCGCACACGTGATGAACTTCATACCTTCTTTTGATTTGAAGACATTTCGGGAAGACATTTGTCATAACCGCAGAGAATATCAGTGTTTTAACTCGTGGCGTTATCAATCTCTAAACGGTACACTACTGATTCGATGTTTAATTGTTTTGATGTTGCAATTTGATGAGACTGCTTTTATACATAGTCTCATCGTCTAAAACGGGCTTTAAATGCATTAAATATCATCAAAATACCCAAATATATGCTTGTGTTTGTTACTTGTGTATTTTAGGTACGGATATTGAGAAAATGACAAAAGATCACAAAGAACATGCAAAAACGAACAGGGGAAACGAAGCCGCACAATGAACCGGACCCAAGTGAAGTTTTTCCAAGAATAAACCTTGAAGATTTAAAGATTATACAAGAAGGGTCCTCCAATATTGAAGAATTGACACTTTAAACCCTTGTATATTCATAAATTCAAGATTGGTCCCTAAAGTTTGTCAATATTACCAAAAGGACCCTTAACTTTGAATAATTGGCAAAAATGGTCCCTTAAGAATTATGACTTGTCAATTTCAGTCCTCCAAGAAGTCAACCATACAAGTCAAGACCATTATCCATGAAGAAAATGCCAAAAAAACCCTTCAAAAATCAAGAAATGGCAAGAAATACCCCTGAAAATACTTTGCAAAACTTTTTGGGGCAAAAGTATGAAAAACAAAAGTTGATAACAAAGGAGTGGGCGTTGATAACATGTTTTGACTGAAGTGACAAAGAAAATAGAAGTGAGGGGTTATTCTTGGCAGACAGCCAAACTTACCTTAACCAACCATGGGGTGCCACGTGCCCCACTACACACTCTCCACCAATCAGCTCTCTCCATCCCTCCACCTCATTCCCCACTCATAACTGATTTAAACTAATCATTGATTAATTTATTAAAAGGGCGCCTAACATGTTTTTAAATCTTAAACCGGATCAAAACATGTACTATTCACATTATGAACACATTTGGGTTTTCTTAATTGTGTTGTAATTAGGCCATCAAATTATCCAGATTAGTGATTAAGGTATCCTTAATCACATCCCAACCTTAAAAATAGACACCTCATCACCTCACAACCCCACACAAGAATCCCCTGCATACGTTTTTTTGGATACAACCAAGACTTGCCAGAAAATCAACACTCAAGATTGAAGCTTACATTTTAAGCTTGTTTTAAGCCTTTGGATACACTTACAACCTGCCAACTCATACAAACGGCCAAAAATCAGTCACATGTTCAAGATAGTTCAAAATCATCAAGGGCATTTGTGGAACTTCATTAGCTAGGGTTTTCAGCTTTCCTTTATGTTTCTAGAATCATTGTAGCCCTATATAAGGCACCCTTGTTCATAGCTTAGTTCTTGTTCTCAGTTTTACTTTGTCAAGCCTTGTAAAGCCATTTTTCTGAAATTAATAGAATTGTGGTATTGTGTTGTGATTGAAACTGAGTTCCATTGATTATTATTGTGTTAAGTAGTTGTATTGTCACGTTTTTGTACTTAAGCAAAACCTTGAACAAGTCCAAGATAGCCTATAAGCCATTGAGTCCCTTTGTTCTTGACTGAGTTCAAGAATTTGGCATATGCTTTGGTGAGGATTGTTCATTGAGGTGTTTCTTTAAGTGACATAATTCAAAAATCAACTAGCTTGAGCAATATTGGAGTTTGGTTAAACGTTTTATAACAAAAATCAGTCAAGTAGTTTGCTAAGTACTTTTGGTTCAACAGCTTGTAGATTGAACTTAAGGGTGATCATAGCCTCCTAATCTTGGTTAATTAAGGGGTGGTGAGGCCTTAAGGAAAGGTACAAGGCTTGTGAGAGCCTAAGTGTTGCAAACACTTGACTCTTTGTCACCTTATTTATCTGATTTGTGCTAATCTAGGCTCAAGCCTTTGGCTAGGCATGTTTGTTGTTCTTAGCAGGGGGAAGCTGGTGCTTGTTCTTGCTAGCACCTCAGCTCTTTGATTCCAAGGTGTGGATGTACATCTTGGAGGTTTGTATTCTCAAATTTCATCTTTCTGATTAAGTTTTGGTATATTATGTGATTTTGTGATTTTGCTGGTATAAGTGTGTTTTTATGCTTGCAAATTGGTTATTGATGCACTTGTGGTATGTTATGATGCTAAACTGGGCTTAAATCAACCTTGAGAAGACTTTTGCTTTGTTAAAATTGAGTTTATAAAGTTAAAAGGGTGTTTGGGGTTGACTGATTGTTCAAGTTTGTGTGATTTTGAGTTGGAATTGTGGTATTGTTTGAGTGTGTATCTGATATTGAGGTATCAGTGTTCTGATATATGCAAGTTTTGTGCCTTGAATCACTAAATCAAACAAGTGGCTTTAAAATCTTGAAAATCTGTTGTTTTGCTCTGAAATCTTGTGCACACCTAGTTTTATGTTAACCTAGGGCTAACAAGTGTTTAATCATTGTTAAGGCAACATATGTGATAGATCTGAGGCCTTGAATTTGGATTTTGTGTCAAGTAGATCAGCAAACTTTGTTCTTGTGTTCTTCATTGTTCATCAGTAACTGCATGTGCTTAGATCTTGTTCATTTGTTGGATTTGTTGCATGAAATGTGTTAAGCTGTGTTACTGTAAGTTTTTTTGAGCTTGTGTATGCATTTGGTGGTTTGTAGTTAGCTTTTAATAGCTTAAAAGTAGATGATAACTGCCAGATCTGCTTATTACTTGTCTGGAACACATCTGGGCAAAGATTGAATTAACTACACTGATTGGCTCGGTGATTTTGTGATTATTTGCTTGTTATTGACTACTTGTGATTCACTGATCACAAAGGTGCCTTGATTGTCCAAAAATACCAAGTGAAACTCTCTAAAAGCCAAGTCAAAAAGTCAAGGCAGTGGGAACTCCTTCCCCTGCTTCTAGCGACTACTAGTTATAGTTTGTGTTCAGCTTATTAATAAGTCATTCTGGATTATTCCAATGTGCAACAACTTATTTTTTGTAATAGGTCTTAATATTTTGAGCTTATAAGTGATTCTGGAAGTTTACAGCTTTTGGTTTTAAGTTTTTGTTAGAAAACGACTATTTTGTCTTTTTCAAAATTAGCTTATTGCTTATTTCAGCTTATTGAGTGTGCTTATGGAAAATCTTTTTATTGATTAAGCTTAGTTAAGCCATTTGTGACTTATTGCAACTTGAATCAGCTCTTGCAATAGTCTAGAACTCAAAAATGACTATTTTGTCGTTTTATGAAGAGGGCTTTGGCTTATTTCAAGCTTATTCCTTGAGCTTATTTCAAGTTTCTTTTTGCAAAAAGCTTAATTAGTTCAAGAGAAGGACGTGGGTAAAATCTTAGCTTATGGCATCAGCTTATAGCTTAATGGGCCAAAAAGCCCATTAAGAATAAGTTGTTTTGAAATAAGCTAGCTTAAGCTCATTTTCAGCTTTTCGGTCATTGGAAAATTGTGTTTAAAATCCAATTTTAAGCTTGACTGGAGCTTTTGGGCCATTTCTGAGGACTTTTTCTTATTGTGCCCAATATTAAGCCCATTAAGGATCTGTTTGGGTATTTGGCCCATTTGAAGGCCCAATAGGGGCATTTTTGGTATTTCAAGTTCATTTTCTGTTTAATTAGGTTAAAATAAACTAGTTTGCAAGTTTTTAGAATTTTTTATAAATTTTGGATTTTAATATTATTTCATTATTATTTTATTATTAAAATTAAAATTTAGATTTTTCAAGTTTTTATATTTTTCTTAGGTTAAATACATTAAGTTAGGAATTTTACAATTTTTAGAAGATTTTTATTGTCCTTAGATTAATTTTTATAATTATTTTAAGTTTAATTATTTTTTAATTGTTTTTAAATAGTTTTTATTAATTTTAAAATTTTCAAAAATAGTTTTAAATCAAGATAGGTCATTTTAGAGGTTTACAATTGAAAAATCTCATTTTGGGCTTTTTGTTAATTAAATTGATTTTTAGGGCTTTAAGTAGCATTAAGAAATCATTATTTAATTAAATAAAAGGTTTGAGTGATTTTTGATTTTTTGTAAACTATATTACATTATTTAGGATTTATTGCAATTTTTTAGGAATTTTTAGGATAAATTTTTAATTTTGCTACTTTTTACGGTTTTACGTGTACGACATTTCGTCTTAGTTTAATTCATCATCGTAACCGTCATTCTCTTCTTATCTCATTTCTCTTTTCTTTTCTCATAATCATAATCACATCATTAACCATCTCTCTACACAACACACTAGCCTCCTTAGGAAACGAACTTGAACCACATTGGTCATTAGTGCTTGGTTTTCCTAAACCGACACTTAATACTTTCCCTATTTTGCTCTCTTTTCCCTAAAGGGTAGTAAAAACTCTACATCATTTTGGCGCCGCTGCCAAGGAGCACTCGATCGTTTGCTTTGATGAATTTCTCGATATCCACACATGATATATCCTTTGATGTTCTAACCTTAGGTTTATAGCACACTTATAAACGGCTATTGATTTAACCGTTACACCCTTTCCATGCTAGATTAGGCATTCGACTACGTCTCTAGTATGGGGGTGTTTGCACCCCTAGACTCGAAACACTGAGGACAATGTTTAACTTTTGTATGGGGGGTGAATAGATACTTGTCTTGCCAAACCTTCACGCTTTCAAGTTTATCTTTTTGTTTATCGTTTTGTTGCAAAATAAGGCTAAAAATATTATCTTTTTGTTGCAAAATAAGGCTAAAAATAGCCAAATTTTAAAAAAAATTTCATGTTTTATAAGTGTTTGAAGACACGAATGTAGATTTTTCGATGGCGAGAATTAGAGTAATTTTTGACTCGACCGTGCGTGTTGAGCACATGGCTTTGATTCCTTAACTCTACATTAGGCTAAGTCTCTTAAATGAGGACGAGAAATGATAGAGTTAATATAAGTTACTATGCTAAACGTAGAGTACTCGTATTCTTTCAAAAACTCATATGTTCTCGTTGTTTGCTTATTCTCCCTTTGCTTGTAAATATTTTTTGCTTAATAAATATTGGCTTAGCGGTCTAGTCTTGATTGTTGGGTTTCTAGTCTTTTCTAGTAGCTTCCGTGTAATTAAATTGGGAAGACATTAAGGTATCGCCAGTGTCACGGTTTTGAAGTATTGGCACCCGAATAATCGAAAGCTTCACCCAATAATAAGATTTCAAGTGCTCGCCTAATTCAAGCAAACAATTTGAAGCTCACAAGGCCGAAAAATCTATGCAAAATTAAAAGTGAATCAAGCCTTAATCTTTGAAGCTTTAAAGATCCAAAATTCGCCTTAGTGTGAGGATATACGTCTTTGGCTAATAAAACCACCGATGAGGTGGATAATAAAAGGCAAGGCAAGACCGAAGTCATAATAAAAGCTTCATGGCAAAGTTGAATAAAAGATGGAGGTAAACCTATGATAATAAGGCCCTTCCGTTAGGGGGCGTATAAAAGTCTTGGTAATAAGTGTCATGTTCAAAACCGTTATAAAACCGTGTTTATCGATCCTTCTTGTTGACTTAATTTTTTGACATCGTTGTCTATTAGGAGGGGTTATTGATTTGATGGTCTTGGTTACACCGTTAGGACTCTATTTTTAGACCTAAATCTCTATCATCGCATAATTCAAAAATGTATGCTCGTGAAACATTCAAGTCAAAATAAAATATAAGAGATACAACTTAGGAAAATGGGAGGATAAGTACGTGATTATGGCATATGAGTAGTGTTAGCATTACTAACTTATAATGACAATGATCTCGTTGCACGCTTGGAATGGAATTGGGGTGAAAATCGAGGACGATGAAATTACTTCTAACGAAGAATTCACGTGTTCTTGTTCTATGAACCTAAACGTCCCATTTTGCGATGAAAATCATACATTATGTCTAAAACGCAAGTAGAAGTAATAGTAGTAGTGTAGCTAGTTTATCATTCAATAAAAGTGAATAAAAATGAATTTTGGAGGTGCTACGATACTTTATTCTAGCATTGCGTGAGGGCACGACAATGGTTTAGTATGGGGGAGTGATGAGACTACTTTTATACGTAGTCTCATCGTCCAAAACGGGCTTTAAATGCATTAAATATCATCAAAATACCCAAATATATGCTTGTGTTTGTTACTTGTGTATTTTAGGTACAGGTATTGAGAAAATGACAAAAGATCACAAAGAACATGCAAAAACGAACACGGGAAACGAAGCCGCACAATGAACTGGACCCAAGTGATGATTTTCCAAGAATAAACCTTGAAGATTTAAAGATTATACAAGAAGGGTCCTCCAATATTGAAGAATTGACACTTTAAACCCTTGTATATTCATAACTACAAGATTTGTCCCTAAAGTTTGTCAATATTACCAAAAGGACCCTTAACTTTGAATAATTGGCAAAAATGGTCCCTCAAGAATTATGACTTGTCAATTTCAGTCCTCCAAGAAGTCAACCATACAATTCAAGACCATTATACATGAAGAAAATGCCAAAACAACCCTTCAAAAATCAAGAAATGGCAAGAAATACCCCTGAAAATACTTTGCAAAACTTTTTGGGGCAAAAGTATGAAAAACAAAAGTTGATAACAAAGGAGTGGGCGTTGATAGCATGTTTTGACTGAAGTGGCAAAGAAAAGAGAAGTGAGGGGTTATTCTTGGCAGACAGCCAAACTTACCTTAACCAACCATGGGGTGCCACGTGCCCCACTACACACTCTCCACCAATCAGCTCTCTCCATCCCTCCACCTCATTTCCCACTCATAACTGATTTAAACTAATCAGTGATTAGTTTATTAAAAGGACGCCTAACATGTTTTTAAATCTTAAACCGGATCAAAACATGTACTATTCACATTATGAACACATTTGGGTTTTCTTAATTGTGTTGTAATTAGGCCACCAAATTATCCAGATTAGTGATTGATGTATCCTTAATCACATCCCAACCTTAAAAATGGACACTTCATCACCTCACAACCCCACACAAGATTCCCCTGCACACGTTTTTTTGGATACTGCCAAGACTTGCCAGAAAATCGACACTCAAGATTGAAGCTTACATTTTAAGCTTCTTTTAAGCCTTTGGATACACTTACAACCTGCCAACTCATACAAACAGCCAAAAATCAGTCACATGTTCAAGATAGTTCAAAATCGTCAAGGGCATTTGTGGAACTTCATTAGCTAGGGTTTTCAGCTTTCCTTTATGTTTCTAGAATCATTGTAGCCCTATATAAGGCACCCTTATTCATAGCTTAGTTCTTGTTCTCAGTTTTACTTTGTCAAACCTTGTAAAGCCATTTTTCTGAAATTAATAGACTTGTGGTATTGTGTTGTGATTGAAACTGAGTTATATTGATTATTATTGTGTTAAGTAGTTGTATTGTCACGTTTTTGTACTTAAGCAAAACCTTAAACAAGTCCAAGATAGCCTATAAGCCTTTGAGTCCCTTTGTTCTTGACTGAGTTCAAGAATTTGGCATGTGATTTGGTGAGGATTGTTCATTAAGGTGTTTCTTTAAGTGACATAAGTCACAAATCAACTAGCTTGAGCAATATTGGAGTTTGGTTAAACGTTTTTATAACAAAAATCAGTCAAGTAGTTTGCTAAGTACTTTTGGTTCAACAGCTTGTAGATTGAACTTAAGGGTGATCATAGCCTCCTAATCTTGGTTGATTAAGGGGTGGTGAGGCCGTAAGGAAAGGTACAAGGCTTGTGAGAGCCTAAGTGTTGCAAAGACTTGACCCTTTGTCACCTTATTTATCTGATTTGTGCTAATCTAGGCTCAAGCCTTTGGCTAGGCCTGTTTGTTGTTCTTAGCAGGAGGAAGATGGTGCTTGTTCTTGCTAGCACCTCAACTCTTTGATTCCAAGGTGTGGATGTACATCTTGGAGGTTTGTATTCTTAAATTTCATCTTTCTGATTAAGTTTTGGTATATTATGTGATTTTGTGATTTTGCTGGTATAAGTGTGTTTTTATGCTTGCAAATTGGCTATTGATGCACTTGTGGTATGTTATGATGCTAAACTGGGCTTAAATCAACCTTGAGAAGACTTTTGCTTTGTTAAAATTAAGTTTAAAAAGTTAAAAGGGTGTTTGGGGTTGACTGATTGTTCAAGTTTGTGTGATTTTGAGTTGGAATTGTGGTATTGTTTGAGTGTGTATCTGATATTGATGTATTAGTGTTCTGATATATGCAAGTTTTGTGCCTTGAATCACTAAATCAAACAAGTGGCTTTAAAATCTTGAAAATATGTTGTTTTGCTCTGAAATCTTGTGCACACCTAGTTTTTATGTTAACCTAGGGCTAACAAGTGTTTAATCATTGTTAATGCAACATATGTGATAGATCTGAGGCCTTGAATTTGGATTTTGTGTCAAGTAGATCAGTAAACTTTGTTCTTGTGTTCTTCATTGTTCATCAGTAACTGCATGTGCTTAGATCTTGTTCATTTGTTGGGATTTGTTGCATGAAATGTGTTAAGCTGTGTTACTTTAAGTTGTTTTGAGCTTGTGTATGCATTTGGTGGTTTGTAATTAGCTTTTAATAGCTTAAAAGTAGCTTATAACTTCCAGATCTGCTTATTCCTTGTCTGGAACACATATGGGCAAAGATTGAATTAACTACACTGACTGGCTGGGTGATTTTGTGATTATTTGCTTGTTATTGACTCCTTGTGATTCACTGATCACAAGGGTGCCTTGATTGTCCAAAAATACCAAGTGAAACTCTCTAAAAAGCCAAGTCAAAAAGTCAAGGCAGTCGGCACTCCTTTCCCCTGCTTCTAGCCACTGCTAGTTATAATTTGTGTTCAGCTTATTAATAAGTCATTCTGGCTTATTCCAATGTGCAACAACTTATTTTTTTGTAATAGGTCTTAATATTTTGAGCTTATAAGTGATTCTGGAAGTTTACAGCTTTTGGTTTTAAGTTTTTGTTAGAAAACGACTATTTTGTCTTTTTCAAAATTAGCTTATTGCTTATTTCAGCTTATTGAGTGTGCTTATTGAAAATCTTTTTATTGATTAAGCTTAGTTAAGCCATTTGTGACTTATTGTAACTTGAATCAGCTCTTGAAATAGTCTAGAACTAAAAAATGACTATTTTGTCATTTTGTGAAGAGGGCTTTGGCTTATTTCAGGCTTATTGCTTGAGCTTATTTCAAGTTTTTTTTGCAAAAATCTTAATTAGGTCAAGAGAAGGATGTGGGTAAAATCTTAGCTTATGGCATCAGCTTATAGCTTAATGGGCCAAAAGCCCATTAAGAATAAGCTGTTTTGAAATAAGCTAGCTTAAGCTCACTTTCAGCTTTTGGGCCTTTGTAGAATTGTGTTTAAAATCAAATTTTAAGCTTTACTGGAGCTTTTGGGCCATTTCTGAGGAATTTTTCTTATTGGGCCCAATATTAAGCCCATTAAGGATCTGTTTGGGTATTTGGCCCATTTGAAGGCCCAATAGGGGCATTTTTGGTATTTCAAGTTCATTTTCTGTTTAATTAGGTTAAAATAAACTAGTTTGCAAGTTTCTAGAATTTTTATAAATTTTGGATTTTTAATATTATTTTATTATTATTTTATTATTAAAAATTAAAATTTAGATTTTTCAAGTTTTTATATTTTTCTTAGGTTAAATACATTAAGTTAGGAATTATACAATTTTTATAATATTTTTATTGTCCTTAGATTAATTTTTATAATTAGTATAAGTTTAATTAGTTTTTAATTGTTTTTAAATAGTTTTTATAAATTTTAAAAATTTTAAAAATAGTTTTAAATCAAGTTAGGTCATTTTAGAGGTTTACAATTGAAAAAATCTCATTTTGGGCTTTTTATTAATTAAATTGATTTTTAGGGCTTTAATTAGTATTAAGAAATCATTATTTAAATAAATAAAAGGTTTTAGTGATTTTAGATTTTTTGTAAACTCTAATTACACTATTTAGGATTTATTGCAATTTTTTAGGAATTTTTAGGATAAATTTTTAATTTTGCTACTTTTTACGGTTTTACGTGTACGACATTTCGTCTTAGTTTAATTCGTCATCGTAACCGTCATTCTCTTCTTATCTCATTTCTCTTTTCTTTTCTCATAATTATAATCTCATCATTAACCATTTCTCTACACAACACACTAGCCTCCTTGGGAAACGAACTTGAACCACATTGGTCATTAGTGCTTGGTTTTCCTAAACCGACACTTAATACTTTCCCTATTTTGTTCTCTTTTCCCTAAAGGGTAGTAAAAACTCTAAATCACAATTATTCATCATCATTATCCTATATGGAGAGATATGCACTTCCGGGACTTAATTGACTCTGGTGCATCTCCGGAAGAAGATATGTGCATTTCCGGGACTTAATTGACTTTGGTGTTACGATGTCAACTTCATGAATGGGATAAAGTGTCTACTTTATTATTTGAGCTTCATATTTGGGATTGGTTTTCTTTCTTCAACTATGTGGGGGAATAAATGTCTTGATTCTTTCTAGTATGCATAACTTGAACTCTCAGGGGGAAGAAATATTCAGAAGAATTATTCAAGCGTGAGAAGAGAAGTTGTTGATCTACTTGGCGTGCCCCAAACATTCAATCACTCTTAGCAACATTATCATTTCATATGATGGGGTTTGCTTGTTAAATTCCGTTGTGCGCTTAATCATTCTAAGCTTTATTGAAAGCTTTGAAGTTACTTATGAGGATTGTCGGTTTAGGGGAAAGCTATTAAAAGCTTCTACATCAAGTTTATGTGGCATGAATTAGGGGAAGTTAATTCAGAAGCTTCTCCTTAACCAAAAGTATATGGATTACTTAGCTCGTGCCGTTACAGTATCTCTACTACAAGTTACTTTAAAGATGAGTCATATTAAAGTGAAGACTTGAAGTCAAAAGCCTCAGAAGACTTCATCAGCATTGGACGCTTCACGGAAGCTTTTGTTCTTAATCATTATGTACTTGTTACGAAGAATATTGTAAGGAATTCTACACGTCGTCCCATGGGGGAACATTGTTGGAAATTCACTTTATGTGACGACATTTAAGAATTCCCATTAGTTATCATAGTCACACACGCATAGACAAGACTAGGTAACGATGTATAGTTTAGGTGGCGTGTGACTATATATACCCCTCCAAGGCTTCTAATGAGGGGTTGTTGTTTTGTGTTTTTCCATTTTTCACTTAATAGATTTTCCTTTCTCTTTTACACACACAACCCTCTATCTCTCTCTCCACCATAGCTGCCACCATTTACCACCACCCACCAAGACCACCGGATCCATAATATAGCAAACCCACAGTTTGAGATTCGAATACAATGATTGAGTGATGAAATCCTAATCAAGGTTGTGTTTTCACACTTTTTGGAGAACTTGTGAATTTATTGTGATACATTACACAAAAAACGAAAACCGATAATACGTATGATTAGAGTGCTAATCACACAAATAGTTATTATGGTTAATATAAAAACAAAATTTGTTCAAATCAAAACCTAACACGCCTCCCCGGCAGCGGCGCCAAAATGATAGAATTAGTTTTACACACCTTTGCTTTAGGAAAAACAAAGAGCGTAATTAGGGTAAGTACGACGGTTTAGGAAAACCGTGCACAAATGACCCAAAGGTGAGTTTGTTCTCAAAGAGGCTAGTGTGTTGTATGTTAAGACTTGACTAAATGTTTGTGATTAATATTAAGAAAAGAAAATGAGAAAGAAAATGATGACGGTTACGAGTAAAATAAAACTAAGACGAATGACGTGAACGTAAAATCGTAAAACGTGACGAAAATTAAAAATTACCCTAAAAATTAGAAAATCATAATAAATCCTAAAAATGAAATTAGAGTTTACAAAAAATCAAAACTTACTCAAACCTTTTATTTAATTAAATAATAATTTTTAATACTAATTAAAGCCCAAAAAATCAAATTAATTAATAAAAAGCCCAAAATAAGATTTTTTAATTTCTAAAACTCAAAAATAACTTAAGTAAACTAAAAACTATTTTTTGAAAAAATTAAAACTAATTAAATCTATTTAAAATGATTAAAAATTAAAATTAAATATTAAAATAATATTAAAAATTCAAAATTTTAAAAAAATTCTAAAAACTTGCAAACTAATTTATTTTAACTTAAATAAACAGAAAATGAAAGTGAAATGACCAGAATACCCCTAATGGGTCTCCAAATGGGCTAAAACTCAAAACAGTCCAAGCTTAATGGGCTTTTGGCCCAATAAGCAAAAAGTTAACAAAATAAGCTTAAAAGTTCCAATCTAGCTTAAAATTCAATTTTAAACACAAAACTCTAAAGGCCCAAAAGCTAAAAGTGAGCTTATCACAGTTTAATAAGCAAACAGCTTATTCTTAATGGGCTTTTTGGCCCATTAAGCCATAAGCTAATGCCATAAGCTGAAAATTGACACACATCCTTCTAATGAGATTATAAAGCTGTTTGTAAAAATAGATTTGAATAAGCCCAAAAAATAAGGCTGAAATAAGCAAAAGCTCTCTACACAAAACGACAAAATAGTCGTTTTCGAGTTCTAGGCTGATTCAAGAGCTGATTCAAGTTGCAAAAGCTTTGTAATGACTTAATTAAGCAAAATACTCAAAAAGATTTCAAATAAGCACACTGAATAAGCTGGAAAAAGCAATAAGCTAGTTTAAAAAAAGTCAACTAGTTCGTTTTCTAGTCAAACCTAAAAGTCAAAGTCTCAAATGCTCTAGAATAGTCAAATGGATCAAATAAAGAAGATTGATTATCAAAACAAAGTTGTTGCACAATAGAATAAGCTATTATATCTTACAAATAAGTTGTTCACAAATTAACACTAGTAGTGGCTAGCAGCAGTGGGAAAGGGTTCCCACTATTTTGACTATTTGACTTGCTTTTTTAGAGAGAATCACTTGGTATTTTAGGACAAAAATGGCACCCCTACAACCAGTGAGTTGTAGGGAGTCGCAATCAAGTAGAAAAACACAATATGATCCAGCCAATTAATACTAAATTTAATCCAAACAGTCCACAGACATAGCACAGACATGGTATAAGCAGATCTGGTGGTTATAAGCTACTTTTAAGCTAGTATAAGCCTACCACACTTAACCAAAAGCATAAAACAACTCTCATAGACTTAGTTTTATACAAATAAACTCATATCATGCACTGGTTCACAGATTTAAGCTAGATTCAAGCATATGCAAGTTACTGATGAACAAAGATGAACACAAGATGAACTTTGTTGATATACTTGACCACAACTCCAATTTCAAAGCCACAAATCTACATCACAGGTTACACAAACTTTGTTTTTATCCTTGTTAACCCTAAATTAGCATACACTCTAGGTGTTCCCAAATTTTCATATCACAAGACCCTAAAACAAGCTAGTTAATCAAGATATTCAGATTGGAGTTTAAAAGCATAAGACTTGCAAATATCAGCACTCAACTTCTTAAATATCAGATACAAACACTAACAAACCCTAAACACTTACTCAAACTCATATGTAAATTACAAGACAGCAAACCCAAACAACCTTTTAACTTTTTAAATCCAATTTTAACAAAGCAAAAGTGTTTATTAGGTTGATTCAAGCTTAAACATGCATCATAACAACATCATAAGGCATAAAGAACAAGATTCATGCATAAAATCACCATAAATATCAGCAAACCACAAAAATCACTTAGAACCAACTTCTTGACCTATTTTTCAAGAAAAGAGGACAAACCTCATGAATGCACATCCACACTCATGAAATTTAGAGCTTATGTGGTAGCTTAACAACCACAAGCTTCCAATAAGCTGCTAAGATCAACAAAGTGAGAAACAAACAGATTATATAAAAAATATGGAAAATGAACAAGATATGTTCCAACTTGTACCCCACTCCTTGAATCCTCCCGAACCACAAGCTTCACTACACCTTGATAAGCTCCTTATCAGGGTGTTATGATCAACTTTTGATCCAAAAGTTCAAGTGTTTGTACACAACTTGTAAAACTTAGATTTTCGGAAAACCTTTGAACAAATTTGCAATAGCTTAAAACCAAACATTTTGGAACTTAAAATCACAAACTATGCACAATAACAACAAGATAAATGATTGGAACTTGGAATTCGTCACGCTTTCAAACACTTTTTTCATTCACTTGAAACAAAGGATTTACAGAAACTTAACCAAAGAAAACCAAGAACAAGCTAAAATGTTAAGTGCTAATGCCTTTATATAGGCTACATGGAGTCCTAATATGCTGAAAAATAAGTAGAAACCCTAGTGATGGTCTTCCAAAATTGCCCTTGTAGTTTGAAAATTTCTTGAGCATGTGTGAACATTTGGCTGTTTGTGGAGTTGTAAAGTGGACATGAATTGATCCAATGGGTCCAAATAAGCTTAGGTTTGAAGCAGGATTGTGGTTTGTTGATTCCACTAGCACTATTTATCTTCTTCTTCAAAAGTGAAGCAGGGCAAGTATCATGTGACTTGGTGAGTGGTGAGGTGGCAGGTTGAGGAGTTTGGTTTTGTTTACTTTGCCCTTAATCATAAATCTTGACGAGATTAGGGTCTAATTGTTGCTTAAACACAAATCCCCAATTCGTTTTCTTGGTGGAATAGTGGTTGTTTTGATCTTTGTTTTGGTTTAAAAAGGTGTTAGGCGCGTGTTTAATAACTTATTAGTTAGTTAGTCATTAAACCGGTGTAAGTGGATGGTGATGTGGCAGGGTAGTGGGTTTTGATTGGTTGATTTTGGTGAGTGGGCACGTGTCATTGTGTGAGTGGTCTAGGTAAGTTATAGTGTATCCCAAGATTAACTCCTTGTCTTCCATTCTTCTTTCATTTGTATTTTATTCAACCAAACTCAAAATTCCTTTGTTATGGAAGTTTTGTTTTTTAGACTTTGGCCCCAAAAAGTTTTCCAAAGTGTAATCAAGGACTTGTTTTATAATTTGAGGATATTTGAAGGGATGATTTTGGCATGTCTTCAATCTTCAAGGTCTACACTTGTTTCTTTGTCTTCATGGAGGACTAAAAGTGACAAGTCTTCAAATTTTAGGGACCATTCTTGCCAATTCTTTAAAGTTGAGGGTCCTTTTTGTAAATTTGACAAAATTTAAGGACCAAACATGTAATTATGAATATATAAGGGTTTAAAGTGTCAATTCATCAATAATGAAGGACCCTTCTTGGAAAATCTTCAATTCTTCAAGGACTTTTCTTAGAAAATCAACTCTAGGGCCCGGTTCATTGTGCGGCTTCGTTTCCCGTGTTCGTTTTTGCTTGTTTCTTGTGATCTTTTTCATTTTCTCAATATATGTACCTAAAATACACATTGAACAAACACAAGCATATATTTGGCACTTTTTATAATATTTTAACCATTTTAAGCCCGTTTTGGACGATGAGACTATGTATAAAAGCAGTCTCATCATTCATGACCACATAGGAGTTAGTCGATTCGGCGAATCGAGAAGGCAACAGTAACAGTTTGAAGAAGTCATTTAGATTGAGGGTGTTTTGCTGATATTGAATGTGTGATGGTTTAGTTAGACTTTTAACGTAATAATTGTGGATCGAGCTTGTTTCTCAATAGATCAACAGTCCTAGAGGGAGCAGTTATTCTGTTTGTATAAAGAAGGAGAAGTGGACGTTTGAATTTGTCATTGTAGCTGTATAATGAAGAGATCCAGCTTATTGGAGCAGAATAGTTAAGAATCATGATGTGTTTGGAGATTTCCATAGATCGTAGTCGCTGTGATGATTTCTATGGATCGTCGTTGTGATCGATAGTTACTGTTTTTCTAGTTGAGATAACTTTAGAGTCATGTTGATGGATTTACAGTTTCTGTTCGACTTTGATTACGAGTACTCGCTTGGATCTTTTTATGAGAGTAGTTAAAGATCTCGTTTAGATCAGTTTTATGAAGAAATTCAGTTCTGCAAGATCAACTATTGCTGATTGTTTGAGATTTGATCAAGTATTTGGTAGACGCGTTCATTTTGAGACAACAGTTTGTTGAAGCTTTCTGTTGGAGATTTCAAGCATTGGTACTAGATGGACGCAGTTTGGAAGTCGATTATAAACAGCTTTCAGTCATAATTCTTTTCATTAGCTCGACATCAACGGACTAGGCCGGATGCGAGGTAATTCTGAATTTTGATTTTTGCTTGCTGTTTGGACTGTAGTATAAACTTGTTCGTAAACTGTCTACTTGATAATATAGTCTAGCTTAGCTTATTAATACATATAGAGTTAAATTGTTTCCATACATGTTTTGTCTAATTTGTAAGATAATGTGTAGCAGCAATGAAGAGTTTTAGTGTAAAGTTTGTTAAACGTCTACTTTCGATCCCTGAAGTAGGAAGTACTTAGTAAATTTGTTCTTCTTAAATTTTGATTTTGTTAAGTTTAGTAGTTAATGAGCAGTTAGTAGTTATTGAGCAGTTAGATGCATACAAAATAGTTATTTTGGGCCAGTTAACATAGTCGTGCCATTAAGAATTGTGGACACATTTTGGATTAGAACATTCAGCTCATTGCAAGTTTTATTTTTTTTTACAAATTGAAGTTTAATCTAAGTTTAGATTTTATAAAAAGTAATTGTAGATTTTATAAACATTGTAATTAGAGTAAAAAATTTCTTTTACACTTTATTAAAAATTGAATTTTACTTTTAATAGAATTTGTTAGTTAAAAATTTTGTGGAATTGTATTTTTGTAATTTTATTTTTCTAGTTTGTTATTTTTGTTATTCTTGTTATTAAAAATTAGTTAGTTTGTTATTTCAACATATAGTTTTATAGTCTGTACTTTGTATTTTCAGTTGTAGTATAAATTTGTTGTTTTACTACTTGTATTTTGTGCAATTCTCGTGCAATGTGTTTTAGATAGTACGTATATATAGTGATAGTATTTTTACAATTTTTATGTGCTTATTTGCCAAGTAGTCATAGATATCATTCAACCTTTTATCACAAAAAATAGTTAAGTTTAACTTGATACCCGATTTCAATTCGATAAGACCGAGAGAAAACGAAATAAAAATTGAAATATTAGTATACAAAGGAATGCAATGAACATTCCTTTGTATTATCATTGGTGCTTGGTTAATATAAGACGTGGTGGTGATTGGAGATGATGGCAACAACTGTTAGGGTGATAGTCAACGGTCTCGACGATGACGATGTTGGTAAAGGAAGTAATTAATAAATTTAGTGATGGTTAGTGGTGGTTCAGAACGACGGCCATTATAGACGATTGCGTACTTGTGGTAGTCGGTAGAGGTGGCAATCGGAGGTGGAGATGGTGGTAATGGCGTAGTTTCGTGGTTTTGGGTGGTTACTGACGGTTGGTTGATGGTTGTAATAAGCGGTTGTGATAGTTAGTATAGATGGCGACGGGATGTGGAGGTTGTGGCAGTGTTGATGATCAGCGGTGTGGTGGTGGTGGGGTGACGCCATCGCTAGTTGTTTAATGATGATGATAGAATGTGGTGGTGGAATCGATAGAGGTGGTGTGGTGGTGGTAGTGGTGACGCCATTAGTAGTCGTTAATTATGGTGATAGAGTGTGGTGGCGGCACCAGTAGAGGTGGTGGTCGTTGGTAGACATATACACACTTGAATCTATGGTGATGTTGGTCGCAGTTGTGGTCGATGGTGGGGGTGGTGATTGTGCGACGCGTTACCATAGTGAGGTGGTAGCCTCCGGTGGCAGTGGTTGTGGTGGTGGCATCGGATAGTAGGGGAGTCAAGAATCGTGGTGGCGTTGGGAGGGTGGTTTTAACACCCCATTTTGATAATGGAAATGTCACATGCAATTATGGCGTGTCATCAAAGCATACAAGGAAAAATGTCTAAACATTACATGACCATAAAAGGAAAATACCGGAATCAAACATCGGTAGTCCAAATGTAAAGCTCATCACACACAAACATAAGTATAGTAAAGGAAAGGACTAAACAATGTCCATAGCAATGTATCAAAAGATAGGAAATGCATCAAGTAAAGAAAGGCTAGAAAGCTTCCAGTCCATATGCACGTACTCTTAATGTCTACGAGCGTCCCTGAGTACCTGCCGTTTTGGGAACATAGAAAAGGAAAACGGCTGAGCAATACGATCAGTGCACGTATGTACAATAAAGCATGAATAGGATAAGCATATAACATATAACAGCGGAAGAAAACTAAGTCCCGGGTAACCTGGTTAAGTCTTGATAAAACTGATTTTATAGTTTGAAAAGCCTTATGTTTATCTTGTAAAAACTGTTTATCATATTTTACCATTAGCCAATATAGGTCATGAAAATCCACCGTGCATGAATACTTGGAGGGGTGACCTCATCATGCAAATTAGAGGGGCTGCCTCTAATTTAATATACTAGTTTTTGGGTAGGAGGGATCAGCTCCTTATGAAGGATGCAAGGCACACACCACATTCACCATGAAATCCTGACTGAATAAATGTAACTAGGATGCACCCATAAGCCCCACATGATAAATATAATAATATGGCCAAAAGCTGAAGGGACGCCACGAGCAATCACTCCGTCGTGGTGAAGTCATAACATTAGTGCCTCTAATGTTATGGTTATGGTACCTCCATAACTAGGTGAAACTGGTCATGCATGTATATGGCTATAGGTATTCTAAATTAAACATAAGCAATTCAAACACATACTTATACTACGGGAAAACATTTGGCTGCATACGGGGAATCCTAATAAGGAAAGAATGTCCATACTGAAAGGACGGGAATCCGTACCTTATGTCCAGTGAACGAAGAAGATGAACTGAGAGGAATCCTACTTCCGTATCACTAGTGCTACATAAATACATACATGAATAAGTATCTGCTTACTAAATACGTAGCTGGTTTTATGTCATGTCTTAGCTTATTTTATACATTCTTACCATGTTTTACTGTTTAAAGCCTTAAACTGTGTTTATCTTATATTCTGTTTAATCTGATTAAGTATTTCTGGTATTTCATGTATTATTATACTTACTGTGTAATAATAAGTAACTTTCCAAAAATAGCAGGTTTCCTAAAATAGAAAGTTTCCAAAAATAGAAAGTTTCTAAAAATAGAAAGTTACCAAAAATAGAAAGTTTCCAAAAATAGAAAGTTTCCAAAAATAGAAAGTTTCCAAAAATAGAAAGTTTCCAAAAATAGAATTACTGCTTAAAATAGATAAGTTTCTAAAAATAGAAAGTTTCCATAAATAGATTAGCTGCCTTATTTAAATAAGTTTCCATAAATAGATTAGCTGCCTGAAATAAATAAGTTTCTAAAAATAGAACGTTTCCATAAATAGATTAGCTGCCTTATTTAAATAAGTTTCTAAAAATAGAAGTTTCCATAATTAGAATTAAGCTGGTTAAATAAGCTAAGTATATAAGCCTAAGTGTTTTCATGATTATTTTCTAAGTCGTATGATATAATGTATAGTTTATTAATTATTTCATGTAATTTAAATAAACTATAGGTTAAGTTATTTAATTAAATATAACATGTTTTTAATTAAATAAAGTTAAATACTTAGGTTAAAACATGTATTATTATTCATTAATAATATAACCTAAGTCATGTTAATTAATTCATTATAACCATGGTTTTTACAAAATTAATTAATTATAAGTCTAAAATATAAAAAAAATACTTAGGTTAATTAATTTCATGATTATTAATAATTAAAATAACCTAAGTCATGTTATTAAATTAATCATGTCATGTTATTAATTTAATTTTAACATAAGATCATAAAAAAAAACTAAACATACACCATGAACCGGATCTTGACTAAGAACCATGAACCAGACATGAAATCGACACCATACCCCGAACCAAATCGGGGTACCCCTTGTCTTGATGCTGCCGTGGGACCCACACCAACCAACCGGGACCATATGGTCTCGGTGGTGGTCAAGTGGCCAAACCGAGACCCTCTCGGGTTCGGTGTAGGCTGCGGCCAAAAACAAAACACCCCTAAACAACCCTTTTGATTTTATTCCAACCCAAATTCATGTTAGATCTATGATTTAATTAGGTTTTTAAAAAAACATAACATGTTCTTAATTATTTAAAAGATTAAATCAAAAGAAAAAGGTTTAAAAGGATTTACCGAATACGTGGATCAAGAGAACGATGAACAAACACAAAAACCAACAAGAATTCCAAGATCAAAGATCAACAAACACCCCTTTGGTTTTGTTTGAGGGTGGCGGCCAAAAGAGAAAAAGAAGGAGGAGGATTTTAGGTTTCTGTAAAATTCTTCTGTAAAGTTAAATGAGTAGTGTAATTTTCCTTAACCTCCTTTTAGTGAAAAATTGAAATGGGCTTGGCCCATTTCTTCCTTGTAGCCGCGGGTAGGGGGCCCCACATGGGGTACCCATACCTTTTTCCGTGTCTCGATGTTTAGTTATTCGTTCGTGATTATTTGTGTTCGCGTTTTATGTGTTCTCGTTACGTAATTATCGTGATCTAATATATTTATTTACGCTCGTAATAAATATATATACGTAATTAATAATAGTTCGTGATTTAATTACGTTCATGATTTCATGATCGCATGTTCGTGATTAATTATTGTCAAATAATTATTACGTGCTCGTGCGTAGTAAATACTTATCGTGTTCTAACACGTACGTAATATGTAAAATCCTAACACGTAATCATAATCATGTTATAAAAGGAAAGTTTTAATCTAGTACGTACGATCTTAAGGGTACTATTCATGGTAAAAGCATGCGGGTTTTACAACTCTTCCCCCCTAAAAAGAATAATTCGTCCCCGAATTATAGATAAAGTAAACTGGAAAAGAAGAACATACCCGAATTCAAAATATGAAATGAGGGTAAGAAGCCCGGATAGACTCCTCTGTTTCCCAAGTGGCTTCCCGCTCGGTATGATCCCTCCATAGGATTTTGACGAATGGAATCGTCTTCCTTCTCATGACTCGTTCTTGTCTGTCAAGAACTCGTTCGGGTTCTTCTATAAAAGTGAGATCTTCACGTATCTGTTCCCGTGGATACTGAACCATGTGAAGGGGATGATACTGGTACCCTCTGAGTAAGGACACATAAAACACATTGTGCACATGCGAAAGCTGCAGAGGTAACGCCAATCGGTAAGATACTTCATCGACTCGTTCAATGATATCAAACGGTCTGATGAAACGAGGACTGAGCTTCCCTTTAATCCCAAAGCGTCTAACACCACGTGCCGGCGAAACCTTAAGGAAGACGTGATCTCCTACATTAAAATGCATGTCCCTACGATGCTTATCGGCGTAACTCTTCTGACGTGACCGTGCTTCCTGAATTTTCTGCTTAGCTACTGCGATCTTTTCATTGGTCATTGATATGAGTGTAAATACTCATATCATTTGTAGCTTAAAACAGTGAAATATTGCACATAATGTATCAAATATGCCTTAGATATGCTTGTTTCTTGTTTTCATGTGTGTAGGTACCAAGTTCGTGAAAATCGGCAAAACCGGCACGAGTTTGAAGAAAAAGATCAAAGAAGCCAAAATCGAGCTCGACTTTAGCGGATTTTATCATTTATTGAGCTAGTGGGCCATGTGGGTCCCACAATGGGGTAAATGGGCTCGAAAGCCCATTTAAGAGTTAAGTGAATATTAAGAGGAGTTTTGGAAGTCCATTAGGCCCAAAAGGAGTATTACACTCGGATGGAAATAAGATTACTAAAGTCCAAGCCCAAATATGGGAAGAAACAAATTAAACATGGACTGTGTTGGGCTTAGGGTTTTTGTTTGTACAAACGATTTATATAAATTCAGTTAAAGGTTATTATAACATTTCATTCACACGTTTTTTATTCGTTCCATTCATCCATTATAACCGTTCCACTCATTCACCTTTTTACCCACTCACACATTATCCCACACACACATAAATTTAATCCTTTCGTTACTTCCAATGTAACGTCATCTCCCCCATTCCTTCTTCAACCCCAAAACCAGTAACTTTTAAGTTACTGTTTCAAAACCCTAGTCAATAATTAATCCAATTAAACATGGGGCTTTTTATTTATTATATTAATTCAAGAAAAGGAGAATAAACCCCCAAACTTATAGGAAGAGAAAGGTGGAACGAAGGTGATACGTGGCCAGTTCTCATTTGAAGATACACCTCACTTCTCCTATTCAGCCAATCATAGTGCTTAAAAGAAGCACAACTAGCACACACGGATGCCACGTTGGCAATCCGTGTGCTAGTTGTGAGATAACCACCATCCGATCAACAAAGGAAAGAGAAATTAAAGATCAAAGGCTGAAAATCGATAGGAATCCACCAAAGAATATGCGAATATTCGTCATCAGCAAAGCCCTTGGGAGGCTATAAAAACCCCCAAATAACTTGTATTTTTTCATCCTTTCTTTACTTTTAGAGTTATGCTGTAGAAATAGATTTAGATTAAATCTTGTATTTCCTTTTTAAAGCTTTGTAATATTTTCTGGAAATTAATGAAAGTTTAATAGTTTTGATTTTACTCGTGTCTAATTTTAATTTCTTTCACTGCTTAAATTGATATACATATTAAATCTATTTACTGTTTCTCGAGAATAATGATTGAGATATTGAAGATAAGCTAATTGATAGCTTAGTTTTAATATCGAAAGTAAAGTATTGGATAAACTTTTCCCCACTGGAAAAGTCATGAAAAGCAGATTGGTAAATGAAGATTTGCTTGGTCCGACGGTTCGGATGATCTTCTAAGGTGGTAATGGTGAATGGTTGTTCGAGTTACGGTTCATAGGCAGCACAGCGCTGGCCTACTTCCCAATGGGTTCATCAAAAGGTGCAAATCTCTTTTAATTTTATGTTTAATTTTATAAGTTTTGTTAAATCTGCTTATTAGGATAAATTTTTAGTAAGTTGTGTTTAGCTTTATCTGATTTAGGAATTGATATTTTAATGATGCTCTTTTGAGTAGAGTGAAAGTTTATGGATTGTTACTATTTCAGTTGTTTGAGTGATTCGAGTGTTTTTACTGCTGGATTGAAGTTAAGTTGTGGTGTTTATAAATATGAAATTGTTCTGAGTTTGTATTAGTTTGATTCTTGTTATTGCTTAAAAGGGATTATTTGATAAGCTGATAAGATTTAAAATTTGCTGAATGTGCTTAACAGTTATGTTGTTTTAATGGAATCGGGGTGAAATTAAGTTTGCTTAAAGGATTAATTCAATATAGTTAAGCTGAGTTCTTGATTATTTATACTGTTTTGATATTTATAGTACTGGATTTCTTTTAATGTTTGAATACGTGTTTGTTTAGACAGCTTAAATGTTTTAGTACTGCTATTTTGGTTTTGTGATTGAGAATTAGGATAACGGAATGAATGTTTGAGATTGGTTTTGAATTGAGTTTTATTCAGTTTTATTCAGCTAATTTAGGAGTATTTTTTTAATGCTATTTGCTTGTTTTGGATACTGCATAAGTTGAACGTTGATTTCAGTTATATTCAGCTTATTTTTAGCTTGTTGTCTGCATGATGAGTTGATGATATATTGTTGGAAATGATTTTTATATGATCATTTGATTTGAGTTTTTCAAGCTTTGTTAATTGATCAAGTATAAGCTTATCAGTTCAATTGACTGATAAGCCCATAGGGTTGTGTCCTCACAGCTTATAGCAAATAAGCTATCAAAAAGTCTTTCCTAAGACTTCTTTTTCAGTAATCTGTCATAAAGGAATATTTTCCAAAAATTGTCCCTAATGGGTCTCGAACTTGAGACCCCTCGTTTGTGTGCCCTGCGTGATAACCAACTAAGCTAGTTGGCTTTTTGATTTTATTTCAGGTTAGGTTATTAATATAGTGTTTTCTGCTTTGGCAGATTAATCTTAGATACGTTTTATTTTTCTAAATTCGTTTAAATAAATTCTTTTTATTTAAAGTTTTTATTAAAATTTGTTTTAGTTAAATAAATATAATAAATAAATAAATAAATGTTTTTATTTAAAAAGTTTAATTAGTTTAAATTTTAATTAATTAGATTTTTATAACTTTAGATTAAAATAAATATAGTTTTTATATAGATTTGTTTAAAAATATTTTTAAATAAAGTATATTAGTTTAAAAAAGTTTAATTAGATTTTTAAATAGCTTTAAAGTTATTTAGTAAATTTATTTTAATAGATTATTAAATAGATTAATTTTTAATTAGTTTTATTTTTAAATAATTAATTGCTTGTAGATTTTTAGAATAGTGGGGTTTACGATTCATGCACTTTAGGCTTAATTTTAATAGCTTAAAATTTGTAGATTTAATTTGTAGTTTAAAAACCAAAAACCTATTCAAATCGATTGTCCAAATCAAAACAAAACGTCTCAAATTCATAAGATCTTCGTGTACAACGAACTCGACTCGCCAACGTGTTTAATTGAATTCGTCATTGGTATTATTAGTCTATTACTTTTTCCTAAAGGTAATTTTCTAATTTACCCTATAACGTAATCTCTAATTATCACATATACTATCCACGACACATCAAAAATTTTGGCGCCGCTGCCGGGGATCTTGTGTACGATTCGCTTTTGTGGAGATTTGTTGATCGTTGATTTGAAGACCCTTTCCGTCCTCGGAAAGTTTTGTTATTTTTCTATTATATAGTATCTATCGATTTTCTCGTTTTTTTGTGAATAATATATTGTATTACGTAGAACAATAATTTTACATACTTTTCAAATAAGGCCTTAGTTGGGATTTCATCACCTAGCTATTGTATTCGAATCCAAAACAAAAATAAAAGGCAAAATAGATAAATACTAATAAGAAGTTTGAACTCGATTTATACAAACTATAAGGTGGGTATAAGGCGACGTGCTATAAAAGGCCGTCTAAGGAAAAAGGTTTTTAAGTGCTTTGTGCCACCTCGTTTCCCCGCTTGCTTGTGCGTATATTGAGAGGGTGTTAGCCCTATATTTTATATAGCCGAACAAGAATGTAATAGGTCATCTTACTCGTTAAAAGGTCTTGTATTGTAATAGGTTAGTCGGGAAAACCGGGCTTGGACTTTAAGCTAATATTGTCTAAGTTAGGGGCGTAAGCCCAAGACTAAGCCAAGCCCGGCCCAAGTCACAAACCCACGGCCCATGGAAAGCCCATTGGTTCGTGGGGTATATAACCCTCTTTCACATGTGAAAGAGGGTGTTGGTTACCATTTTGTTTCTCTCTCTAAAAGTGTTTAACCTTCCAATTCTCTCTTGTTTCTCTCTCTACTTTCTTCTCTTTCTCTCTCTAAATATCTCTTCTAAATCTTGTGTTATGGATTAAATGGGAACAACAGAGGGACAACCTATTATTGGTTTGCCGACTCAAGTAGTAATAAATCTTATTTTTGTTGTTTACTTATTGAACCTCGAGACGTTTAGGTTTTCACCTATCGTTTCAAAGTCGACCGAGGGTAATTTACTTCCTTAGTAGTTATCCTTATTCCTTGTTTTTTTTATCGATCATTATTGATTGAGCAATACCAAACAAAAATACCAAAAATAATCTTCTTCTTGTCTAATTTCTTTTCTTCAATCCTCTAAATTCTCGTCTTTGTAGTGTATGCAATTACGTTCTTCTCGTCTTGTGATTGATTTTAATAGGCTTGAAAATATTCCTCGTAGAAATAGAAATCGTCAACAACGAATAGTGGAACCCGAGCTTCCACCTATTGTTGTAGAGATGGCCTATAACCGAACAATGGAGGAATTGCTCCGTGCACCCACCAAAGGGTATGGGGAAGCAATCGTTGTGCCGGCTATTTTGGCGGATCATTATGAGATTAAGACGGGTCTTTTATCGCTCATTCGTGCCGACCAATTTCGTGGCAATGAGACCGATAACCCGCACTCTCACATTCAGAATTTTCTTCGAATTACCTCGACTCTCAAGTTTAGAGATGTGCCGAATGACACGATTAAGCTTATGCTTTTTCCGTACTCGCTCGAGGGTAATGCTAAGATTTGGTATGAGAAAGAACCACCGGGTTCGATCTTAACATGGGATGATTTAGTGTCTAAGTTCATGAATTATTTCTTTCCACCATCTAATACAACACACTTTAAGAACGAGATCACTAGATTTGAACAAAAAGTGCATGAATCGTTTGGGGTTGCATGGGAAAGATTTAAAGATTTGTTGAGACAATGTCCACTCCACGGTTTCTCGGAATGGCATCAAATAAATACTTTCTATAATGGGCTTAATATGATTGAACAAGATTCTTTAAATGCCGCCGCGGGTGGTAATCTTTTAAGAAAAACTCCGAGAGACGCGTGGTGTATAATTGAGAATAAGTCTAGAGCATAATATTCACGAAACACACCGAGTGTTTCTAAGGTGAACACCGAGATTGCTAGATTGGACTCTAAGATTGACACGATTTTGAATGAGCTTAGGAAGAATCCTCATGGATTGATTAATATGGTTGAGAATATTTTTGTATCATGTGGTGGAGCACATCCTAATCATGCTTGTTTAACCACGGGGTTTGATCAAGCTAGTGCTTTTACCGCGACGGGAACTTATGGCTCCAACGGTCAAGTTCCTCGTCAAAATCATGTTGCTCTACCGGGTTTTCCACCGGTTCCAAATAGGTACAACAATGGTAACAATGGGAATAATTTTAACCGTGGTAACCAAGGGAATTATAATCAAGGAAATGGGTTTAATGCTAATCAAAACAATCAAGGTTTTCAAGGGAATAATCAAAATGATTTGTCAAGCTATATCAAGTCAAATGAGGCAAATATGAAAGCTTTTCAAAATAACATTCAAGGACAAATTAATACTTTGAAACTTGATTTTAAAAATACGATTAAGGGGCAAAATAACAAGATTGAGCTTAATCAACAAAGGTTAGAACAAAACCAAAATCGTATGCACCAAAGTTTGGAACAAAGTCAAAATAAGTTGCTTTCGATGTTTGAGGGATTCATGTCTAAACCGTCATCTTCTTCGGGTTGCTTACCTAGTAATACCATTCCAAACCCGAGGGGAGAGCATAAGGCCATAACCGTTTACGATGATGATAATGAGGAAAGAGTGATTGAGAAAATTTATGTGCCACCTAAAGAAACCTTTCGTAATGTCACCAAGACTACTTTAAATGTGATTAGTACTTCGGATTTCTTTGATTTCATTCCCAAGAAATATAAAGATCCGGGTCAATTCTTGATACCTTGTGTTTTTGATGAGCTTGGGGAATACAAAGCTCTAGCCGATCTAGGAGCTAGTATTAACGTAATGCCCTTGTCCATTTGGAAAACTCTTGACTATTTGCGACTTATGCCCACTCGAATGATCATTGAGCTTGCTAATGGTACTACCACCCATCCGGTTGGTATAGCGGAAAATGTCCTTGTTAAAGTGGGGGAGTTCGTTTACCTAGCCGATTTTGCTATCATTGATTATGAGCCAAATCCTCATGTGTCTATAATTTTAGGACGACCATTTTTGTGTACGGCCGGTGTTTTAGTTGATATGAGGGAAAAGGAGATTAAAATAAGGTATGGGGATAAACATATGATTTTCAAACCGGAAAAAATTCCTAGATTGGTTTCTAAGAAATTGGAAAGTGTTGAACTTGATAAACCTAATTTTGTTGAATCATGTTGTAATGTTACCTAATCTCCACTCAATCCACACGAGGATGAAAGTTCTAAGATTGAAAAACAAATTGATGATTACTTGAGTGAGCCATTTGATGCTAGTGAGTTTGTTAGTGAAAATTTTGATCCCGAGAGTGATATTGCTTTAATTGAACAATCTTTGAAAATGGACTCATTTTCACTCTTTTCTAAGGATCATGTCGATGTTCCTAAGGCACAATATTCATTTGAAGAGCCTTTGATTCCTAACTTCACACCGAGTGAGGTTAGTGATTATTCATTCGATAAGTTTGCCGATGAACTTGTTGATCCACTTCCACGGGGAAGTGAAGACGTTTCCGATCTCGAGATCGAGCGTGATTCTTTTGTTTTACCTACCATTCTTAAGGAATTCTCCGATGAATTTCCTTCTAATGAGAATGATGATCTTATATCCACGTGTGATGATAAGATTGATGCCACTTTAGTGACTTGCTCAAATCCTCTCTTTAAAGCTTCAATGAACAATAATCCATTATTTCAAGAGGATTTTGAGAACATCATACCTCCTACATCTCACAATCTTTGTGATGATGATCTTTTCATTAGGGAGTTTGATAAGTTACTTTCCATGGACATTCCTTCGGAATTTGAGGAAGAGTCTAATGACGGTGATGAAGATACTTGGTTTGATCACCCGATTTATGATGATGACAATGTTGACCCGGAGGGAGAAATTACTTTTGCTCCAATTATCCTTCCCACTCGCTTTGATCTTAATGTGCGGGTTTTTCATGCGACTCGTTTTGAGTACCATGACCCCTTTATTCACATTCCTAAGAGTGAAAAGGTCAACAAAGTCATGCAAGTTGAAACCACTAGTGTTGAGACTTTTGTTCCACCTTTACAATGTGCTTTATATGACTTAGGATTAGCATGGGGGGACGACACCTTGTTGTCTATTCCTTTCTCCACCGAGGACGAGGTATTCGACCCCGGAATCGTTGATTTAGGGAAATCTCGGCCTTTCACCGATGCAATAATTGAAAGACTTTTTAATCATCTTGGTGCGAGTTTATCTCGCGGAGCATGCTTTATCCATACCATTAGTTGTGACTACCATCTCTTGTTAGAGATTTGTGTTGGAGTTTTATCCTTTCGTTTGTCATCCGACAACGAGGATGAGATCTTTGACCCCGGCATCACGCTTTATGTTGGATTTTATCCTATTATGCCGGTTTTCACCACTTTCCCTAAGGACCAATGAATGCGGGGATCGAGTCGAGCTCATGACTCGGTGAACAAAAACGAGGTGCCTTGTGGGGGAGTCCCATACATTCTATCTTCTTTCTATTTTCTAACACTAATAAGGCTTGATCTTTCAAGCTCGTGTTCGTGATTTGTTGTGTTGTGATCTTAGGTATGACCCTAGTATTTGAAGACTCTCGTGTTCGGTTTTTGCCGGTCCATTTGATCTTCCATTCTTTGAATGCCAAAAAGGGGCACACTTTCTATCCCTTGATTTTTATCGTCTAACGTTTTATCTTGAGGCATAATTAATAAACGGCTTATAGATTTGCGTGCTCTTTCCATGCTAGGATTTTGCATTAGACTCTTCGTGTTTTAGCAAGGGGGTGTTACTCTTGAGCTAAGAAACATTGAGGACAATGTTTGGTTTTAGCATGGGGGAGTCAATCAATATAATCGCTTGTTATTGCTCTTGTCGTGTCCAAACGTATTGTTTTTCTCATTTTTCAATAAAATTTTAAATTTTTTGTGTAATTTTTAAGTTTTAATAAAGAAAATAAGTGTTTTTGACACGAATGTAGGGTTTCAATAAGAATAGTTTTTGACTCGACTCGGTTTTTAACCTTAGCTTTTCCTTAACGTATTTGAATTAGGTTTTGCTAGGCTATTATATAGGGAGCTTTAAAACGCGAAAGTCTTAATTCATACGAGTTAAGAACAAGAACTTTTCGCAAGCTCCTATAATTGATCCTAGAAAGTCGTCTATCAAGGGAACTTTAAAACGCCAATTCTAAAACTTGCAAAAGTATAAGAAGATGCAAGATCCTATAGATGACTTGAAAACCCAAAACTTTGATTTAATATGCTAAGTATCCATTGATTTCACATTTTTGAAATTTTACAATATGGAGAACAAGAGATGATAGAGCCAATTATAAGTTTGGTATTATTTCGGGAATTTATGTGAGTTAATTATAAGCCTATTCTCCCACCGCTTGTTAATAAAATTATTTGCAATAAATAAGGTTGAACGATTTGAAAAGTTACTTAGCTTCTAGCCCAAGATCGTTTAAAAGTTGCTCGGTATGGATTAGAGTTCATAGCCAAGGCATAACTTATTGAAGCGGGATGCGAAGATTGGCGAGTCCAAAAAGGTCCTAACAAGACATGAGGGCTATGTTTTATTGCTAAAGATCTCAAGTGATGTGAAGAATCATTTATCGAAAATCAATATGAAGGATCGAGACACACGACGAAAAGCAAAATACTCCCCAAAAGTGATGGAGAAGTCTATCCAAAAAGACCATAATAAGGTATGAGGATAAATGAAGCCAAGTCCAAAAAGGAGGCGGATCATTGTATATCAAAATCCCAAATAAAGATTAGAGAAAAATGAAGAAGTCGTGGTCCAAGTATGAATCTCTCAAAACTTCAAGTGAAGAAAATCCTATATGAAGAGAAGACCATTATTTCATGAACGTCTCTCAAGGTTTGAAGTATAAAGTCACTGCCAAATATCGGTCCGAGAAAGGTCTCAAATCGCGAAGCAAGTTATGCCAAGATATGAACCTTATGAAGTCCCGAGAAGCAGTTTTAAAAGATTTTGTCCTTTAGCTAACTATTGATTAAATCGTTCACTTTATTTTCGGCCTAATAAATTATCAAAATAAGTCAACAATGCATCCTCGTGATCATTCAAGACGACAATAAAATAAAAGAGATACAACTAGGAATAAGGGAGTCTAAGTGAATAATTGGCCCACATGAGTTCGTGTTAGTTTACCAACTTATAATAATAATGATCTTGTTTTTGCACTTGGCATGGAAAAGTGAAAAGTCGAGGACGATGAATCTATTTGAGTTTTATGATCCTAAAAGTTATTTTTCAAATAATGAAAGCAATACATTATGTCTTTGCAAAATAAAGTTTCAAAAGTTGAATAATGGTGTAGTTATAGTTTTATTTTATCATTGCGTGAGGACACGGCAATTGCTTAGCATGGGGGAATTTGATATGAGTGTAAATACTCATATCATTTGTAGCTTAAAACAGTGAAATATTGCGCATAATGTATCAAATATGCCTTGGATATGCTTGTTTCTTGTTTTCATGTGTGTAGGTACCAAGTTCGCGAAAATCGGCAAAACCGGTACGAGTTTGAAGAAAAAGATCAAAGAAGCCAAAATCGAGCTCGACTTTAGCGGATTTTATCATTTATTGAGCTATTGGGCCATGTGGGTCCCACAATGGGGTAAATGGGCTCAAAAGCCCATTTAAGAGTTAAGTGAATATTAAGAGGAGTTTTGGAAGTCCATTAGGCCCAAAAGGAGTATTACACTCGGATGGAAAAAAGATTACTAAAGCTCAAGCCCAAATATGGGAAGAAACAAATTAAACATGGACTGTGTTGGGCTTAGGGTTTTTGTTTGTACAAACGATTTATATAAATTCAGTCAAACGTTATTATAACATTTCATTCACACGTTTTTTTACTCGTTCCATTCAATTATTAAAACCGTTCCACTCATTCACCTTTTTACCCACTCACACATTATCCCACACACACATAAATTTAATCCTTTCGTTACTTCCAATGTAACGTCATCTCCCCCATTCCTTCTTCAACCCCAAAACCAGTAACTTTTAAGTTACTGTTTCAAAACCCTAGTCAATAATTAATCCAATTAAACATGGGGCTTTTTATTTATTCTATTAATTCAAGAAAAGGAGAATAAAACCCCCCAAACTTATAGGAAGAGAAAGGTGGAACGAAGGTGATACGTGGCCAGTTCTCATTTGAAGATACACCTCACTTCTCCTATTCGGCCAATCATAGTGCTTAAAAGAAGCACAACTAGCACACACGGATGCCACGTTGGCAATCCGTGTGCTAGTTGTGAGATAACCACCATCCGATCAACAAAGGAAAGAGAAATTAAAGATCAAAGGCTGAAAATCGATAGGAATCCACCAAAGAATATGCGAATATTCGTCATCAGCAAAGCCCTTGGGAGGCTATAAAAACCCCCAAATAACTTGTATTTTTTCATCCTTTCTTTACTTTTAGAGTTATGCTGTAGAAATAGATTTAGATTAAATCTTGTATTTCCTTTTTAAAGTTTTGTAATATTTTCTGGAAATTAATGAAAGTTTAATAGTTTTGATTTTACTCGTGTCTAATTTTAATTTCTTTCACTGCTTAAATTGATATACATATTAAATCTATTTACTGTTTCTCGAGAATAATGATTGAGATATTGAAGATAAGCTAATTGATAGCTTAGTTTTAATATCGAAAGTAAAGTATTGGATAAACTTTTCCCCACTGGAAAAGTCATAAAAAGCAGATTGGTAAATGAAGATTTGCTTGGTCTGACGGTTCGGATGATCTTCTAAGGTGGTAATGGTGAATGGTGGTTCGAGTTACGGTTCATAGGCAGCACAGCGCTGACCTACTTCTCAATGGGTTCATCAAAAGGTGCAAATCCCTTTTAATTTTATGTTTAATTTTATAAGTATTGTTAAATCTGCTTATTAGGATAAATTTTTAGTAAGTTGTGTTTAGCTTTATCTGATTTAGGAATTGATATTTTAATGATGCTGTTTTGAGTAGAGTGAAAGTTTATGGATTGTTACTGTTTCAGTTGTTTGAGTGATTCGAGTGTTTTTACTGTTGGATTGAAGTTAAGTTGTGGTGTTTATAAATATGAAATTGTTCTGAGTTTGTATTTGTTTGATTCTTGTTATTGCTTAAAAGGGATTATTTGATAAGCTGATAAGATTTAAAATTTGCTGAATATGCTTAACAGTTATGTTGTTTTAATGGAATCGGGGTGAAATTAAGTTTGCTTAAAGGATTAATTCAATATAGTTAAGCTGAGTTCTTGATTATTTATACTGTTTTGATATTTATAGTACTGGATTTCGTTTAATGTTTGAATACGTGTTTGTTTAGACAGCTTAAATGTTTTAGTACTGCTATTTTGGTTTTGTGATTGAGAATTAGGATAACTGAATGAATGTTTGAGATTGGTTTTGAATTGAGTTTTATTCAGTTTTATTCAGCTAATTTAGGAGTATTTTTTTAATGCTATTTGCTTGTTTTGGATACTGCATAAGTTGAACGTTGATTTCAGTTATATTCAGCTTATTTTTAGCTTGTTGTCTGCATGATGAGTTGCTGATATATTGTTGGAAATGATTTTTATATGATCATTTGATTTGAGTTTTTCAAGCTTTGTTAATTGATCAAGTATAAGCTTATCAGTTCAATTGACTGATAAGCCCATAGGGCTGTGTCCTCACAGCTTATAGCAAATAAGCTATCAAAAAGTCTTTCCTAAGACTTCTTTTTCAGTAATCTGTCATAAAGGAATATTTTGCAAAAATTGTCCCTAATGGGTCTCGAACTCGAGACCCCTTGTTTGTGTGCCCTGCATGATGACCAACTAAGCTAGTTGGCTTTTTGATTTTATTTCAGGTTAGGTTATTAATATAGTGTTTTCTGCTTTGGCAGATTAATCTTAGATACGTTTTATTTTCTAAATTCGTTTAAATAAATTCTTTTTAATTAAAGTTTTATTAAAATTTGTTTTAGTTAAATAAATATAATAAAAAAAATAAAAAAATAAAAAAAAAGTTTTTATTTAAAAAGTTTAATTAGTTTAAATTTTAATTAATTAGATTTTTATAACTTTAGATTTAAATAAATATAGTTTTTATATAGATTTATTTAAAAATATTTTTAAATAAAGTATATTAGTTTAAAAAAGTTTAATTAGATTTTTAAATAGCTTTAAAGTTATTTAGTAAATTTATTTTAATAGATTATTAAATAGATTAATTTTTAATTAGTTTTATTTTTAAATAATTAATTGCTTGTAGATTTTTAAAATAGCGGTGGTTACGATTCATGCACTTTAGGCTTAATTTTAATAGCTTAAAATTTGTAGATTTAATTTGTAGTTTAAAAACCAAAAACCTATTCAAATCGATTGTCCAAATCAAAACAAAACGTCTCAAATTCATAAGATCTTCGTCTACAACGAACTCGACTCACCAACGTGTTTAATTGAATTCGTCATTGGTATTATTAGTCTATTACTTTTTCCTAAAGGTAATTTTCTAATTTACCCTATAACGTAATCTCTAATTATCACATATACTATCCACGACACATCAGTCATCTCTATGATTTCTGGTCCTTCAAGTGTTCGCTCGCCCACCTGATCCCACCAGATTGGGGCGCGACACTTTCTGCCATACAACATCTGAAAGGAGCACACTTGATACTTGCGTGCCAGCTGTTGTTGTATGCAAACTCCACCAAACAGATGTAATCGTCCCAATCACCCGTCCATTCCAACGCACATGACCTCAACATATCTTCCAATGTCTGAATGGTTCGTTTCGACTGTCCGTCCGTTTGAGGGTGAAAAGCCGTGCTAAGTTTAAGTTGTGTACCCCAAGCTTTTTGCAGACTCTTCCAAAAGCGCGAAGTGAATCGAGGATCTCTGTCTGAGACGATGTTGGATGGTGCACAGTGGAGTCTCATGATCTCTCTTCTGTACGTATCTGTGAGTTTACTTACCGGATCTTCCTTGCGGATCGGTAAGAAATGAGCTGATTTGGTAAGTCGATCTACGATGACCCAAATTGCATCGTGCTTCCTCTTGGTAGGCGGAAGACCAGTAACAAAATACATGGTGATTTTGTCCCACTTCCACTCTGGAATAGCTAACGGTTGAAGGAGACCGCCAGATCGCTGATGCTCGATCTTAACCTGCTGGCAGGTAAGACATTTGGAGACGTTAGTGGCCACATCCTGTTTCATACCACTCCACCAAAAGTATTGCTTGATGTCATGGTACATCTTAGTCGAACCAGGATGTATAGAGAATGGGGAGCTATGAGCTTCAGCTAACAAAGCTTCTCGGAGTTCTTGGTTATCTGGAACACAAAGTCTCGTTCCCTGCCATACGATACCATCTGCATCTACTCTGAATTCTGTCTATTTCTCCAAATTATGTACTATCGCCCAGATTTCTCCGTCATCCTTCTAAGCTTCCTTGATCTTAGAGAGTAACTCGGGTTCTACTCTAAGATTAGCCCAGTAACCGTGATGTCCACGTACCATGATTTTGATGTCTAGTCGCTCCAAGTCTCTTATGATTTCCTCTTCGATTTTAATGCCGTTGATCATTCCGGACTTCCTGCTAAGAGCATCTGCTACTACGTTTGCCTTTCTGGGATGATACTGTAGATTAATGTCATAATCCTTCAACAGCTCTAACCATCTCCTCTGCCTCATGTTCAGTTCACGTTGAGTGAAGATATACTTCAAGCTCTTGTGGTCCGTGAAAATGTCACATGATTCTCCATACAAGTAGTGCCTCCATATCTTCAATGCAAACACCATTGTTGCAAGTTCCAATTCATGCGTGGGGTAATTTTCTTCATAAGGCTTAAGCTGCCATGAAGTGTACGCGATCACTTCCCCATGTTGCATGAGAACACAACCAAGTCCCTTCCCCGATGCATCGCTGTAGATTTGAAATCCACCCGTACCAGATGGGAGAGTAAGAATAGGTGCAGATACTAGCTTCTGCTTCAGGTCTTCAAAGCTCTTCTCTCGATCTTCAGTCCAGACGAATTTCTCCCCTTTCCGTATCAGTTTGGCCAATGGTAGTGCTAAGCGGGAAAAGTTCTCCACGAACCTACGGTAATAGCCAGCTAAGCCTAAGAAACTGCGGATTTCCGTCGCTGATGTCGGCCTTGGCCACTTAGTAATGGCCTCAACCTTCGCTGGATCCATAGTGATTCCGTCTGCTGATACAATGTGACCTAAGAATGCCACCTTGTCTAACCAGAACTCACACTAGGAGAATTTAGCATGCAGCTGCTTCTGACGAAGAATCTGTAGTACTGTACGAAGATGGTCTTCGTGTTCCTCCTTGGACTTTGAGAAAATCAGGATGTCATCGATGAAAACAATGACGAACTTGTCCAGAAATTCATGGAAGATTCTGTTCATCATGTCCATGAACACTGCTGGAGCATTTGCCAGGCCAAATGGCATAACTACAAACTCTTAGTGGCCATAGCGGGTACGAAAGGCAGTCTTAGCGATGTCCTGCTCCTTGACCCGTAGCTGATGATAGCCTGACCTAAGATCAATCTTGGAGAAGTGTTTGGCCCCTTGGAGTTGGTCAAACAGATCGTCTACACGTGGCAGTGGATATCTATTCCGGATAGTAATCTTGTTGAGCTCGCGATATTCTATGCAAAGACGCATACTGTCGTCCTTCTTCTTAATAAACAAGACCGGTGCGCCGCATGGAGATGCGCTCGGTCGAATGAAACCTCGTTCAAGAATTTCTTGCAGTTGATCCTTCAGCTCCTTCAGCTCTATGGGAGCCATGCGATAAGGAGCCTTGGAGATTGGTTCAGCTCCTGGAATAAGCTCGATACTGAATTCCACTTCTCGTGCAGGTGGTATGCCCGGAAGTTCTGCTGGAAAAACATCTTGGAATTCCGACACTATAGGTTGATCCTGAATTGATGGGGATTCAGCATCCATGTCGTGAACCGTAGCTAGATAACCCTCGCAGCCATGTTACAGTAGTGCACGTGCTTGCAGGGTAGATATGATTTGTACAGACCGTCCGGGTATGAACCCATTATGAATGTATTCTGGTGCATTGACATCACCGAAGATAACTCGATATGAATGGCAGTCTATGGTAGCATGATGCTTGGATAGCCAATCCATGCCTAAAATCATGTCGAAGTCATTCATGTCCAGCGGAAGTACGTCAACAGGTCGAACCTTATCGTCAAATTCTAGGGGAAGACTCTTGTATACATGAGTGATTAATACAGAGTCCCTCAAAGGCGTGAAAATAGTAAGCCTGTTTTCTAGTGGCATGGGGAGCATCCTAATGTTCTTAGCATAAGCAGTAGAAATAACCGAGTGAGTAACACCCGTATCGAAAAGAACACATTCAGCTTGACCATACATATACAAGATTCCAGTGATAGTACCTGTAGACTTGTTGGCCTGGTCTCGAGATGTCGTGTAGACACGCCCGGTAGTAGGAGGCGGCTTGGTATCAGCATGTCCCGATGTACCCTCCATCTCGCCCTTACGGAAATCCTTCATGATATGGCCAGGAAGACCACACTTGAAGCACGCGTCAGTATTACAGCGACATGGACCTGGGTGCCTACGGTGGCAAGTAGATCAAAGAGGATGAGTGAATCCTCTAGCAGGTGCTCTGGCTGGTTGGGAACCTGATAAAACATTTTACATAACACATGATAGTTGGGTACAAAGGACAATGCGGATAATCGTAAGACTGAATACCAGTGATAGTTGGACGGTTAGGCTGTGAACCTCTCTGGTTCTGGTCCCTACCGTTTCCATGGTTCCTGGTAGAAGTTTTGGTAAAGTGTCAGAATATGAGTTATAACATGAAATCATAAGGAAATGCGTAAGTATTAGGACCTGCTGCTGTTGGAGTGTCCAGCATTGTTACGGTAATTATCATTACCGCCACGCCTATCCGTAGCAGAACGGTCGTTAGTCTGACCGTTTCCCTTGGGCTGATGAGGCTGCTGCTGAGTAGCCGGCTGAGACCGGTCCCCAGTTTTCTGCTTGGAAGATACATTTAAAGAGATGAATAATTAACATAAATGGAGAGTATACGGATTGATCACCGCTTGAATACGATTGTTTTACCTCTTGTCGGGTCTCTCAGCTTCCCCGAACTCATCTCTCTCCTGCAGCATCTCCAGCTTACGTGTTGCATCGTCCACTTGTGCTACAGTGTTGAACGTAGCACACACCAGATTGTTCGCGACCGACGTGCGAAGAGCCCATCTAAAGTGATGTGCCTGCTCTTCAGGAGTACCTGCTGCCGCACCAAGGAAACCAGCTAAGCAAAGAAAGCGCTGCGTAAACTCGTTGCTATTCTCCACAGCTCTCTGTCGGATCCCATGGTACTCTCTCTTGAGCTTGTCCTGCTCATCCTTGGGAAAGAAATGCTCCATCACCCTGTCCTTGAACTGAGCCCAAGTCAAACCAACAACCCACTCGTCACCACCTTCAGACTGCATCAACGCTAACCACTAATTAAGCACATCGCCTTCGAACCGATAGCATGCCAACCTCGCCTTGTATGCGGGGTCACAGCCCATAGCATTGAAAATCTTCTCGATGTGAGCCAACCAGCTTTCAGCATCGCTGGGGCTATCTGTCTTCTCAAAAGCTCGAGGGCGGAGCTTGTTGAATCTCTCCAGCCATACTGCTAATGTCACTGGAGGAGGAGGAGGAGGAGGTGCCTGATTATGTTGCTGATTGTTGGCAGCTTGAACTTCAACCCTGATGTCATTCCTCAGTTGAGGAAGAAAAGCTTGCATAGCAGCCTGAATTGCAGCATTGAGTTGTTCATGTTCGCGTGTGAGAACCATCTGACAGTATAACATAAAACATATGATTAAACAGATCAAAACATAAAATATATATACATGAAAAAAATTATACCAAAATTTCACGAGAAAAATTTTATGCAAGAAAATTTTGTGTATGAATGCATGATGCAGTTTTATGAAAACTTTTGTATGCTCGAGAGTGAACGCCTATGGTCAGTTCACCCAAAACAAAAGGCATGGCGAGGGGACGCCTTTGGGTCGGTCCCAAATTTAAAAGTTTCGATAAAACACATGCGACTAAATAGGGCCAGTCCTGTACCAACAATTACTTAGTCAAAAATCTGCGGCAATGACATGTATATGTATGCTTAAAAATGATGAATGCATGAAAACAACTGTCAGTTTTAGGAAGACCGTAGTGACTACCCACTAATCACAGGTCATATTTGAGAGCCTACAGGTCAAAGCCTTGGCTCTGATACCATAATTGTAACACCCCATTTTGATAATGGAAATATCACACGCAATTATGGCGTGTCATCAAAGCATACAAGGAAAAATGCCTAAACATTACATGACCATAAAAGGAAAATACCGGAATCAAACATCGGTAGTCCAAATGTAAAGCTTATCACACACAAACATAAGTATAGTAAAGGAAAGGACTAAACAATGTCCATAGCAATGTATCAAAAGATAGGAAATTCATAAAGTAAAGAAAGGCTAGAAAGCTTCCCGTCCATATGCACGTACTCTTAATGTCTACGAGCGTCCCTGAGTACCTGCCGTTTTGGGAACATAGAAAAGGAAAACGGCTGAGCAATACGCTCAGTGCACGGATGTACAATAAAGCATGAATAGGATAAGCATATAACATATAACAGCGGAAGAAAACTAAGTCCCGAGTAACTTGGCTAAGTCTTGATAAAACTGATTTTATAGTTTCAAAAGCCTTATGTTTATCTTGTAAAAATTGTTTATCATATTTTACCATTAGCCAATATAGGTCAATGATAGGTGTGAAAACATCCATCCTTTTACCACTTATTTCTGGCTAAAACGAGACCAAAACCCGTATTTAATATCATTTGTTTGGAATTATGCGTGGTTTTTGTGTTTATTGTGTTTTCAGAGCCAACTGGATGGATATTGGAGAAAACATGGGATTTCACGAGTTTTATCGAAGAAAAAGACTCAAGACGAAGTCTATTGTCCAAGAGATGCAAAAGATTTGAAGTCAATGGGCCTATTTGAATATTTATCGAAGAAAAGGACCAAAGATAGAAGATTTACATATGTCGAAGGAACTCAAGTCTATTAAACGAAGAAATTAAAAGACGAGTTGAATTTAATCGTCGACAAATCCCGAATCAGAATCGAAAACGTCAACTTTACTAAAAAGACGAAAAGACGAAAAGAAAGGAAGAAAGCCCACTCACCAACCAACTACACCTCCTATAAATAGGACATCCCTCCCACACATTAGACTAGTTTTTCATTCCAGTTTCTTTTCTTTTCTTTCGCAGGAAGCCAACACCATTAAGGTGTTGGTGATTTTTCATTTTTGTTGAATCTTTAATCTTGTAAGTTTTTAATCTTTCCTTTTGTTTACTCTACCTTAATCAATCAATACCATCTTTCCTTTAATCTTGTTCATCTTGTTCTTATTGATTCAAAGTTTTCAAAGTTTTTATTTTGGTTGATTTGATCTTAAAAGTTAGTGGGTTTTATGTTTTTATTGTGGGATTTGTTGTTTATGGTTAGTAAATGATTATTGGTTAGTTTGGCTTAAATCTTTTGGTTTATCTTGGATAGATATGATCAAATTCGTGCCTTTTCTTCAACTGTTCATCATATTCATACTTGCCCAGATTCCGAATCAACCACTTTTCTTAATTATTCCGGATCAGTTACTTATTCCGAATCAAGCACTGTTTACTTTTATTCCGAATCAAGATTGTTCATCCGGAATATTTTATATTCCGGATCAAAGCCTTTCATCCGGAATAATCAATTATTCCGGATCAACTCTTTTATTCCGAATCAACCCCATTATTCCGGATCAACCCTTATTCCGGATCAACCTTCATTTTCCGGATCACATTTTATTCCGGATCACCGATTTTATTCCGGATCACCTTTCATTCCGAATCAAGCAATTCCTTTCATTTATTCCGAATCAAATTTATTCCGGATCAGTTAGTTCATCCGGAATAATCAATATTCCGGATGAGTGGCATTGGTTTTTAAGAAAATATTTCGAATCAAGCTTTTATCTTAGATATTCCGGATCAAGCATACATTCCGAATCAAGCAATTTTTCAGTAAGGTTATTCTACTGTTTAATCGTTTAATTGTTTAATTTTAATTCAAGTTTTATTTCATTAACTGTTTTTGGTTTAAATCTTCATTTACTTAACGCATTTACCTTTTTAGTAAAATAGAAAACCAAACCTCTTTTTAGTAACCAAGAACAACTATTCCACTTTGAACCGTGATCAATTCGAGAAGATACCGAGAACTAATCTGAACCCAATGAAAAATCTTGTATCAAATGGCGCCGCTGCCGGCTCTTCTCGTAAGGATTAACAGTTTTTTGTGAGAACTTGGATTTTGGGATCCGTTCACAATGAACGTTACTTTTTCATAAAAAATTTCAAAAACCCTAAAAAATATAAAATTTTCAAAAATAAAAATAAAATTAAAAAACATAAAAAACCAAAAATATTTCTTGTTTGCTTTGTTAGTTCTTTTGTAGGTGCATGTGTACACGATCAACGTCTTATCAAGAGCCCGAGACTCTCGATAACTTAGACATGGCCGGTGTACACAATAACAATCCACCTCAAAACAACATGAATAATAACAACAATGAACCTCTACCGGACAATCGCCCTATGATCGAACTTTTGCAAGCACATGTGGAGGGAAACAACGATCCAATTGTCATACCCGCGATTGCAACCAACAACTTTGAGCTTAAATCCGGCTTTATTCAAATGGTCTCTGCTCAACCATTCTTGGGGCGTACCATTGATGATCCTCATGACCACATCAAAAGGTTCCTGCAACTCACAAATACGGTCAAATTCAATGGTGTTCCACAAGAGGTAATCCGTTTACAACTTTTTCCTTTCTCCTTAGAGGGACAAGCCCGGCATTGGCTTGCAAAGGAACCGCCACAAAGTATTCTAACGTGGACGGACTTGGAGACCAAATTCATAAACTACTTTTTCCCACCCTCTCGTACTACCGCTTTGTGGAATGAAATTATTAATTTTGAACAAAAGTACGACGAGACTTTTAGTGAATCTTGGAACCGTTTTAAAGACCTTTTAAGAAAGTGCCCACAACATGGTTTTACCAAAGTGCACCAAATTAATACTTTTTACAATGGTTTAAGCATGAATGACCAAGATTCACTAAACAGTGCCTCGGGGGGTAATATTTTGGTTAAAAGCTCTAATGCCGCATGGGATATTATTGAGAATAAGTCTAGAGTGCAAACCAAGAGTGTTCGGACCAATTCCGCTAGTGCTAGTACTAGTGACAACGACAAGAGACTTGACAAAATTACGTCGCTTCTTGAATCGCTTGCTACCCAAACCGCTAGCAACACAAAAAGCATCAACGCTCAAAACGCTCAGGTCAATGTTGTAAGCCAACCATGTGAAATATGCGGGGGTACTCAATCTTACACTACTTGCACATCCACCCAAGACTACCCTTGTGAGAATGTTAATGCAGCATACGGTACCTATCCTCCGGCCGCTTATCAAGCTCGTCCTCAAGGAGACCGCAACTTGCTCAGCTATCGCTCAAACAACTTTCTTTCCCCGCTCGGTTTTCCTCCTAACAACCCAAACCAACAACAAAACCTCAATCGCCCTCCTCAACAACAACCTCGTGCACCATACCAACCACCTCAAAGACAACCATATCCACCTCAAAGAAACAACCAAGTTTACCAACAACCTGCTTATCAACCACCCGCCTACAATGCTCCTCCCAACCAACCCACCGCATTACACCAAGATGTTGGAACCTACATGAGGACTAACGATGTGATAGTGCAAAATCTTCAGCAGGAAGTGCTCAACTTGAAAGCAGATATGGTGAAACAAGGAAACGATCTTCGAGCTGATATGCGTACATCTTTGAGTAGTCAAACTAATGACTTAAGGGATATGATGGCCTCGTTCTTCCAAGGTAATCAAGCCTCTTCTTCGGGTACTCTTCCGAGTAACACCATTGCTAATCCAAGAGGGGAGATGAAAGCAATCACCACTCGCAGTGGCAAAGGTACCAAGGAACCCGAGCTTCCTATACCTCCACCGGTGATTGTGACTAAGGAAAACGAGTCACCTACTCATATTCCTCAACCTTCTACTTCCCCAATTCCTCCACCTCTTACTTGTACCCCTCCTCCACCCAAGGATGTGAGTGATCCTACTCTTTTAAAGCCTTCCTCTTCTTCCGATATACCTTATCCCTCAAGGTTGAGGAAAGAGAAGCTCAAAAGCAAGGACGATATTCAAGTTTCAAACTTTCTTAAAATGTTTAAACAATTGAATTTTAACATCTCCTTCGCTGAGGCTCTCGCTCACATGCCTAAATATGCGAAAATGTTCAAAGATCTTCTTAGTGACAAGGAGAAGCTTCTTGATATTGCTAATACCAAACTTAACGAGAATTGATCTATAGTTCTCTTAAGGAAATTGCCAACCAAACTTGGTGATCCGGGTCGCTTCTTAATCCCTTGCAACTTCCCGGGAGTAGAGAATTGCATGGCCCTAGCCGATCTAGGTGCCAGTATTAACTTAATGCCTCTAAGCGTTTGGAAGCAATTGTCTCTCCCTAAGCTAGTCCCCACCAAAATAACTTTGGAATTAGCTAACCGTACGGTTGCTTATCCAGTGGGGATAGCAGAAGACGTTTTTGTAGGAGTCGAAAAATTCACTTTTCCCGCCGATTTCGTCGTAGTCGACTACGATATGGACCCTCGTGTGCCATTAATCGTTGGACGTCCATTTTTGAGGACCGGTCGCACTCTCATCGATGTAGAAGCAGGTGAGCTTATCATGAGAGTTGGTGACGATCAAATTGTCTTCAACATGGGTAAGATTTCTAAACAGCCTTATTCATACGATAGTGTTAATTGTATCGACGTTCTTGATGAGGCTTGTGAAGAACACTTCAAAGATGCTTGTAAAAGTATTCCTACCTCTCCTCCCAATGTTGAGACCATTTCCTCTATTGATTCATCACTAACTCTATTTGGAGAAAGTGATTTCCTTTGGAAAGATTTTGAAGCAACCATGGGAGATGTGAACTTAGAATATGACGATTCTCCCACCGATTGGGATGAAGACATTCGTCTCATTGAGAAACTTCTCAAAGAGGACCATATTTCTCCACCATCTCCCAAGGCTATTGCTATTGATGAACCGAATTCGACTACGCCTACCATCAAAAATCCTCCGAATTTAGAGCTTAAGGAGTTACCATCTCACCTCGAGTACGTGTTCCTTGAAGATAAGAAGAAGTCGCCTGTCATCATCACGAAGGACTTGAAAGAAGAAGAAAAATCTCGCCTCATCGCCGTGCTTAAAGATCATAAGAAGGCAATTGCTTGGAAAAATTCCGATATCCGCGGAATTGATCCAAACTTTTGTACTCACAAAATTCTCATGGAAGATGACTTTAAACCCGCAATCCAAAGCCAAAGAAGGGTTAATCCTCGAATTCATGACGTCATCAAACAAGAGATTATCAAACTTCTAGATGCCGGCATGATTTACCCTATTTCGGATTCGCCATGGGTAAGTCACGTCCATTGTGTGCCCAAGAAGGGCGGAATAACCGTTGTTCCCAATGAACACAACGAGTTGATTCCTACTCGTCTCGTTACTGGGTGGAGAGTTTGTATCGACTATCGCAAACTCAATGATGCCACGAGAAAAGATCACTTTCCTCTTCCTTTCATGGATCAAATGCTCGAGCGTCTAGCGGGTAATGACTATTACTGCTTCTTAGACGGTTTCTCCGGGTATTTTCAAATTCCCATCGATCCCAAAGACCAAGAGAAAACCACATTCACTTGTCCCTACGGAACATTTGCTTACAAACGCATGCCTTTCGGTTTATGCAATGCTCCTGGGACGTTTCAAAGGTGTATGATGGCTATCTTCCATGACACGGTTGAAGAAACTATGGAAGTCTTCATGGATGATTTCTCGGTTTATGGCGATTCTTTCTCTGCTTGCCTTGCCAATTTAGAACGTATGCTTCAGCGGTGTGAAGACACTCGCCTTGTTCTTAATTGGGAAAAATGCCATTTCATGGTAAAAGAGGGTATCGTGCTAGGACATAAAATCTCCAAAGCCGGTCTTGAAGTGGACCGTGCTAAAGTCGATGTTATTGCTAAATTGCCTCCACCTTCAACCGTGAAGGGTGTGAGAAGTTTCCTCGGTCATGCGGGCTTCTACCGTCGATTCATCAAAGATTTTTCTAAAATCGCTCGCCCGATGACCCACCTCTTGGAAAAAGATACTCCTTTTATCTTTTCCAAAGAGTGTATTGAAGCCTTCAACCTTCTTAAGGATAAGCTAACTAAGGTACCGGTCTTGGTTACCCCTAATTGGGAGCTGCCTTTCTTAAGGATAAGCTTTTAGCTGTTGTCTATGCTTTTGAAAAATTTCGCCCCTATCTTGTCCTTTCTACCATCATCGTGTATACCGATCATTCCGCGTTGAAGTACTTGTTAACTAAACAAGATTCTAAACCAAGACTTCTTCGCTGGGTTTTGCTACTTCAAGAATTTAAAATCAAAATTCATGATAAGAAGGGAGCTGAAAACCTAGCCGCGGATCATCTCAGTAGACTTGAGGATCCTTATCAAGGGGATCATCCAAACAAAGAGATCAATGACTCTTTTCACCTTGAGACCTTAATGTCTATCAATTCGAATCAAGATGAGACCCCGTGGTTTGCGGACATTGCAAACTACTTGGCGGGTGGAATTCTCATTGACGGATTAACATCCCAGCAAAAGAAAAAGTTCTTCAAAGACATTAAGACTTACTTTTGGGATGACCCGTATCTCTTCAAACAATGTGCTGATTTGATTATTCGTCGATGTGTTGATGGACTGGCAGCTTTAGACATTCTCGAAGCTTGCCACAAAGGACCCACCAGTGGTCACTTTGGTCCCAACTACACCGCCAAAAAAGTGTTTGACTCGGGATTTTATTGGCCCACCATTTACCGTGACGCTCACGAAATGGTTAAACATTGTGATGCTTGCCAAAAACAAGGCAAGATCACACATAAAGATGAGATGCCTCAAAATTTCATACAAGAATGTGAAATCTTTGATGTTTGGGGCATCGACTTTATGGGGCCATTCCCTTCATCTAAAGGAAACAAATACATCCTTGTAGCCGTTGACTACGTTTCTAAATGGGTTGAAGCCAAAGCTTTACCCACTAATGACGCAAGGGTGGTGTGTAACTTTTTGAAATCGCTGTTCGCTAGATTCGGTGTGCCTCGTGCCATTATTAATGATCGCGGGACTCATTTTTGCAATGATCAATTCGCAAGAGTCATGGCTAAGTATGGTGTCAATCATCGTCTTTCCACCGCATACCACCCACAAACTAATGGCCAGGCTGAAATCTCTAACCGAGGGTTAAAGCGAATTCTTGAACGAACCGTGGGAGAGCATCGTGCCTCATGGACTGATAAACTTGATGATGCTTTGTGGGCTTTCCGTACCGCATACAAGACTCCGATTGGTTGTACACCATATCGTCTCGTGTACGGGAAAGCATGCCACCTCCCCATTGAGTTGGAGCACAAGGCTTACTGGGCCTTGAAGTGGGTTAATTTCGATATCAACAAAGCCGGTGACCTACACAAAATCCAACTCAATGAGCTCAATGAACTCCGGAATGAGGCTTATGAAAATTCTTTGATCTATAAGGAAAAGACTAAGCTCATTCACGACTCTAAGATTAAAAACCGAGAGTTCCAAGTTGGAGACAAAGTTTTACTCTTCAACTCTCGGTTGAAAATCTTTTCGGGCAAGCTGAAATCTCGTTGGTCCGGCCCATTCACCATTGCCCAAATTTTTCCATATGGTACTCTCGAGCTCGCTCAACCTAATGGACCTAATTTTAAGGTGAATGGCCAACGAGTGAAGTTGTACTTTGGTGAGGACATCTCTCCTGAGATGATTCCATCCCTCACCACGTTTCCCATGAACTAATTTTGGGTCGAGTCAGACTCGTGACTCGGTTATCAAAACCAAGTGCTCCTCGGGAGGCAGCCCGAGTATCTATCCTTTTCCGTTTTACCTCCTAAGTGTAGGGGGACCTATATAGGTTGTTTGTGTTTGTGTGGTGATGTGATTACAGGGATGAATGCACTTTTGGAACCTTTGAAGAACCGTGCTCCCGTGTTATCCAAAATCCGGTTCTATCTTTCAACTATCGTGATTCAATTTTCTTCATACTCACATTTGAAATTGATCACGTTAGTCGTCTCTTCCTTAGCTTGATTTAACCAACGTGCACAATGTCATAAGTGTAGGGGAGACTTTTCCCACATGCTTAAACATTGAGGACAATTTTTATCTTAAGTGTAGGGGGGACTTCTATCGAAGTTTTAAGTGGACTTTCCATTAAAATGCCTTCATTTAACCGGAAAATCATCTTTTTCAGCATTTTTCAAATTTTTAATTAACTTTAGCCATATAGTCGTAATTTTTAAATTTTTATCGTTGCTTTCATATGTATATATCCCATAATAAATTCAAAAATATTAATAAAGTGGTGTAGCTAGTTTTGAAGTCTTTGGCATATTAGGCCCGTTGTGATTAGTTTGACTCAACCCGAATAGACTTATCCAAGTTTATTCTAGAAAGTATCCTTAACCATGTAGACCTTAATTGGTTTATTAGGCTAAGCATCCACGAGTCTCATTACTTGAGATTTTAAATTGTGCAGAACGAGAAATGATAGAGTCAATTATAAGTCGGTATTCTTGCACAAGCTCACTTGGTGTGATTATTTGCCTATTCTCCCATCACTTGCTAATAATTTATCTGCAATAAGTAAGGTCGTACGATTTTATCGAATAACTTAGCTTCTAGCCCAAGATCGTTTAAAAGTTGCTCGGTAATGATAAGAGTTCATAGCCAAGGCATAACTTATGAAGCGGGGCGCGAAGATTGGCGAGTCCGAAAAGGCCCTAACAAGGCATGAGGATTCCATTTTATTGCTAAATATCCAAGGTGATGTGAAAAGCATCATTCCCAAAATCAATATGAAGGATCAAGACTCACGACGAAAAGCAATCAACTCCCATAAAGATCATGGAGAAGTCTATCCGAAAAGACCCTAACAAGGTATGAGGATAAATAGATCCAAGTCCGAAAAGGAGGCGGATCGTTGTATCTCAAAATCCCAATTAATGATTGAAGAAATAATGATGAAGTCGTGGTCAACAAAGTTGGAGTACCTCTCAAAAGTCTCCAAGTGAATAAACTCTATTAACGAAGAGAAGACCATTATCTCAAGAACGTATCTCAAGATATGAAGTATGAAGTACATGCCAAATATCGGCCCGAGAAAGGTCTCAAATCGTGAAGCGAGTTATGCCAAGATATGAAATTTTTGATATCCCGAGAAGCAGTTTTAAGAGATCTTGTCCTTTAGCTAACTATTAATCAAATCGTCCTACTTTGTTTTCAGCCTAAATAAACTATCGCAATAAGTCAAAAAATGCATCTTCATGATCATTCTAAGACAAAAATAAAATATAAGAGATACACCTAGGAATAAGGGAGTTTAAGCATATAATTAAGCCATGTGTGTAAGTGTTTGTTTTGCTAACTTATAATAACAATGATCTCGTTTTTAAGCTTAGTATGGGGAACGTGAAACTTGAGGGTGATGAATCTTCGCAGCACCGAAGCCCTAATGTAAGTCTTAGATCTCTTTGCAAGTTATTTCCATGTAGCTATTTTAAAGTGAAAATGGTTTTCTATCCTTTGGTTTCCCTTAAAGTTTTAATTTCTCTTAGAACTTTAATTTTTGTTTAGTAGTATTTAATAAGGCCAAGGTTGATTGATTATGAGAAAAGTGTAAAATTGTTTTATCACTAGCATTGCATGAGGGCATGGCAATGGTTAAGTGTAGGGGATTTGATAGGTGTGAAAACACCCATCCTTTTACCACTTATTTCTAGCTAAAAAGAGACCAAAACGCGTATTTAATATCATTTGTTTGGAATTATGCGTGGTTTTTGTGTTTATTGTGTTTTCAGAGCCAACCGGATGGATATTGGAGAAAACATGGGATTGCACGGGTTTTATCGAAGAAAAAGACTCAAGACGAAGTCTATTGTCCAAGAGATGCAAAAGATTTGAAGTCAATGGGCCTATGTGAAGATTTATCGAAGAAAAGGACCAACGATGGAAGATTTACATATGTCGAAGGAACTCAAGTCTATTAAACGAAGAAATTAAAAGACGAGTTGAATTTAATCGTCGACAAATCCCGAATCAGAATCAAAAACGTCAACTTTACTGAAAAGACGAGAAGACGAAAAGAAAGGAAGAAAGCCCACTCACCAACCAACTACACCTCCTATAAATAGGACATCCCTCCCACACATTAGACTAGTTTTTCATTCCAGTTTCTTTTCTTTTCTTTCGTAGGAAGCCAACACCATTAAGGTGTTGGTGATTTTTCATTTTTGTTGAATCTTTAATCTTGTAAGTTTTTAATCTTTCCTTTTGTTTACTCTAGCTTAATCAATCAATACCATCTTTCCTTTAATCTTGTTCATCTTGTTCTTATTGATTCAAAGTATTCAAAGTTTTTATTTTGGTTGATTTGATCTTAAAAGTTAGTGGGTTTTATGTTTTTATTGTTGGGATTTGTTGTTTCTGGTTAGTAAATGATTATTGGTTAGTTTGGTTTAAATATTTTGGTTTATCTTGGTTAGATTTGATCAAATTCGTGCCTTTTCTTCAACCCCTGTTCATCGTATTCATACTTGCCCAGATTCCGAATCAACCACTTTTCTTAATTATTCCGGATCAGTTACTTATTCCGAATCAAGCACTGTTTACTTTTATTTCGAATCAAGATTGTTCATCCGGAATATTTTATATTCCGGATCAAAGCCTTTTATCCGGAATAATCAATTATTCTGGATCAACTCTTTTATTCCGAATCAACCCCATTATTCCGGATCAACCCTTATTCCAGATCAACCTTCTTATTCCGGATCACATTTTATTCCGGATCACCGATTTTATTCCGGATCACCTTTCAATTCCGAATCAAGCAATTCCTTTCATTTATTCCAAATAAAATTTATTCTGGATCAGTTAGTTCATCCGAAATAATCAATATTCCGGATGCGTAGCATTATTCCGAATCAAGGTTTTTAAGAAAATATTCCGAATCAAGCTTTTATCTTAGATATTCCGGATCAAGCATACATTCCGAATCAAGTAATTTTTCAGTAAGGTTATTCTACTGTTTAATCGTTTAATTGTTTAATTTTAATTCAAGTTTTATTTCATTAACTGTTTTTGGTTTAAATCTTTATTTACTTCACGCATTTACCTTTTTAGTAGAATAGAAAACCAAACCCCTTTTTAGTAACCAAGAACAACTATTCCACTTTGAACCGTGATCAATTCGAGAAGATACCGAGAACTAATCTGAACCCAATGAATAATCTTGTATCTGTCATGAAAATCCACCGTGCATGAATACTTGGAGGGGTGACCTCATCATGCAAATTAGAGGGGCTGCCTCTAATTTAATATACTGGTTTTGGGTAGGAGGGATCAGCTCTTTGTGAAGGATGCAAGGCACACACCACATTCACCATGAAATCCTGACTGAAAACATGTAACTAGGATGCACCCATACGCCCCACATGATAAATATAATAATATGGCCAAAAGCTGAAGGGACGCCACGAGCAATCACTCCGCCGTGGTGAAGTCATAACATTAGTGCCTCTAATGTTATGGTTATGGTACCTCCATAACTAGGTGAAACTGGTCATGCATGTATATGGCTATAGGTATTCTAAATTAAACATAAGCAATTCAAACACATACTTATACTACGGGAAAACATTTGGCTGCATACGGGGAATCCTAATAATGAAAGAATGTCCATACTGAAAGGACGGGAATCCGTACCTTATGTCCAGTGAACGAAGAAGATGAACTGAGAGGAATCCTACTTCCGTATCACTAGTGCTACATAAATACATACATGAATAAGTATCTGCTTACTAAATACGTAGCTGGTTTTATGTCATGTCTTAGCTTATTTTATACGTTCTTACCATGTTTTACTGTTTAAAGCCTTAAACTGTGTTTATCTTATATTCTGTTTAATCTGATTAAGTATTTATGGTATTTCATGTATTATTATACTTACTGTGTAATAATAAGTAACTTTCCAAAAATAGCAGGTTTCCTAAAATAGAAAGTTTCCAAAAATAGAAAGTTTCCAAAAATAGAAAGTTACCAAAAATAGAAAGTCTACAAAAATTGAAAGTTTCCAAAAATATAAAGTTTCCAAAAATAGAAAGTTTCCAAAAATAGAAAGTTTCCAAAAATAGAAAGTTTCCAAAAATAGAATTACTGCTTAAAATAGATAAGTTTCTAAAAATAGAAAGTTTCCATAAATAGATTAGTTGCCTCATTTAAATAAGTTTCCATAAATAGATTAGCTGCCTGAAATAAATAAGTTTCTAAAAATAGAACGTTTCCATAAATAGATTAGCTGCCTTATTTAAATAAGTTTCTAAAAATAGAAGTTTCCATAATTAGAATTAAGTTGGTTAAATAAGCTAAGTATATAAGCCTAAGTGTTTTCATGATTATTTTCTAAGTCATATGATATAATGTATAGTTTATTAATTATTTCATGTAATTAAAATAAACTATAGGTTAAGTTATTTAATTAAAATATAACATGTTTTTAATTAAATAAAGTTAAATACTTAGATTAAAACATGTATTATTATTCATTAATAATATAACCTAAGTCATGTTAATTAATTAATTATAACCATGGTTTTTACAAAATTAATTAATTATAAGTCTAAAATATAAAAAAAATACTTAGGTTAATTAATTTCATGATTATTAATAATTAAAATAACCTAAGTCATGTTATTAAATTAATCATGTCATGTTATTAATTTAATTTTAACATATGATCATAAAAAAAACTAAACATACACCATGAACCGGATCTTGACTAAGAACCATGAACCGGACATGAAATCGACACCATACCCCGAACCAAATCGGGGTACCCCTTGTCTTGATGCTGCCGTGGGACCCACACCAACCAACCGGGACCATTTGGTCTCAGTGGTGGTCAAGTGGCCAAACCGAGACCCTCTCGGGTTTGGTGTAGGTTGCGGCCAAAAACAAAACACCCCTAAACAACCCTTTTGATTTTATTCCAACCCAAATTCATGTTAGATCTATGATTTAATTAGGTTTTATAAAAGAACATAACATGTTCTTAATTATTTAAAAGATTAAATCAAAAGAAAAAGGTTTAAAAGGATTTACCGAATACGTGGATCAAGAGAACGATGAACAAACACGAACACCAACAAGAATTCCAAGATCAAAGATCAACAAACACCCCTTTGGTGTTGTTTGAGGGTGGCGGCCAAAAGAGAAAAAGAAAGAGGAGGATTTTAGGTTTCTGTAAAATTCTTCTATAAAGTTAAATGAGTAGTGTAATTTTCCTTAACCTCCTTTTAGTGAAAAATTGAAATGGGCTTGGCCCATTTCTTCCTTGTAGCCGCGGGTAGGGGGCCCCACATGGGGTACCCGTACCTTTTCCCGTGTCTCGATGTTTAGTTATTCGTTCGTGATTATTTGTGTTCGCGTTTTATGTGTTCTCGTTACGTAATTATCGTGATCTAATATATTTATTTACGCTCGTAATAAATATATATACGTAATTAATAATAGTTCGTGATTTAATTACGTTCATGATTTCATGATCGCATGTTCGTGATTAATTATTGTCAAATAATTATTACGTGCTCGTGCGTAGTAAATACTTATCGTGTTCTAACACGTACGTAATACGTAAAATCCTAACACGTAATCGTAATCATGCTATAATAGGAAAGTTTTAATCTGGTACGTACGATCTTAAGGGTACTATTCATGGTAAAAGCATGCGGGTTTTACAGTGGTGGTAGCAATAATGGTGGTGGTGGCATCAAAGAGTGGTGGTGTCGGATAGTGATGGTGACGTTAGGAGGATGTTGGTAGCAAAGGGTGGTCACTGGTGGTGGTGGCGTCGGAGAGTAGTGGTGTCGGAGAGTGGTGGTGGCGTTAGGAAGGTTGTGGTAGCGAAAATGGTGGTGGTCAGTACTGGTGGTGGTGTCAGAGAGTGGTGGTGTCGGAGAGTGGTGGTGGTGTTAGGACGGTGGTGGTAGAGACAATGGTGGTGGTCATTGGTGGTGGTGGCGTCAGAGAGTGGTGGTGGCGTCAGAGAGTGGCGGTGACGTTAGGAGGGTGGTGGTAGCGAGAATGGTGGTGGTGGTGGCGTCAGATAGTGGTGGTGTCGGAGAGTGGTGGTGGTATTAGGACGGTGGTGGTAGCGACAATGGTGGTGGTGGCGTCGGAGATTGGTGGTTGCGTTAGGAGGGTGGTGGTAGCGACAATGGTGGTGGTCAGTGGTGGTGGTGGCGTCGGAGAGTGGTGGTGACGTCGGAGAGTGTGGTGGCGTTAGGAGGGTGGTCAATGGTGGTGGTCAGTTATGGTGGTGGTGGTAGGTGGAGACACATATATTTACATACGTCAATCTATTACCTTAAATCCATTACATTCTAATTTACAGGGAATGGGTCATTACCCATTAGTGGGTAATGATTACCTATATTTTCATTAACCAAGCAGTATTAATCATTCCCTTTCCCATTCTTTACCTCCTAATACCTTTAACCAAGCACACCCTTAAAAAACCGATTATCTGATTATTGGGATTTCAAACAGAATAATCAATTTTAAACACTATTTTCTAAAATAACGTTTTCAAAATGATAATTAACTGATTATTTATTTTCAAAATAAATAAACTATTTTTCTTTTTAACTTAAAATAATATATTTTGAATAAGCAATTTTAAACACCCTCTAAGTTCGTCCAAAGAGTCTTAAAAATTGTCCAGCAACTAGTGAAAGCATTCTATATATTTTATAAAACATTTATCACTTTTTATTTTTAGAAGTTTTAAAATGTTTCAGCCTCAAACATTTCTTTATTTAGAAATTTATTTACAACCATTTTTGAGGTTTAAATGTTATTACGTTTTTTTTAAACTCATCTAAAAAGTAAATGATTGAGTCAATAAGAGTATTAATGATTAAATAAATAATTTAATGAGACAATAAATAACTGTATATTGTAAGTTTGTAACATATAAAACTGAAAATAATTTATTGATAGATATTACTACTAGAATATCAGTTATGAAATCTTAATATATAAAAAATTCCTGATTTATGAAAAAAGACTCGAAAAAAATGTGCACACAAAAGATTCAGCCATCAAGATTCTTCGAACAACCAATAAAAAATATTTGTTCGTCGAAAAAGTTAGTCGTCGGGTATCTGCCGCAGCATTGCGCGGGTACACGACTAGTATGTACTAGTATATCAACATGATACTCGCTCTTCTTAATTCACCAGATGCTACGAACATCTTTTTTTTTTCAAATATAAAAGGCCATATATCCTTTTGAATTTTACATTATTAGTATATCTGTCATTTTTCATTGTCAGTGTATAAAAAAAAGGAAAAGATATTTAACTCGTCTATTGTAGCAAAAGCTAGTCACTCTTATCGTTTGACGAACCAACATCTTTTAGAATTACAAATATCAAAGTTGCATCGCAGGAAATCTATTACGTAATATGTTTCTGAGTATAAAAAGGGAAAAAAAGGGATAAAAAAGAAAAAAAAAGTAAAAAAGAAAGAAAAAATAAAAATTTTATAATGTGTTTTTGAGTGGTAAAAAAAAATGAGAGTATAAATAAAAAATAAAATAAAAATGAACTTCTCATTTTCATTTTAATTTAAGAAAAAGATGAGAAGAGTAAATTTAGTATAATTTGCTATCATATTTTTTTTTATCTCCAAAAAATTTCAGAAACACAAACTTTTTTTACTATTATCCTTCAAACATTTTCCTTTCACTCCAAAACATAACTCGAGAACATATCATAAAATCGTTAGTTAAATCAGGTGTGGTTCGCAAGACACCCAGCTTCAAAGTGAGTTCGTTGCTTAGATAGAGATTTAGCGATATAAACATGTTACATGTGGTTATGTAAGGGTGGCAATTTCAGACCCGCCACGAAACCCGACCTGAAACCGACACGAAAATTAACAGGTTTGGGTTGAATATATTGAATCTTAGGTCAGGTTTGGGTCGGCCTATCTGACCCATTTATTAAACAGGTTAGGTTTGGGTTGAAAAAAAATTAAGCAGGTCGACCCGACAACCAACCCGTTTAAGATTTTTTTTCTTATATTAAAAATGATTAATATTTTACCATACGTGTTTACTAGATTAAACATACCGAACATAAACACATTTAACATGTTTAACACGTCTAATGTGCCTACTTTTATATATAAAACTTGTTAAATGGATCAATATATAAACCCGTTTAACCTATTCAACATATGTAACATATTTGACGTCAACCCAAATATATATATGGGTTAAATGGGTTAGGTTCGGGTTATGTGTAAACGGGTTAGGGTTGACATAACTGACCCGATTATTTAAATGGATTAGGTTTGGGTTGGGATTTTCTGACCCGCCAACCTGACAACCCGAACCCGCTAACCCGAACCCGACACGAATTGCCACCCCTATGGTTATGTTATCCTCTTAAAGATGTTCAACAATTTTTGTTTGAGAAATGCTACATTTATAAAAAATCGTAGATAAATATATTTTTCAAATATTCACAAATATGATATGATATATTTTGATGGGTGTTTTTTTGAATCATTTCTTTTTTTCATTTAAAATTATGTTTGTAAATATTTGTTTGTAGTTTGTTTATGAAAAAGTATGAAAGACCCGCGCTTCGCTGCGGTGGATATTTTTTAGGCGTTTTACAACGTAACTCGTGTTTCTGGAATATAAGTTGTGATAGTAGTTTTGCAAGGATTACACTCGTTAGATACATTCATAACAAAAGAAAATGCAACAATTCACAAAACTTCATGTCACACTTGCCGTTGTGCCCGCCCTCAGCAACATAACTGGTGTCACACGCTTGTTTCCCTTACCATACCTGCAGAAGCGGAGTACTTGAACTTCATTATTCTGTCCACTTATGGATTCCTGCAGGATATATATACAGAATTCACATCAATATCTACAAATGTTCATATTGATATTTATGCTAAAATTTCTAGTCTTTCTTTCTAACGGCATATCTGTGACATTCGTCTAATGTTCATCAACATAATAATTAAAAAACTTGTAAAACTTTTTTTGCTTTTCATAGCTTTAATGAAACCATGTATATCAACTATAAAGTAAGACGTTAGATAAAGCTGCAACTTTCTTACATTTTCAATGATTCAATTATAATTAGGCAGTCATTATTCGTCGTATAAACTTACACCTTAGCTAACAAAAAACCAAGCTAATGTCTTAAATATCAACATGCCAGAAGAGCATTAACACGACATTACAGTTGTGGCTCATTTTTATACATACACTATCAATTTGTAGAAAGGCTAAAAAGCCGGAAGCAAGTTGTTCCACGGTAACAGCAGACTCAAAAGAAGCTCACGAAGCAATATCTTTTATTTTCAGAATTTTATAATACGCTATACCATCAATCTTCATGCCCCCACCTAATAATGTCAAAAATAATGCATAAAAGTTCCGAAGATGACCGCAAGAAACATGTTTAAGCTAATTTGCTACTGACCTTGACGGGCAGCTTTGCAAGCCAAAGAGCGAGGCAAAACCTTCTAATCAAAAATATTTTGTGTGGTCCTCCTAGCCGGAGGACAAATACATGTAGCAATTTATTATTTACTGCAAGTACACGACAACCACATGTACCATGATTACTAATAATATGCTGGTAACCTCACCTCGTAAGCAACCAAAGCACATTTGAAACAAAATTAGTTTAACTACTTGATTAAACACTAAGGAGATCATGTGTAGCATCACTTCCTAAGCTAGATTCTATGTTCATTGATAGAGGTTTAGGTTGTATTTGTATTTATGTACAACGATGTTACTAACTTTGATGAGTTAGTTTAGAAATTAATATCTTCCTATTGGATCAATAACATACTTCGATCAATAACATACAACATACTCCAGATTTGCAAAAAAAATATCATTGCTACATAGGTCTGGCTTTAAGGGTGTTTGAATATTCCTTAAACAACTTATGCTTATTTATTTAAAAAAACTTATTACAGTAACTAAGAATCCTAAACAACATAAACGAAGTTTAACTACATCCAAATACTCAAAAACGGAATAGTTATACATTGTTATCCAACTTTTAATGTTAGCATACACGTCAGCGAATAATATCTTATAATACCGACCTTGGCAGCCTGAATCCAGATCTGGGTTGCCCACATAACCTTTGTTGCATCCACCCCGACCCATGTGGTCTTTTTACAACTTCATAGCTGATGTGGATCGTTATTTTTTAAAACTTTTCCATCTAGTAATCTTTCCTCGAATATGTAGTTATAGTCACATATTACATGTTTGAAAATTAGCCTTTGCCACAGTACCATTTAGATGAAAGTGAGAATATGAAGTTCATAAAGTACATACCTCTGCGCTAAAACCCTATAAAAAAAGGTCGTCAACTATTTTCCATCATACGTTCCTTTGTCCAAAACTGTGGCTGTTGTTGTGAAGTGCCATTCTACTCCATAGAAAAAATAAGTGTCTTTTAATACAGTTAAAATGACATGATATATCCAATAAGCTGAGATAATCTAAGGTTATAAAAAAATACATCTTTAAAATACCAATCTATATGCTGTCCAATGAGATTTTGTGCCAAAAACACAAAGGTGTACCTATTACTTGTAAGATTTTTGGCAATGGGTTGAAAAGGATAAGTACGTTGGTGTTTGTTAGAGCAGCTGTCATATACAGATCGGTTTACATCTGAACCCATGCTCCTTAAATTTTCACCCGCAAGCTAGCATATGTTCATCAATTAAGATCACAAAAGAATTTCAAGTCTGCAAGGAGATGTGGTATTCAGCTACGTTTTATAATGTATGGAAAATGAATATCTTAACAGATTCTACTTACTTGCCTCATTAGTGACTTACAAAAGAGTTCCTATGTAGACATTTTTCGAGTAACCTTGGAGGCTGCTAATCGATATTCGGGATATATTTTATTATAGTCGCTCTAAAGGGACCATTTTGGGGTGTAGCTTATAAGGAACTGGCCGGGATTACTTACTAATTCCTTATATTGGTTGTTTTCATATTTCGTGTTTTCGTGATTAGAAATCCCAAGCATCCCCTATAACTAAAATCAGCTAAATCAGGTATGTACTCATGTGTAAAAAATTATTTAATCTTATAAAGCCCATCCCTTTGGTATTTGTATACATTGTCTAGTAAATTAAAGTTTCTTAAAAAGCGACACTAAACACGAACCTCGGTTAATAGAATCTCCCATATGCCGTTTTCCAAATGGCCGTCGGATCCCTCAAGGTCTTCTTTGTAGTTGTCAGTTGGCTGATGCGCGCTTATGCATTTTGTGTATTCTGTTTTCCAGAGTACCCGCAACAATGTCAGTAAGTGGAAGTCTTGTAAAGATTAAAAAACACAATAGGTACTTTTTTTAACCTGTACTTACATGTGTTCACCTTCACGGAATACATTCACAGTCTTATCACTTTTGCGGCTTCGATCTCTTGATCCTTACGACTTCCATATTCATGACAATCAACAAATCAGGAAAGATGAACACTCATCCTGCCACAAAACGTTTAATCATATTCATATGGAACACAACCAATCAGAAAGCAGTTGTTTTAGAAAGATATTTTGGCAAAACCATAACCGTGATGACAACTTAAAAAGTCTTAAAAAAATTAGCTTAGGTGTTTATGAATTTCTTATATGGCTAAAAGAATTCGTAAACGTATATTTATTCCATCATCAATAACAACCAAAATTGTGATAAAATTTTTACCTTGCCATCCCATGTGTAGGCACCATTAGCTAGCAGAAACAATACTACTATCGTCTTCGGTTCACCTACTTTCTGCTGGCATCAATCTGAAAAAATATCAGCAATTAATTTCTACAAACAAATCGTGTATGATTACTTCCATCAAAACTTTCCCAAAATCATTTTCCCTAATCTTCCCAAAAATCCTAAACCAAATCACTCAATATCCAATATAAAACCAACTGAATAAACCGCACATGATTTTTCTCCTTTTTTGGTCATTGATATTGGTAAAATGGTTTATAGGTTTAATGAATCAAAAGATAATATGTGTATTCGAGATTAACACAAAAAGGAATGATACTTTATATAAAAGAACCCTACCTTGATGAATGCAATTATTTTTTTGTAGATGAAAAGATCGAAGAGAAAGCTTTATTTGTAGATCATGATCTCTATCTTCTTTCACTGCTGCCATATTTTTTGTTGTGCCGGTGGTGGGGATGTGAGTTTGAGATCTGGTGCGGGATTAAAGTTTATGTTGTGGGGATTGAATAGAGATCTTAGTGCAGGATTAAAGTTTATGTTGTGGGGATTAAAGGTATTTGTTGTGCCGGTATTCTGTGTGTGATAGGCGTGGTGTCGAGGGGAGTAATGTGTGATATTTTGGGAATGGAGATCTGGTGGGTTTGGTAAGAATAGAGAGAGAAAGAGACAGATGATGACACGAAGAGAGAAGAAGTGTATATGTGTATCATCTTGTGAAAACACGTGGGCGAAAATTTTTCCCGCCAAAATCAGGCGATATTATTAAAAAATTGCCTCTAGCTTCGTAAAACAGATATATATATTAATGTATCATTTCTCATATTGTTTACATCAAAAGGCTCGCTTTATGGTATAAAAACGCAATAATAAAGGTTCACTCATAATACAACATTACAACAGACAACTATATTCAAAGCGAAAGACAAAGCCAAATCAAAAAGAAATTTGACGGAAAAAAAACTCAACAACTTAAACATATTTATTCGAAACTATATGCGTATGAACTATAAACCATACGAGATCGATTTTTATCCAATACCAAGCGACGAATGCAGGCCACCAACCTAACAAAGAAAAACACATAATTAATAAACTATGTCTCGACAGTTTCAGTCATTTAAATAGTCTCATAATTATAATTCATTTTTATTTTTGATTGTTTTAAATTAATTATTTCTTTTTAAATATATATAAAAATTTAAACTAAGTTTATTGTATTACTTCACTTTAGATAATAATTACAAACTTAAAAAAAATCTTAACTAAATGATTAAATGTAAAACTGTTTATATGTCAAAAGTAAAAGAAAAAAATAATATAAAAATTATCTATTTTAACATAGACTATAATTATGGTATATAATTATAGAACGAAAGAAGTACTTCCAATTTCTCATAATTATTTTTTACATTTTTTTCAATTGTAATAAAATAATTGTTCATTAAAAAAAATTGGTAAGAAATTTAAATTAAGTTTATAATATGATCTTTATTTGAAAACAATGTTGCAAAATAAGGCTTACAAAACTGATTAATCACGGCTTAAATTAATCAAATAATAAATCAACCATGGTTAATGACCGCCAATAGTGATAAAATTTGCTAAAAACATGCAAACCTTCACAGAATACTCAAACCCCGCTATAAACATATTTTAATCAATTATAACAGTTGTTTATATATACTATATATTTATAAGTTGGTTAGTGAAATTATTTTTCAAATATATATAATTCACAAAATATCTAAAATTTGCTAAAAAATGACAATCCGGTTAATCACTGATTAATCACGCTTAGACCATTACAAGCTGCAAGGATATCGACTTGACCGGTTAGCGATTCACGATTTTTGCAACATGGTTTGAAAGTATTATTACAAACTTTTAAAAAGTTATAAATTAATTGGTTAAAAGTAAAATTATCATTATATAAAAAATAAGTGAAGAAAACTGTAATATTAATGTTAATCTTAAACTACATGTTTTTTTCGATAAACTGTAATTATAAGACGAATATATAGTATTTAGGTTACTTCATTTAATCATTTTCTAACGGCTTATCGCATTTTATTTTATATAAGGGATCCAAAGTATACTTAAAAACAAACAAAATTTAAAGATTAGATGAAGAGAGTATTAGTACTTAATTGCTATAAGAATCACTTGGTGATAACATATATTGCGTAAATAACACCAGGGATCCATCCAAGTAAAGTCAGCAATAAACATATCCAAAACTGTATCTGCATTTTTGGCATATATAAACATTAATCATGAAACACTTATTTGTTAAAAATGCTTATAATCAAATGTCTTTCTAATAATACGAATTCCGAGAAATAGATCGAGAATAATTACTTGGCAACCAAACTTGAAGAAAACACCAAGGGGAGGAAGGATGATAGCAAGTATAATGTCGATGCAGTTTGCTGTACCAGACATTTTGTGTTAGTAGAAGAATTGCTTCTAGTTAAATGTTGGTTAGTTGCCTCGATATATATATATATATATATATATATATATATATATATATATATATATATATATATATATATATATATATATATATATATATATAGGACCGGGAATTAAAATTCCGGGTATAACAGGACGCGTGTTTCATTTTGTTTGGATCTAATTTAACAAGTAACTCACTCCACTCAAAGCATTTTGTCGACATGTTTTATTTAATTTTAAATATAAATTTATTTAGATATTAAATTTTCTTTTATATAATAATTTAGATATTAAATTTTAATTGAATACAAAGGAGCAAACTTTCACTTTTTACATTCATCTTTATGATAATATTAAATCAAAAACTAATTTTTATTTTTTATTTCAAACATTAATGCCTCATAAATCGTTATGAAAAAATATATTATCACGACGAATATTCAATTATATTTTTCTATAAATATGCACTATGATATATACTTTAGACAATTTTTATTTTTGTTTTTTCTAAATTTTTTTTGTTGTCGAAACTGTCATATATAATACTAATATCATAGATAATGTAACACGGGTAGGCGGTAGCATAAATATGATATAACTTATCTTATATGATATAACAATAGTATCATATCTAAGTTAACACTAATACGTGATTTAAACTAATATTATATATGATTTAATAATAATTTGTGATTTAACACAAAAAAAAATTCTTTGATAAGTACTAGTATATTATGATGTATATCTGTACAATAATAATTAAATGTCAATTGTGATGATACATTCTTTTTCGTTGAAATTTAATGGTTTTTAAAAGACATTTAAATTATAAAATAAATAAATAATAAAATAATTTTGATCTTATCAATTAGAAGGGATGAAAATAAATGATATAAATATGTCTTTAGTATTAAAAAGATATGATATTTAAAATAACTCTTCACTTATATATATATATATATATATATATATATATATATATATATATATATATATATATATATATATATATATATATATATATATATATATATATATATATATATATATATATATATATATATATATATACTAGCGTCGTAATCTGTCCAACGGACGGGGTCGTTCTTTTAATTGTTCTGGAGATTTTCTTAATGTTAGTGTTTTTCTTATTATTTTTTGAAATTTAATTTTTTTTTGTCTTTTTTTTGTTTTAATTTTTTATAGTCTTCTTATTTTTGTTGTTAACCAATCCGAATATTTATAATTGATGTGTGAATTGTATTTTATATTTTTTTTTATATTTTATTATCCAAGACTATTCTGTTTCCTTGTATTTACTGAGAACTAATCTATGTTTCTCTTCTTTACACCATCATCATGGTCTTGTTTTTAAGCTATAATAAAGTATCATTCTTTTTTTCGCTCCCCTTTTCTTTGACTACACCCTAAAGGTGGTAAAACGGGCTGGCGGGTATGGGCTAACTGGCTAAATAGACAACGGGCTAAACAGGTACTGGGTCAAACAAGTTATTTTTAGTTGTGGACCACATAAGCACGGGTCAAACGGGCAATGGGTTAAACGGACACCGGTCAAACGATCGTGGGTTAAAAGGAAAAAAACGCAAGAAGACTATATATGTTCTACCAACAAAATTTTCTAAGTTTATATACGTTTTCTTCCATTTTACAGTTTTCGTCCGTTTTTTGTATTTTTTACGTTTTCGTCCGTAATCTTTACGCATTTGTCCGTTTTTATGTCTTCGTCCCTTTTATTACGTCTTTGTACGTTTGCCCACTTTCTTCCGTTTTGATTTGAACGTATTCGTTTATCTTTTATGTATTCGTTTGTTATCTTAAGGTTTGCTCCTAAAACTTGCAAAATTTAACATATTTGTAAAGGAATTAATAATGTTCTATTTAAGTTTGTAAAATTTTGTCTTATAAAATGTCACACCCCACCATGGCGGAATATGGGGCGCGACGTATGGATATCATCACAACAACAGCGTGTCTATAGAGAGAACTAAATGAAATTGAAATATCATAGATGGCGACACAAATGTCGTGACAATATCTCAACAATGCAGGCGTCTAGGTAAGTAGGTAACAGGCCTACCTCTTACCAAAGACATACAAATAAACAAACATCAAACATATAGGTACCACAACGTTCACTTAATCAAAACACAAAATAAAATCTAAGAGGAAAGGGGATTCCTCCGAATGCAATCCTAGCAGCCTCTATACTCTAGCCACTTCTAACATCATCTTGCACAACTACCTCACCTGAAAATGACACTAAAATCTGTCAACATAAAGTTGGTGAGAACATAGGTTTAAGTTATCTAGAACATCATAAGAAACCTTGACATCCGCTGTAAATAAGTTGAAGAAAAATAATTTATAGTAATGGACCATAATGTGATAATCATGCTACATGCATCCACAACAAAACTCAAGCCAAGTACCAATCACATCTACAATTCACAAAGCACATTATAACAATCAAGAAGTATCCCGTCACACGCACAAGAACACACACCACACTATCCGGATCTTTCCCACACCACCTGTGGAAGATGAACTATATCCCCGTCGAGATATCTTGCCTCCGAAGAGACGATGCACAAGTACTCAGGACGGATCGTGCCCCACGCTCCACACACATCACAACTGGTCCCATAGACGCCCATACATCTATGTACCAAAGCCAATCACAACCCAAACAAGATTCACATAGCAGAACACATACCAAAGCACATATGAGAACACATAAGCACGCAAGTCACACAATAACACATTTATGTCCACACATTTTATAACATAGTACTAAATCATGTTAAAGAACATTTCAAGTGTCATCTCCATCCCATACTGGAAAAAAACATTTAAAAACGTAGTAAAATGGGACTATGAACTCACCTGATTGCTTCTCCAAAGTCCTTGCTCTAGCCCCAAGCTAATAATCCAAAAACACATAAACCAATACATGAACCAACCTCTAAAATGGTTCATCAACCTATGATGGACATCTAACCTCCTCTCATATAAATACCCCATTTATAACTCTAAACACCCCATTACCCTTCCTTAACAAGTCCTTAACTTGGTTAAGTTTAATAACTATCCCGTTCATATTTTACACAAAACAGTCCCCGTTTTTAGGTCTCAAAATTATAAGTCAAACGTCCACTTAAACATACCCATGGTTTCTGTAAAAGGAATATTCATACCCTTACATATGTTGGCTAACACCTCCCACTTGCCCTAACCTTAAAGCTACTTTTAAGGCTCTGATATATATATATATACTTTTGTCGTTCCAGTTTTCCTGATTTTAAACGTATGAAAAGTTCATTACCATTAGAGGGTCTTACCCTAAACCACAATCTTAGCCCAAGTGCAGATCCTTATTACAATATATAAACCATCTCTCATGTTCGTGAGAAGATCCCAATGCAACCCTAAGTACCCCAAACAACTCAAAACTTAAAAAGAAAACAGGCTGAATTCAAAACTGTTTTGATCTCCGACTGTTGTAACCAGTTTTTGACCCGCTTCCCGACCTCCAATTTAGTTCTAGTTTCTCTCATTGGAAAGCCACTTCAAATACCTTTTCAGGGATATGTGGATCGCAAAATAAGAGTTTGTAGAACTCCCAATATGATCAAAACAATTGACTCAAAAATCTGTCCAGTTTTTAAAAACGGGTTTTACAAAATCAACCACATTAATTAACCCTAATTCCTCTAATTACAAGCCCTAACCCATGTAATCATTATATTATGATTATTACAACATTAATTTACTGTTTATATATAAACCCTAACCCTTAATCCATCATAAGAATGATTAATTAAACATAAAAACAATTAATATGAAAAGGGTTATGAAGATTTTACCTTTTATTTAATGGAAGATGAAGAAAACCTAATTTTATGAAGAACCCTAATTTTCCTCTTCTTTTAGTCGACTATAACTCCAGGGAAAGAAAAAAAAAATGCGTTTGATTTAGTGTTGGGGGTTCCTTATATAGCCAAAACAATCCTTGTCCAACCCAATTACCACTTACCATAAATCTTTTCCTTTTTTCTTTTTTTTCTCTTCTAAACCGACCCAAACACCCCTAATTTCGTTTTTTTCTTTATTTTTTTTTCTTTTTATTGTTAATTAATATCTTATTAATATTACCTTAATTTACCTTAATTTATTTCAGCTCCTAAAACTCCCAAAACCTCAAAACCGTAAAACTAGTCAAATTTACGCGTTTTACCGTAAAAGACGTAAAATATACACTTTTAAAAAAAATCTCAAATTCTTAAATAAACTTTATAACTAAGTCCTAAATGACTTAAAACCATCCCGAAAAATATTCTTTTGGATAATATTACCTCACCCGAGACCTCTAAACGCTAAACCGTAAATCCTAAAAAAAATACTATTACTATAATACTTATACGTATACGTAAACACCACAATATCACCATTTTCATTTCATAGTCACCACTTGTGAGCTCATGAACATGAAATAACCGTTCTTCGATTTACTTATGAGTACTCTATACTCATAAACGATAACCACACCAACCTCGTTCACACAAAATAAACACGTAAACACACAATTCAAGTAAGCACACATAAAATAACCTAAAAGTAAGACCAAGTGACAAATCCAAAACCTAGGGTTGTCACATCACTCCCTCCTAATAGTCTCGTCCCGAGATTTACTCCCAAACTCAAACTTATTCTCAGCAAACAAACGAGGATACATATCCTTGATAAAAACTTCACGTTCAAACGTGAACTCAGTTTACACGAAAATAATCTCAACCAACAACACATGAGCCTTAACCGTCCGCGAGGAAACTTATCAAAACCATAAAGTTATGTAACCAACCTAACTAAATCTCGCAACTCATCAGACAAGAACTGTCTTGAAATCAAGTTAGGAGCCGTCACATAACTCAACGGGTTTAACACTGTCACCCCGATTTCAGTCTTACTCATAAATACCATAAATCAAAACTCATCAAAATATAACCACGTATAATAAGGTCTAAAGAACTCTCAAAATCCTTCCCAACTCATCTCTATGTTAACCCTCCAAGTGTTCATTACCGCAAAATACCCAAAACACGAGTTTAAACCATATTGTCCGAAAATTAACCTTGAACTCAACACTTGTACAATTAATTCGACCAAGCTACTGACTTCCAATTACGAAACTTTCTGAATATTTGAAAAGTATGTTCCGAGTACATAATTTTAGGCTTTTGAATCACCCAAAAACCTTTAAAAACGAATAAGTTATGACCAAAACGATTTCTCTCAAAATCTGCCTAGGCATTAGCGACAGTTTCTGACAGTTAGCGACATATTTTGACAGTTTAGCGACAGTTTCTGCCTACTCCAATTTATACAAAAAAAAAACGATTTTTAAACCCTAAAAAAAACCCCGTTATTAATTACAAAATTCAAGGTCTAATTTATTTTAATTCTAGAAAATTTAAACTCTCACCCATCATATGATTAATACATGATTTAACATATTTAAGTTAATAAGAACAAGAATTCTAACTAAAGAACAATAACTTTAGGTGATCAAAACCAGAATATTTTAGAATAAAAAGGCCATGCTTATATGTTAAAAAAATTTATATTCCACCTTATTTGAAACATGTTTCCGACACTTCCTTATTTCATCGACTACCAACAACTTTTTTTTTTCAATTTGCAAGTTCTATTTTTTTTACCATGTATAACTCGAAACAAAAGGCATCGTTACCCCAAAAAGAAATCTCCACCATCTCAAAATCCTTCACGCCAAAAGTACCGTACAAACAAACACGTGAAATGAGGACCCGAGCAATGCGCTACTATAGAAGTTGAACATCTCAAAGAGAAACGAGCTAGCAACCATCCCAAGAATACAACCGGTAAGTAGAAAATAATTTTACATACATAGGCATAAGCGTACATACACTCAAATTCATCCAACATATACTATTACAAGCACGTATTAACCCTCTTTCATGCAACCATACTTAGGAATCCATTGGTGTTGTGGCACATGTATAATTATGTAGGCCTCCATAATTATACCTGTTCCCTTTCACCACTGTACTCCCTCCTATGATGACACTTATAAGAAATTAATACTACACATAACACATAATCCAACAACTCTCAAGCACATAACCACACAAGATAAGATCCAAAACCCCATGTATTAAAATAACATAGCCAATGCACGAAACACATAAACTCGTAGTCCAGCTGAACCAGCGTAGACAAAATTCAAAATGTATAAAGAACATGAAAACATAATTAAGCGAAATCCAACAATGACTAGCGTATACGACCATGGTTCCACCCGCACTAATCAAAACTCGTAAAGAAAATAACATGTAGTTAAGTATGAACCATAGTAGTTCATAACCTAACAAATACTACGAAAATAATATTCTAACACATCAATTACTATAAAATGCACACATACTCCTATGACGCCTATATGCAGGGACCCTTAAGCTATAGACTAGGCTACATGATGTTGGTAAATTTAGTCAACTTGCTTTAGGAAAAACAAGCAACTAAAATAGGGCAAGTGTGCACGACGATTTAGGAAAACCGTGTGTGAATGACCCTAGGTGAGTTCGTTCTCGAGGAGGCAAGTGCGTTGTGTTGAGAGTTGATATATGATGTTTGTGATTATGATCAAGAAGAAAAGAAATGAGAAAGGAAAGAAAAGACGGTTACGAAAACTAATTAAACTACGACGACAAAGACGTAAACGTAAAACCGTAAAAACGACGAAAATTAAAATTTTAACCTAAAAATTTCTAAAAATTACTAAAAATCCCAAATAATATTCTAAGATTTTACAAAAAATCCAAACTTGCTAAAACCTTTTAATTAATTAAATAATGACTTTTTAATGCTAATTAAAGCCCTAAAAATCACTTTTAATTATCAAAAAGCCCTAAACAAGATTTTATAGTTTGTAAACCTCAAAAATGACCTAATTAAGCTAAAAACTATTTTTAAAAATTTTAAAACCAAATTAAACTATTTTTAAACACTAAAAAACTATTAAAATGTATTAAATCTTAAATTAATTCTAAAAATTAATTGAAAAGCCTAAAAATTAATTGGAAAGTGACAAAGTCCCTATTTTAATGTCTAGAATCTAGGAAAAATGAAAAAAAGTTAAAAATAAAACTTTGAATTTTAATGAATAAAATAATAATAAAATATTATAAAAAATTAAAAGTTCTCAAATAAATTCTAAAAAATTCTCAAAAATCCTAAATATTCTAACTAAGAAGAATATGCAAATTAAAGTTTCTAAAACCTCTTAAATAATTTTATATTAATTTTTAAAGTTGTCTAAAAACCCTAAAATTAAATAAAATTAAAAATTAAAGTTTTTGAAAACTTTTTGATTTGTAAACCTCAAAAATAAGAATTAAAACCTAAAAACTATTTTTTGTATTTTTTTGTTACTGTTTAATATTTTTAAGAGACTTTTTAAATTTAAAACTAAAAATAATCCTAAAAATTAATTAAATAAAAGGAAAAATTAAACTTTTAATCAGAAAAATCCCTAAGCCTATGAAAGTCCTAGGAAAAATCAATTAAGCTAAAAACACTTAATAAATAAGGTAAGAGAAATTAAATAAGCTACGGCTTATTATATTAAGCTAGAAAAGGAAATAGGTTAAATAACATTTGAAATGAGACCTTAACATAAAAAGGCATCTAGATTAACGGTAGAACCCTTACTCCTCCAATCGAGAGGTCTGGGGTTCGAGTCCAGTTACGGGTGACCTTTTTATAAAAATTTTCTTTTTTTTTTCTTTAAAACTAGATTCCAGTAACTTAATTACTTACTAAAACACAAAAACAACTTAATTTAATCCAGGATTAAGGCAAATGAATGGCAAAACGTGCCCAGGTCTGCTGTTTGTTTACTGAAGAACAAGTGTATTCACTTGTAAAATTTGGAGCCAAGAGGGCTTGACTGTGTACTTGTTTGGTGGTGTATTTTGGATGAACAAGGCACCCTTGTGCTCTTTGGAGCACAAGGAGTCAAGATGAGCAGAGATCAAACAAGTACTAACACCAATTCACATAAACAATGCACACAAAAGCAATTATAAGTTGCTGATTAAAAATGCTAGGTCTAGGGACTGTTTAAGCTTATAACTAGCACACTTGTGATTTTCAAAGTCCAAGAATTGGCATACAACTTCACAAACAGATGCACAAACACAATCAACTCCTATATATCCCTATCACTAAACAGATTTCACAAGATTTAAGCACAATTTAGAGCAAATAAGCAAAAAAAAGTGGTGATGCAATTTGAGCTTCTTGTTTCACTTATGTAACACTCAACTTGCTTTGAAACTTTCCAAACTTACTTACCAATCGACTTGTAACCTATCACAGCCTGTTTCAACTACTCTAACACCTTTTTAAATCATAAATTAAGATTTTTACCCTGCTTAAACCTGTTTCCAAACACCCTTTTAAAATCTTTTTATGCAACTTTTTCAAATCAACATACTCTAAACCCTATTCAAATTGATCAAAACAGCATCTAACATGCATATCATCATAAAACAACTCAAATCAAACAATATTAACACACTTTCTAAACAGATTCATGCAAAATCACTATATCACATAACTTTCTGAAATTTTAAAAGGGAAAAGTATTTTTTACCTAAGAACCCCACATCCAGGGTTCTTTGTGGTTGCAATACCACCTCCTTATACACTGGGGTGTATGCAGAACTGAATCAACAACAACCTTCAATCCTGTTCAAGAAAAATCAAAGAGAAAAACACAAATATATGGATATTCAGTTTTTACCTTTTTTCTTAAAGACTTCTTTCAAACCAAATCAACAAGAGTTTTACTCTTCACATAAGCTTGATAATTAGTGGATTATCAGGCTTATGGTTTTAGCTTAAAACCCTTGGACAATTTTTCTAAAAGATTAACAAACTTGGTAACCAACTGAATTTTAAATTTGAAAATAAGACTTGAAAATGTAAAGTGCATAAGATTAAATGTGGTCCTTTTTGCTACTCATCAACAATCCAACACCAATTTTATTTCACTAAATAAAATATGGATTTACAAGTTTGTGACAAAAACGGAGAGAAAAAAGAACAAGCTACACTAAGTCCTAACACGCCTTTAAATAGGCTACATTGAAGATTCTAGAAAGTAAAAACCCTAATGCTGAACTACCAAAAGTGCCCTTTGATGATTCCTGGAATATGCCAAGAAGATGCTTGATTTTGAATTCGTCCCATGTGAATTCCTTGGAGTTTTGTGTTATGCCAGCAGGTACAAGTGATCATAGACGCATATCTGGTCCTTTGGGAGCAAGTAAATGAGTTGGAGCCGTTGGATGACTGTTTGTCTTTGTCTTGGAGTAGCAGGGGAGCCACGTGGGGGACCCAGGAGTTGAAGGTGATGGGTTTTGGGATGTGGGTTGTGATTAACTTGTCATTAATCAGCAATCTGGAAACAATTAGCAATTTCCCCTTTGATTTGAGAGAGATAGAATTTTAGGGTTTATGGTGATGAGGGGATTAGCAGGAAAAGGTTTAATCCGTTTGGGGTTAAGTAAGTTTAAAATATGTGTTTACCCCCATTATTTAAACTGATTAAATAAATCAGTTTTAAACATAGAAGGTGGAAGTTGACGTGGAGGGATGGAAGTTTCTGATTGGGTGAAAAGGTTGGGTGGGTGACGTGTCTTGATGGGAGTGGAGGAGAGAAGTTTACTTGTCTGGTCACATTAGGCCCCCCATTTCTTTTGTTTCATTCATTTTGTAATAAATCCGTTTAAACTCTTTTTCCTTTGCAAAAATCTTTCAAGTACTTGTCAATTTTGGCACAATCTTTTGTAATCTTGAAACAAGGATCATTTATGCAATTTCTTCATTTTCCAAGGACTGAATTTGCCATGTTTTCAAACTTCAAGGCTTTGACTTGTTGGTTGACTTCTTGGAGGACCATTTTTGACAATTTAGATTTGATGAGGGACTAATTTTGCCAATTCTTCAAAGTTAAGGGTCCTTTTTGTAATTTTGACAAACTTTAGGGACCAAACTTGTAATTATGAAGATACAAGGGTATAAAGTGTCAATTCTTCAAACTTGGAGGACCAATCTTCAATATTCTTCAAATCTTCAAGGGTTTTCTTTGGAAAATTCTTCACTAGGGCTTGGTTCATCGTGCGGCTTCGTTTCCCGTGTTCGTTTTTGCGTGATTCTTGTGATCTTTTGTCATTTTCTCAATATCCGTACCTAAAATACACAAGCAACAAACACAAGCATATATTTGGGTATTTTGATGATATTTAATGCATTTTAAGTCCAAAAAGAACGATGAGACCATGTATAAAAGCCGTCTCATCACTCCCCCATACTAAACCATTGCCGTCCCCTCACGCAATGCTAGAATAAAGTATCGTAGCATCTCCAAAATTCATTTTTATGGACTTTATTGGAATGATAAACTAGCTACACTACTACTATTGCTACTACTTGTGTTATAGACATAATGTATGATTTTCATCGCAAAATGGGACGTTTAGGTTCATAGAATAAGAACACGTGAATGCTTCGTTAGAAATAATTTCGTCGTCCTCGATTTTCACTTCAATTCCATGCTAAGCGTGCAACGAGATCATTGTCATTATAAGTTAGTAATGCTAACACTACTCATATGCCCTAATCACGTACTTATTCTCCCATTATTCCTAAGTTGTATCTCTTATATTTTATGATGTCTTGAATGTTTCACGAGGATACATTGTTTGACTTATGCGATAATAGAGATTTAGGTCTAAAAATAGAGTCCTAACGGTGTAACTAAGACCATCAGATCAATAACCCCTCCTAATAGACAACGATGTTAAAAAATTAAGTTGACAAGAAGAATCGATAAACACGGTTTTATAACGGTTTTGAACATGAGACTTATTACCAAGACTTTTATACGCCCCCTAACGGAAGGGCCTTATTATCTTTGGTTTACCTCCATCTTTTATTCAACTTCGCCATGAAGCTTTTATTATGACTTCGGTCTTGCCTTGCCTTTTATTATCCGCCTCATCGGTGGTTTTATTAGCCAAAGACGTATATCCTCACGCTAAAGCGAATTTTGGATCTTTAAAGCTTCGAAGATTAAGGCTTGATTCACTTTCAATTTTGCATAGATTTTAGGCCTTGTGGGGCTTCAAATTGTTTGCTTGATTTAGGTGAGCACTTGAAATCTTATTATTGGGTGAAGCTTTCGATTATTCGGGTTGCCAATACTTCAAAACCGTGACGCTGGCGATACCTTAATGTCTTCCCAATTTAATTACACGGAAGCTACTAGAAAAGACTAGAAACCCAACAATCCTAACTAAACCGCTAAGTCAATATTTATTAAGCAAAAAATATTTACATGCGAAGGGAGAATAAGCAAACAACGAGAACACATGAGTTTTTGAAAGAATACAAGTACTCTACGTTTAGCATAGTAACTTATAATTAACTCTATCATTTCTCGTCCTCATTTAAGAGACTTAGCCTAATGTGTAGTTAAGGAACCAAAGCTAAGTGCTCAACACGCACGGTCGAGTCAAAAATTACTCTTATTCTCGCCATCGGAAAACCTACATTCGTGTCTTCAAACACTTATAAAACATGAGAAAAATTTTAAAATTTGGCCATTTTTAGCCTTATTTTGCAACAAAACGATAAACAAAACGATAAACTTTGGAAAGCGTGAAGGTTTGGCAAGGCAAGTATCTATTCACCCCCCCATACTAAAGTTAAACATTGTCCTCAATGTTTCGAGTCTAGGGGTGCAAACACCCCCATACTAGAGACGTAGTCGAATGCCTAATCTAGCATGGAAAGGGTGTAACCATTAGATTTAAAGCCGTTTATGAAGTGTGCTAAAAACCTAAGGTTAGAACAATAAAGGATATATCATGGATATTGAGAAACGTCTCCAAAGCAAACGATCGAGTGCTCCCATAAAACGAACACGAGAGGCTCCAATCGTGAAGATCATGATCTAAAAACCACAATGCACAAACAACCACGGAACAAAGGTTGGAAGGGCACGAATCCCCACACGTAAGCTATATTAGACTAAGAAAGCGATAATATGTACATAGGATAAGCATGGGACTCCCCCACGAGGCACCTCGTTTTTGATTACCGAGTCATGAGCTCGACTCGATCCCCTCAATACTAATTATCATTGGGGAAGGTGACTTGGTCGAGGTAGTTCAAGGATGGAACTTCCCCACCAAAGTAGTGCTTCAACCTATGTCCATTCACCTTGAAGTTAGGACCATCATCTTGAGCTAGCTCGATGGTCCCATACGGAAATACTTGAGTCACGGTGAATGGACCGGACCAACGGGATTTCAATTTACCGGAAAATATTTTTAATCTTGAATTAAAAAGTAAAACTTGATCCCCAATGTTAAAAACCCGGTTTTTAATTTTTGAATCATGTAACTTTTTAGTTTTCTCTTTGTAAATCAATGAATTTTCATAAGCAATATCCCTTAATTCATCCAATTCATTTAATTGCATTTTCCGGTGTTTTCCCGCGGTCTCCATATCATCATTACAATGCTTTAGGGCCCAATAAGCCTTGTGTTCTAATTCGATAGGCAAATGATAATTCTTTCCATACACAAGCTTATAGGGAGTGCACCCAATGGGCGTCTTATGAGCGGTCCTAAAGGCCCATAAAGCATCGTCTAATTTATCCGACCAAGATTGTCGGTTTTCCCCCACGGATCTCTCCAAGATCCTCTTCAATGCTCGGTTTGAAACCTCGACTTGCCCACTCGTTTGTGGGTGATAAGCCGTAGAAAGACGATGTGTAACCCCATATTTCCTTAAGACTCTTTCGAATTGGTCATTACAAAAATGGGTTCCACGATCGCTTATGATAGCACGAGGGGTTCCAAACCTAGCAAACAAACTTTTCAAGAACTTAACTACCACACGAGCATCATTAGTGGGCAAGGCCTTCGCCTCCACCCACTTAGAAAGGTAGTCAACCGCAACGAGAATATACTTATTACCACGAGATGATGGGAACGGCCCCATAAAGTCTATGCCCCAAACGTCAAAGATCTCACATACTTGAATGATATTTTGTGGCATTTCATCTTTTTGTGAGGCTTTTCCTTGTCGTTGGCATGAATCACAAGACTTCACAAGAATTTGTGCATCTCGGTAAATAGTAGGCCAAAAGAAGCCGGCATCAAACACCTTTTTAGCCGTGAGATTAGCACCGTGGTGACCACCCGTGGGTCCCTCATGGCAAGCTCTAAGGATATTAGAAGCTTCGGTGCCAAATACACAACGGCGGATGATTTGATCCGCACAAGTTCGAAACAAGTAAGGGTCGTTCCAAAAATAGAACTTGACATCACGAAAGAATTTTCGTTTTTCTTGAGTTGTCATACCCTTAATGATGAAGTTACCCGCATGGTAATTTGCAAAATCCGCAAACCATGGGGTAGAAGAATCAAGTTTAGAATTCACTACACCAAGTGTCTCGAGCGGAAATGTTTCGGTGATTTCCTTAGGCTCGTAAACACTTTGGTGAGGATCTTCCAAACGAGAGAGATGATCGGCCGCTAGATTCTCGGCTCCTTTCTTGTCAACGATTTTGTGATCAAATTCTTGAAGGAGGAGAATCCAACGAAGTAATCTCGGCTTTGCATCTTGTTTAGCCATGAGATACTTGATAGCCGAATGGTCCGTATACACTATGCATTTCGTCAAGACGAGGTAAGGTCGGAATTTCTCAAATGCATACACCACGGCAAGGAACTCCTTTTCCGTTGTAGTGTATTTAAGTTGAGCCTCGGTCATCGTCTTGCTAGCATAGTGTATAGGCAAGAAATGCTTATCATGACGTTGCCCCAAAACGGCCCCTATAGCATAATCACTTGCATCACACATAAGCTCAAAGGGGAGGTTCCAATTTGGAGCAAAAAGAATGGGAGCTTCGGTAAGTTTCTTCTTAAGGATCTCAAAGGCTCGTACACAATCTTCGTCAAAGACAAAACGTGCTTCTTTTTCAAAAAGATGTGTAATGGGTCGAGAAATCTTCGAGAAATCCTTGATGAATCGTCGATAAAAGCCCGCGTGGCCTAGGAAACTCCTAACTCCCTTGACGGTTTTGGGATGAGGTAATTTGGCGATGACGTCTACCTTAGCTTGATCAACCTCAATCCCCGCTTTCGAGACCTTGTGCCCTAAGACGATTCCACTTCTAACCATAAAATGACACTTTTCCCAATTGAGCACAAGGTTGGTTTCCTCACAACGTTTTAACATTCTCTCAAGGTTCGACAAACACGAAGTAAAGGAATCACCAAACACGGAAAAGTCATCCATGAAGACTTCCATCGTCTTCTCGATCATATCATGAAAAATAGCCATCATGCATCGTTGGAAAGTTCCCGGTGCATTGCAAAGTCCGAATGGCATTCTACGATAAGCAAACGTTCCATATGGACACGTAAATGTAGTTTTTTCTTGATCACGAGGATCGATGGGAATTTGGAAGTAACCGGAAAAACCATCTAAAAAGCAATAGAAATCGTTTCCCGCAAGACGCTCCAACATTTGGTCCATGAAGGGCAAGGGAAAATGGTCTTTTCGAGTGGCTTCATTTAACTTACGATAGTCAATGCACACTCTCCATCCGGTCACGAGTCTTGTGGGAATTAACTCGTTGGCATCGTTTGGCACAACGGTCATCCCTCCTTTTTAGGGACACAATGAATAGGACTCACCCAAGGGCTATCGGAAATAGGGTAAATCATTCCCGCGTCAAGGAGTTTAAGGACCTCCTTTTTGATGACGTCGTGAATTTTGGGGTTCACCCTCCTTTGAATTTGGATTGTTGGCTTGAAATCCTCCTCCATTAATATTTTGTGGGTACAAAATTTGGGATCGATTCCCTTAATGTCGGATAACTTCCACGCAATCGCCCCTTTGTGATCCTTAAGAACATCGACAAGTGCGGTTTTTTCATCATTCGAAAGTTCCTTCGCAATAATAACCGGCAACTTGTCGTCCTCCTCCAAATAGACATACTCGAGGTGAGGAGGTAAATCTTTCAACTCGAGGATAGGTGGTTCCTCAAGTGAAGATTTGGGTTCGATACTCATAACCTCCTCGGGTGGAGGAAATGGGAAATCGTTGAGAAAATCCTTGATAATCGAGAAGTCCTCATAGTTGTCGAGGTCTTCGTCACAAGTACGTGGAACATCGAATTCTTCCAACGTAAAACCACCACCTTCGAAAGGAGTGAAGGTTGGTGTCGAATTATCAAGAATAGGATCTAACATAGTGGGATTGCCACTAGTTTCTTCATCACCAAACCCTAAAACTTCTTGTGAAAATTCCTCGCAAACCACGTCGATCATATCAACGAGGTTTATGGTAGCAACGGAATAAACATGAGAAAGTTGAGAATTTTGAGTTGCGTTTATAACAAGTTCCTCGTCGTTGAAACGTAAGGTGATCTTTCTAGCATGCACATCAATCAAAGCCATAGACGTATCTAAAAACGAACGACCTAAAATAAGAGGAACTTGAGGATCCGTGGGGATGTCAACAACAATAAAGTCTACGGGATAGTAGAACTTCCCCACTTTCACAAAAACGTCTTCCGCCAAACCACATGCAAGAATCGTGGAATGGTCGGCCAACTCAATAGACATTCGTGAAGGAGTAAGATTAGGAAGATTGAGAGACTTGTAGATTGCAAGTGGCATCAAGTTAATGCTAGCACCAAGATCGGCCAAGGCATAGCATTCTTCCATATCTTGAATTGCACAAGGGATCAAAAATTTACCGGGATCACCGACTTTTTGAGGTATGCGATTAAGATAAACCGACGAACAACTAGACATTTGGTGTAATTTTTCCTTGTTGTTCAACATACTCTTAAAGTTAGCGGCAAATCGAGGCATCATGACCAAGGCATCGGCGAAACTCACATTAAAGTGCAAATCACGAAACATTTTCATAAAAAGCTCAAATTGGTAGTTGTCGCGCTCTTGTCGTTTCTCCTTCCTAAGTCTCGATGGGTAAGGCAAGGGTGGTGTGGGTTGGGGCATAGGCATAGCCTTTGGAATCTCGGGTTCCAAAATGGGTGATGGGTCAACCGTAGGTGTGGCATGAGCGGTACTTTGTGGGCTTGAAATATGCTCCTTTTCGACCACCACCTCGGGTTCTTCCTCAATTTCCTCCACCGTTGGAGTAATTGGTTGAGGAGTCGGTTCTTTAAGTGCCTTACCACTACGTGTGGTAATCACTTTCATCTCTCCCTTCGGGTTTGAAACGGTGTTACTAGGCAAACTACCCGAAGTAGAGGCTTTGTTTCCCATTACGGCTTCTAAAATTGCATTAAGCTTAGCATCAAAATTATTAAACTTCACATCTTGGATAGCGGCTTTTTGGTCAATTCTTTGTTCAAGCCTAGCATGACTTTGCTCTATCTTGTTGTTTTGACCTCGAATTTGGTTAGCAAAATCATTTTTCAATTCATTCCTCATGGCTAGATTTTCCTTAATGAAATTAGCTAACTCTTTTGCGTTCTTAGCCGTCTCCTTAGCTTGATTAGTCATTTGCTCTTGAATGTTTTCCATAATCTTATCATTTGAAGTAGTGTAATTCAAAAAGTCCAATGGAAGTTCTTTGTTATTTTGAAGACCTTGACTTGCATTTTGAAAATTACGGTTTTGATTTTGATTTTGCAATTGGCTACTACTACTACTCCCTTGATTCCCATAGTTGTTATTACCCTTATAATTGTTCCTTTGATTGCTTTGGTAACCAACTTGATTGTTTCGATAATTGTTAGCATTTTGATTTGGTGAAAAACCCGGTGGAGTCAATTGATTAGTGCGAGGAACTTGACCGTTTTGGTTATAAGTTCCCGCGGCCGCGAAGGCACTCGAAGTGTTACCACCGTTGGTAATGCACTCGGAATAATCGTGAGCTCCACCACAATACATACAAGAAACCTCAACCGCTTTAATCGTAGCGGGAGCGGGTTGTTCACCAACTTTAAACTCAACTAACAAGCCTTTCACTATATCAAAAATTTTGTTCTCCAAATTAGCCTCGACTTGGCAAGCATCAACGGTGTGTGACAAACTAGGTGAAGATGAAGACGAAGCCTTACGAACACTCGACGTGCTACGAGGACTATACACCTTAGACCTATTCTCAATGATTAACAATGCTTCCTCGACCGTCTTACACAAAAAATTACCACCCGCGGCGGCATTAAGATAATCACGCTCATGATCGTTCAAGCCATTGTAAAACGTGTCTATTTGATGCAAGTCGGAAAAACCATGATGAGGACATTCGTGCAACATTTCCTTAAACCTATTCCAAGCCGTTGAAAAACTCTCATTAAACTCTTGCGAAAACTTTGAAATCTCGTTTTTCAAGTGCGTAGTCTTAGAGGGCGGAAAAAATTGGTTCACGAATTTTGAAACGAGATCCTTCCACGTCAATATAGAATTGGGTGGCTCTTTCTCTAACCAAATTTTTGCGGGCCCCGCTAAGGAATACGGAAAAAGCATCATCTTAATCGAGTCGTTTGAAACATCCTTAAACTTGCACGTGGCGGTGAGACGATTAAATTGGCGAATGTGGTTATGCGGGTTGTCCTTTTCGTCCCCTCGAAACTTGTTGTTTTGAATCATGGACAACAAACCCGTCTTAACCTCAAAATTCTCCGCAAGGATAGCGGGAATCACAATTGCTTCTCCATAACCCTCGGTGGGTGCTTGAAGCAACTCCATCATAGTTCGATTAGCCATGGGTGCTTCTTTTACTACAATGGGTTCGTCAATAGGAGAGTCCTCACTAGTGGGAGTGAGTGATTTGTTTCTTCGTTTACGAGCACGTCTAGCTTTAGAGCGAGTTTGCATAAACGTCACGTACAACGAGAAGGCGAGCAAAGAAGATTCTTTTTGGTGTTTTTACTTTTTCAATTTTTTTTTGTGGTTTTTGATTGTTTTTAACTTTTTTTGGATTTTAGGAATGTATTAAGTAGACCAAAATCTACAAATCTCCTCACTAATCAAATCTCTTGATTAACGAAGCCTCAAGGAATGAAAACGAACACGTGAAGTGAACGCCTTCGATGACTTTAGAACGATGGTGGAACACCAAATCGTTCAAGAGGGTTTAATCAAATGAAACCAAGAAAATATATATGATACGTAATAATACTTTGGGCGGCAAAACCATCGATTCACTCTCAAAATCAAATACGCACAAGCAAGCGGAGGAAACGAGGCGGCGCGAAGCACTTAAGAGCCTTTTTCCTTTAGGTCGTGAAATACAACCGCCTTATACCCACCTTATAGTTTGTATTATCAAAATCAAGCTTCACGAAAGTATTTATCTATTTTTGCCTTTTTTCTTTGGTTTGAGATTCGAATACAATGATCGAGTGATGAAATCCCGAATCAAGGTTGTGATTGCTCACGTATTTGGAGTACTTGTAAATTTATTGTTCTACGTATACAATATATTAATAATATTCACACAAAAACCGAAAAACGATAATACGTATTAATAGAGTGCTATTAATACAATTACTATTTATGGCTATATATAAAAACAACAATGGTTCAATCAAAACACAACACGCCTCCCCGGCAGCGGCGCCAAATTGATGTTGGTAAATTTAGTCAACTTGCTTTAGGAAAAACAAGCAACTAAAATAGGGCAAGTGTGCACGACGATTTAGGAAAACCGTGTGTGAATGACCCTAGGTGAGTTCGTTCTCGAGGAGGCAAGTGCGTTGTGTTGAGAGTTGATATATGATGTTTGTGATTATGATCAAGAAGAAAAGAAATGAGAAAGGAAAGAAAAGACGGTTACGAAAACTAATTAAACTACGACGACAAAGACGTAAACGTAAAACCGTAAAAACGACGAAAATTAAAATTTTAACCTAAAAATTTCTAAAAATTACTAAAAATCCCAAATAATATTCTAAGAGTTTACAAAAAATCCAAACTTGCTAAAACCTTTTAATTAATTAAATAATGACTTTTTAATGCTAATTAAAGCCCTAAAAATCACTTTTAATTATCAAAAAGCCCTAAACAAGATTTTATAGTTTGTAAACCTCAAAAATGACCTAATTAAGCTAAAAACTATTTTTAAAAATTTTAAAACCAAATTAAACTATTTTTAAACACTAAAAAACTATTAAAATGTATTAAATCTTAAATTAATTCTAAAAATTAATTGAAAAGCCTAAAAATTAATTGGAAAGTGACAAAGTCCCTATTTTAATGTCTAGAATCTAGGAAAAATGAAAAAAAGTTAAAAATAAAACTTTGAATTTTAATGAATAAAATAATAATAAAATATTATAAAAAATTAAAAGTTCTCAAATAAATTCTAAAAAATTCTCAAAAATCCTAAATATTCTAACTAAGAAGAAAATGAAAATTAAAGTTTCTAAAACCTCTTAATTAATTTTATATTATTTTTAAAGTTGTCTAAAAACCCTAAAATTAAATAAAATTAAAAATTAAAGTTTTTGAAAACTTTTTGATTTGTAAACCTCAAAAATAAGAATTAAAACCTAAAAACTATTTTTTTGTATTTTTTTATTACTGTTTAATATTTTTAAGAGACTCTCTAAATTTAAAACTAAAAATAATCCTAAAAATTAATTAAATAAAAGGAAAAATTAAACTTTTAATCAGAAAAATCCCTAAGCCTATGAAAGTCCTAGGAAAAATCAATTAAGCTAAAAACACTTAATAAATAAGCTAAGAGAAATTAAATAAGCTACGGCTTATTATATTAAGCTAGAAAAGGAAATAGGTTAAATAACATTTGAAATGAGACCTTAACATAAAAAGGCATCTAGATTAACGGTAGAACCCTTACTCCTCCAATCGAGAGGTCTGGGGTTCGAGTCCAGTTACGGGTGACCTTTTTATAAAAATTTTCTTTTTTTTTTCTTTAAAACTAGATTCCAGTAACTTAATTACTTACTAAAACACAAAAACAACTTAATTTAATCCAGGATTAAGGCAAATGAATGGCAAAACGTGCCCAGGTCTGCTGTTTGTTTACTGAAGAACAAGTGTATTCACTTGTAAAATTTGGAGCCAAGAGGGCTTGACTGTGTACTTGTTTGGTGGTGTATTTTGGATGAACAAGGCACCCTTGTGCTCTTTGGAGCACAAGGAGTCAAGATGAGCAGAGATCAAACAAGTACTAACACCAATTCACATAAACAATGCACACAAAAGCAATTATAAGTTGCTGATTAAAAATGCTAGGTCTAGGGACTGTTTAAGCTTATAACTAGCACACTTGTGATTTTCAAAGTCCAAGAATTGGCATACAACTTCACAAACAGATGCACAAACACAATCAACTCCTATATATCCCTATCACTAAACAGATTTCACAAGATTTAAGCACAATTTAGAGCAAATAAGCAAAAAAAAGTGGTGATGCAATTTGAGCTTCTTGTTTCACTTATGTAACACTCAACTTGCTTTGAAACTTTCCAAACTTACTTACCAATCAACTTGTAACCTATCACAGCCTGTTTCAACTACTCTAACACCTTTTTAAATCATAAATTAAGATTTTTACCCTGCTTAAACCTGTTTCCAAACACCCTTTTAAAATCTTTTTATGCAACTTTTTCAAATCAACATACTCTAAACCCTATTCAAATTGATCAAAACAGCATCTAACATGCATATCATCATAAAACAACTCAAATCAAACAATATTAACACACTTTCTAAACAGATTCATGCAAAATCACTATATCACATAACTTTCTGAAATTTTAAAAGGGAAAAGTATTTTTTACCTAAGAACCCCACATCCAGGGTTCTTTGTGGTTGCAATACCACCTCCTTATACACTGGGGTGTATGCAGAACTGAATCAACAACAACCTTCAATCCTGTTCAAGAAAAATCAAAGAGAAAAACACAAATATATGGATATTCAGTTTTTACCTTTTTTCTTAAAGACTTCTTTCAAACCAAATCAACAAGAGTTTTACTCTTCACATAAGCTTGATAATCAGTGGATTATCAGGCTTATGGTTTTAGCTTAAAACCCTTGGACAATTTTTCTAAAAGATTAACAAACTTGGTAACCAACTGAATTTTAAATTTGAAAATAAGACTTGAAAATTTAAAGTGCATAAGATTAAATGTGGTCCTTTTTGCTACTCATCAACAATCCAACACCAATTTTATTTCACTAAATAAAATATGGATTTACAAGTTTGTGACAAAAACGGAGAGAAAAAAGAACAAGCTACACTAAGTCCTAACACGCCTTTAAATAGGCTACATTGAAGATTCTAGAAAGTAAAAACCCTAATGCTGAACTACCAAAAGTGCCCTTTGATGATTCCTGGAATATGCCAAGAAGATGCTTGATTTTGAATTCGTCCCATTTGAATTCCTTGGAGTTTTGTGTTATGCCAGCAGGTACAAGTGATCATAGACGCATATCTGGTCCTTTGGGAGCAAGTAAATGAGTTGGAGCCGTTGGATGACTGTTTGTCTTTGTCTTGGAGTAGCAGGGGAGCCACGTGGGGGACCCAGGAGTTGAAGGTGATGGGTTTTGGGATGTGGGTTGTGATTAACTTGTCATTAATCAGCAATCTGGAAACAATTAGCAATTTCCCCTTTGATTTGAGAGAGATAGAATTTTAGGGTTTATGGTGATGAGGGGATTAGCAGGAAAAGGTTTAATCCGTTTGGGGTTAAGTAAGTTTAAAATATGTGTTTACCCCCATTATTTAAACTGATTAAATAAATCAGTTTTAAACATAGAAGGTGGAAGTTGACGTGGAGGGATGGAAGTTTCTGATTGGGTGAAAAGGTTGGGTGGGTGACGTGTCTTGATGGGAGTGGAGGAGAGAAGTTTACTTGTCTGGTCACATTAGGCCCCCCATTTCTTTTGTTTCATTCATTTTGTAATAAATCCGTTTAAACTCTTTTTCCTTTGCAAAAATCTTTCAAGTACTTGTCAATTTTGGCACAATCTTTTGTAATCTTGAAACAAGGATCATTTATGCAATTTCTTCATTTTCCAAGGACTGAATTTGCCATGTTTTCAAACTTCAAGGCTTTGACTTGTTGGTTGACTTCTTGGAGGACCATTTTTGACAATTTAGATTTGATGAGGGACTAATTTTGCCAATTCTTCAAAGTTAAGGGTCCTTTTTGTAATTTTGACAAACTTTAGGGACCAAACTTGTAATTATGAAGATACAAGGGTATAAAGTGTCAATTCTTCAAACTTGGAGGACCAATCTTCAATATTCTTCAAATCTTCAAGGGTTTTCTTTGGAAAATTCTTCACTAGGGCTTGGTTCATCGTGCGGCTTCGTTTCCCGTGTTCGTTTTTGCGTGATTCTTGTGATCTTTTGTCATTTTCTCAATATCCGTACCTAAAATACACAAGCAACAAACACAAGCATATATTTGGGTATTTTGATGATATTTAATGCATTTTAAGTCCAAAAAGAACGATGAGACCATGTATAAAAGCCGTCTCATCACTACACGACTAGGCAACCTAATTCTCTATAACCATTGGCTCTGATACCATTCTGTCACACCCCACCATGGCGGAATATGGGGCGCGACGTATGGATATCATCACAACAACAGCGTGTCTATAGAGAGAACTAAATGAAATTGAAATATCATAGATGGCGACACAAATGTCGTGACAATATCTCAACAATGCAGGCGTCTAGGTAAGTAGGTAACAGGCCTACCTCTTACCAAAGACATACAAATAAACAAACATCAAACATATAGGTACCACAACGTTCACTTAATCAAAACACAAAATAAAATCTAAGAGGAAAGGGGATTCCTCCGAATGCAATCCTAGCAGCCTCTATACTCTAGCCACTTCTAACATCATCTTGCACAACTACCTCACCTGAAAATGACACTAAAATCTGTCAACATAAAGTTGGTGAGAACATAGGTTTAAGTTATCTAGAACATCATAAGAAACCTTGACATCCGCTGTAAATAAGTTGAAGAAAAACAATTTATAGTAATGGACCATAATGTGATAATCATGCTACATGCATCCACAACAAAACTCAAGCCAAGTACCAATCACATCTACAATTCACAAAGCACATTATAACAATCAAGAAGTATCCCGTCACACGCACAAGAACACACACCACACTATCCGGATCTTTCCCACACCACCTGTGGAAGATGAACTATATCCCCGTCGAGATATCTTGCCTCCGAAGAGACGATGCACAAGTACTCAGGACGGATCGTGCCCCACGCTCCACACACATCACAACTGGTCCCATAGACGCCCATACATCTATGTACCAAAGCTAATCACAACCCAAACAAGATTCACATAGCAGAACACGTACCAAAGCACATATGAGAACACATAAGCACGCAAGTCACACAATAACACATTTATGTCCACACATTTTATAACATAGTACTAAATCATGTTAAAGAACATTTCAAGTGTCATCTCCATCCCATACTGGAAAAAAACATTTAAAAACGTAGTAAAATGGGACTATGAACTCACCTGATTGCTTCTCCAAAGTCCTTGCTCTAGCCCCAAGCTAATAATCCAAAAACACATAAATCAATACATGAACCAACCTCTAAAATGGTTCATCAACCTATGATGGACATCTAACCTCCTCTCATATAAATACCCCATTTATAACTCTAAACACCCCATTACCCTTCCTTAACAAGTCCTTAACTTGGTTAAGTTTAATAACTATCCCGTTCATATTTTACACAAAACAGTCCCAGTTTTTAGGTCTCAAAACTTTAGGTCAAACGTCCACTTAAACATACCCATGGTTTCTGTAAAAGGAATATTCATACCCTTACATATGTTGGCTAACACCTCCCACTTGCCCTAACCTTAAAGCTACTTTTAAGGCTCTGATATATATATATATACTTTTGTCGTTCCAGTTTTTCTGATTTTAAACGTATGAAACGTTCATTACCATTAGAGGGTCTTACCCTAAACCACAATCTTAGCCCAAGTGCAGATCCTTATTACAATATATAAACCATCTCTCATGTTCGTGAGAAGATCCCAATGCAACCCTAAGTACCCCAAACAACTCAAAACTTAAAAAGAAAACAGGCTGAATTCAAAACTGTTTTGATCTCCGACTGTTGTAACCAGTTTTTGACCCGCTTCCCTACCTCCAATTTAGTTCTAGTTTCTTGCATTGGAAAGCCACTTCAAATACCTTTTCAGGGATATGTGGATCGCAAAATAAGAGTTTGTAGAACTCCCAATATGATCAAAACAATTGACTCAAAAATCTGTCCAGTTTTTAAAAACGGGTTTTACAAAATCAACCACATTAATTAACCCTAATTCCTCTAATTACAAGCCCTAACCCATGTAATCATTATATTATGATTATTACAAAATTAATTTACTGTTTATATATAAACCCTAACCCTTAATCCATCATAAGAATGATTAATTAAACATAAAAACAATTAATATGAAAAGGGTTATGAAGATTTTACCTTTTATTTAATGGAAGATGAAGAAAACCTAATTTTATGAAGAACCCTAATTTTCCTCTTCTTTTAGTCGACTATAACACCAGGGAAAGAAAAAAAAATGCGTTTGATTTAGTGTTGGGGGTTCCTTATATAGCCAAAACAATCCTTGTCCAACCCAATTACCACTTACCATAAATCTTTTCCTTTTTCCTTTTTTTTCTCTTCTAAACCGACCCAAACACCCCTAATTTCATTTTTTTCTTTATTTTTTTTTCTTTTTATTGTTAATTAATATCTTATTAATATTACCTTAATTTACCTTAATTTATTTCAGCTCCGAAAACTCCCAAAACCTCAAAACCGTAAAACTAGTCAAATTTACGCGTTTTACCGTAAAAGACGTAAAATATACACTTTTAAAAAAAATCTCAAATTCTTAAATAAACTTTATAACTAAGTCCTAAATGACTTAAAACCATCCCGAAAAATATTCTTTTGGATAATTACCTCACCCGAGACCTCTAAACGCTAAACCGTAAATCCTAAAAAAAATACTATTACTATAATACTTATACGTATACGTAAACACCACAATATCACCATTTTCATTTCATAGTCACCACTTGTGAGCTCATGAACATGAAATAACCGTTCCTCGATTTACTTATGAGTACTCTATACTCATAAACGATAACCACACCAACCTCGTTCACACAAAATAAACACGTAAACACACAATTCAAGTAAGCACACATAAAATAACCTAAAAGTAAGACCAAGTGACAAATCCAAAACCTAGGGTTGTCACATAAAACGTCCTTTTCATAGCAAAATGACGTTACAATACCTTTTTTACTATTTTGAACTTTAAAGACTTAAATTATATAGTAATACAACCATGTGACGTTGTGTTACGATAACTGATGACATAAAACTTTGGTAGTGGATAGACATGAGAATATGGACTTGGAACGGTGACGTTTTTCACTGGCGCCAAGTCATGGCGCGACTTTTCTCCATGGCTCAGGACTCCGTGGTGTGGTGCCAAGGCTCTCGCACCGTCGGCACCAGTCCACGTCATTCTGTTTTTTTAGGAATCTAAGGGTATATACCTTCTATGACACCAAAAATACCCTATGGACCAAATATCAGCACTTCCTCTAAAAAGTGGTGTCATATCATTTCTCGTGCTATAACCCACTTTGCTAACGTGACATTACTTTTTGGCTATGACACCATTTTATAGCACGACGACTCCTTGTGTTCTAAGCTGTCGATATTTGAAGACACTAAAGCCATCAAATAGTAGCAGAATATAACTTGTTACTAACCTATACATTACAAGTTAAAAGATCGTTTTAAAAGAAATAATATAGTAGTAGCAAATTATCTTGTACCAACATATTTTTTGAGATGGTCATTAGACTATATAAAAATAAAATATCACAAAATCCTTTCAAGAACCTATACACAACAACAAATAATTACTTTTCAAAGTGAGCCGACATACATATAACAACATATACAAATAAAATCAAATGAGTACCTGGTTCTTTTAAATGAGTACTTGGTTCTTTTCATGTATCAACATAAAACAGTTAGACCTGCGTATTAACGCTTCAGCTTTAAAGTAAGAACCTGATCCGGTTCCTTCTCCATTGCAGTCATCAATACTTGAGACATGTTATATATATATCTAAAACAATTGTAGTTGCCTAAGGAGCTTTTCCTATCTTCCATGGGTTTCATCACGCGTTGCAAACAATGATGTGTTTTATCTTAATATGTTCATTTGTGTTAAAAAATGGCCATTATGTAAACAGTTTAGATATCCTGTTGATATATAATGTTACGGGGTTTTGGGGAAAGCTAAAATGAAGCTTATTCATAGATTATAAAAGAACAATTAGTTAGGTTATGGGGTGTCAAAACAGAATTCATGAGATGGTGTTTGAAGCATCTTATTAGGTGAAGCTTTTTTAGATAAGCCGGTCCAAAACAGCTTTATAAAATAAACTGGGCTAACTCATAATCGTAAGCTATATAACCCTATTCATACGCTTGTGGGATGTTTGAAATTCGCGTATGTAAATAGATTATATGTTGTCAAATAACAATAACTTGGTATTTAGACACTACAATGTCTTGATCATCACTTTCTCCATATGTTCTTAAAACTTATATTTTGTAAGAAGATTTGCTTAGGTATGTACATTTGACACTTGATAGAAACTCATTAGCCAGTGACGGTATTAAATTCAGAACCTTATGGAAAACGTACTTCACACCAAGGATGTGCTTCTGAATACCAAAACCATAGCAGCTAGTGTCACGGAAGTTCGTCCGAAATGCTTGTTTTCGTTTACCTTCTCCATCATACTCAACCTGCTATCCTGCATCCACAGTTTTCAATGGTCAAAATGTGTAGTGGTTACGTTTAAATAATAAAATCAGTTTATTTTTGGGCTTACTTATTTGGTTGTGAAACATACAGAACTTTCCAAATAAGCACGCCCCAAACAACCTAAATCATGCTATTTATTGCGATTCGGTTGGCGTTTTCTTCGGGTCTGTTGGTTTGTACATTTCCACCAGCACTGGTGTGGGTCTCCTGTTAATCATGCTATTTATTGCATAAAAATCTCCCTACTTAACCCGGTCTCCACCAAACTCCTCACAGGCCTAGGAATCTTAGAACCTCTATAAGATATATTAAAAATCTTTCTTTAAAATCCTCCAATCTCTCTTAGTAATCTACTAAAGCTTCTTATCAAACCTTTTTGCAGCATCATCCAAAACACCAAAAAAAAATTTGGAGCATGACTATCAAGGCCAAAAGCCACATTTACGTTATGTGGACGGTGGAAGTTTCACTCTATCTGTGATCATCTAACTGGGTCCCATCCAACTCTGAGTGGCTGAGGTGCAGCAGGTTGTGGAGTGTTGGGGGTTACATTTGAGTTGAGAAAGTTCTTTAGAATCTAGTATTAACAGGCATAAGTCCCCTAACTGGTGGGGTCACACCCTGTAGTATCTTTGGCCCACCTGAGAAACTCTTTCAGCAGCCCATATAGCAGTAGTTTCCCAAGGATGAGGTCTACACTTGCATTTGATAGTTTTTTGCAGCTGCTGCACGTTCTAATATCCAAGAACCTTTAAAGTTGACTCACGCTACAAAAATCAAATACATTGTAGTAATCAACCACATGTGTGTATGATTAGTTAGCTAGTATTACAGATACATGGAGCGAATTTGTTGAAACACTCTTTAGTAACACGCTAACAAAACATGGGGTGATAATTGCAGAAAATTTAGGTTATAGCCTTCAAGTGTATGGGTCTTAAAACAGCGGCTCAGTCATCAAAGTAATACCCCGATGTACGAATGTCATTGCTTAATAGGCTTATTTTGCTCATTATATCGCTACTTTCTAGATTAGGTAATCAGAACTAATAAAATGTAGTGTTTATATGCAATTCTGTTGCCTTAATCCGTAATAATTGGATAATAACATGTTCGAGTGTTTGGAAATCTCTAAATATTGAAGGATTCGATAGATAATAATGAACAAAAAGGACATTTTGATTAAAAAAGACAGGGGACATGTTTCGAGAACTAATTATGAAGTTCAACTATTATACGGACTGCAAAGGTTCTTGGTAAGCTTATTTGTATATGATAAGCCATTTGTAGAACTAATAATGTTTGGTTTGGATTAAATCTATATGAGAAGAACGGTAAACTGTGCAGTACCCGTTAAACCATCTCGTCACGATCCTACAGCCTCGAGATAGGCTCAGATGTCATTTGTATGCGCAGTTACAGACACGTGCTTCTTTTTTATAAGATAAATTGAATAAACTACAACAAGAATATATACGAAGAGACAGAAAGTATGTGAGTACCTCATCTAGAAAATCAAAAATCTTTGGCATTTCGGTATGGACTTCGGGTGGTCGTCTATCCTTTGACAGCTCCTACGTAAAATGAAGTTTTTTTATGAAACACTGTTAATAATAATTAAAGAAAAAATCACTACCATAAGGTCCTTTGTGAATAAATCTTCTAAGAGGATCTTTTTGTTGTATCTCGGATTCTAGAAGAATCAGGTCTTTAGCTGAAGTGGCTTTATTCTGTTGGAAAATTCACAAAACCAAAACCTCAGGATCTACCACTGCCTTATCATACATGATCCTTACTACATAAAATATGACACCAATAGAAAATTTACAACTATACCTTGCTCAAACGTTTTAGTCATGAAAGCCAATTAAGGCTAAATAAAAGGTCCTTGGTATAGGCATTGCAGAATGAGTGAGAACATGAACTGATTTTTTGAATGAAGCAATCATTTCCTTCAGCTTGACACCAAACCTCTGTAACCAAAAGAACGCGTTATTTATTCTTCATATAAGTACTCCCAAACTTTCGTTAATCACATAAGATAACACAGGGATCAACAACATTATAAATAGTTGATTACACTTACTACCTGTAGCATAAACTGAGCCTAACAGTCCTAAGTCCCAAGATGTATTTCACTAAACAAATGGTAGCTAATATAGTCTCACATCTTTCATTGTTTACTTCAGCGATCTATACATCAGTGAAAAATCAATCATAATCTTTATCGTAGGTTTTAACAAATATTCTTTCTTTTTTTTACTTCAGACATGCACTTGTAGAAAGCGCTAGGTGTTTGAATTGTAGCCTCAAGATAAATTTCAGTTATTGTTTTCTAACAACTATTGTTCCAGCAAGCACCAAATGTTTATCATTTTTTTTAATGAGCTTGTTATAAACAAAGTACAATGAGCTTGGTATTGTTGTTGATTGTTCCAACTCTAAATCATCAAGGCAGATTTAAACATGGAATTAAGTATTCACAAAATAATAAAACAACAATCTGCTATGGTACCTGGTGCGCCATTCTCCTTTTCTGGTGTTGATGGTTTTGATTTCTGAGGTAGATAATTTCCAACTCCTGGAAGGAAAACACCTGTGCTAGGTAACGGCAAGCGAGGTGGAGCATGCTGCATCAAAGGAGTAGTTGTCCATCCATCAGATGCTAGCGGTACAACCATAGGTGATGATGGAAAACGCATCGCATGTGCCATAGCTTCAGGAAAAAAATGGGTTGAATACCACTTGGGGATTGTAGCTGTGGACGGCCAGCCAGATCGGGCAGAACACCACTTCTAGGTTTCGGAAACATAGTGTTTGGGAACCATTGGATGGAAGAAATTATAACCTCTTTTACCTACAAATAGTCAATTGATCAAACAAAAGCTTAAGGCACAATAGATTACTAAATTTAATATAAAATAAGTTATACAAAGAAATCCATAGGGCACCTTCTGCACTTGCATATGGGAAGAAAACGGCAGTTGTGCACCAGCAACTCTCTGAATTAACTTTCTACTGTCTAAACATAGAAAAATAAAATGTAGCACTGAATTATTTTAAATTCTAACACATCATACTCTTGGAGTGGAATTTTCTGTCCATCTGGAAAATTATACAATTATAATTAAGGAAATTTTTAACACATAAAAGCAGCATAAGCAGATCGTGACAAACCTGCCAAAGTTGAAGCACAGTTGCAACTTTTAACTGCTCAAATCTTGTATCAAGATAAAAATGAAGGCTTTCGGGCGCTGTTAGATCAGGCTTTTATCGATAAGATCCCACAGATCCCTTCCATTGGTCGACATTTTATTGTTGAATTTGACTTAAGTTTCTTCAGAACTCTTTTTATATGCCTTCAGCTTTTCACACTCCTCCTTGAAGGAGTTTCTTTCATCATGAAGTTAAGCTGCTTCTCAAGAAAGATCATGGTACCTTTTTCTTTTCTTCACGATTTACTTATGAAGGGTCTGCAATTCTAACTCGGAAACATCAGCTTGTGTTTTCCAAAACCTCGAGTTCCATTTTGAGCTTTTTGATTACAGTTTCGGGTGAACCTTCTTCACGTAGTTCGTCTAAGACAGGTTCAGCAGGACTGGGTGAAGAATCGTCTTTGCTCCTTTTGGGAGGTGAACCATCGAACCAATCCCATTGTGACACACGTTCTTCATAGATTGTGATAGCTAATGGCTCATGAGTTGACTTCTGTCTTCGTGGCTTCATGTTCTACCTAAACTTGAAAAGGGGCCTAAACTAAAGACTGATTAATTTGGAAGTTTAACATCAAGCAGCATGTGATATCAGTCGCCATTTACTGAACTGTAATTAGCAGAGGTTTGGTTTGCACAAGACTCTAAAGGCCATTTGGCGTTTATGGTACCAAATAAAATGTTCAACACTTTCTCGGAAACCCAAAGCAAGCAAAACTCAGTCGTTCACGTCTAAGGCTGTTGTTGTGCTACTTGGATTTGTCCTAGTTTTACGCTTTACCGTTTCTAAACCAGGACCAAACCAGAAATAACAATACTTTGTAAAAAAATTTCACATGCAATCATCAAGCATCCAGGCAGTTACCAACTAAAAGATTACTATTATGCCAAAATGTCAAAAAGACACAGTTCAAACATAATATATTTAATAAGCTTTTAAGTAGGTGTATCTCTTGTAAGCTAAGAAGTTCCTCAAACCAATGTCAAGTGGCCATTTCTCATCTTGTTTTATTTCCAGTTTGCAGACACTCTATAAGACTTAGCCTTGATGGAATTATTATTTTTTATTAGAATTAATAGAAACACCAAATCTAATTAACCATCGGGTTTGTGAGCTTGGAGTAAGCATCGTTAAGAATCAAAGGTTTTACCATAAAGGTTTTTACTTTTGCTAATCCAATTGGTAAAAAATATGGTAATAGGCCATGGACAAGACGCTGTATGTAAAAAAGTACTGTAATTAATAATATGCATAATGGGAAAGCATAGGGCTAGGATAACAGAAGGCAAAATAAAAGTGATACCTTCCAACAACAGCAGCAAAAGCACCCTCGATAATTTTTTCGATCTGTAACTCCAATAAGTTTACGCCGGTACTTGATCACACCTTATCCTTCCCAAACCTGCATGAAAGAGAAATAAGTTATTGGTCCATCTGTTCACCTGTTTGGTATAAAGGGTTCGATAAGTCGACTCATCTTACTATGGCAAGAACTGGTCCAGAGATAAGGAAGTCACATAGACCATTGAGAAAAGGTCTTCTGGCATTTCCCAGAGATGACAAATCATAGTGAGGGTCCAGTGATAACTGCCAAAACATATCAAAATATCATGCATAGAGGTATTGTGTTATTTAGTGGTGTATCATATATAGTTCTTATGTACATGATTTCAGGTACACCTGACATGGAAATTTTGCGCACGGTGACATGAGGAACTTATCCCACGTCGACTGGTCGCACCTCGGGTTTAACCTCTTATATCTATCTAGATACTTGAACATGTTAAAATAAAATAAAAAACAAATAAGGATTAAGCTCAGCTCATTACACATGCTTTAGTTCGTCTGTAAGTGACTGCTACTGTGTCATATGTGGCTCTTTTTGGTTTTTAGTAGAAATGGTTTTAGTATTTTCTAATGCTTCGATCTACTCAAATGTGTAAATTAAATGCTCTTTTTTGTAGGTGAGTCAGTTGGTACAACTTGTAGAGAAATGCCAGTCTACGATTGGTGAGGGTGGATCTGTAGGGGTTCCCAAGCAAGATTTGCGAACAAACAGTTATATGTGATTACCAAAGGCCACAATACCACACTATTTGTGATATTTCAAACATCACATGTATTTGTTTACTATACCTTCAATAAGCTTGATCTTGGACTGATCCACAGAGGGGGCAAGGCCATAGCTCTGAATCATACCATCATATTCTTATTCTAACTCGAGTGTCTTTCCCCTACATTATCAATAAAGTAATCAATAGATTTAATTGCACTATCATGTAAATAGATAGTATACATACCTCTGATTATGATTTGATGCATCAAGGATTGTTTTAAGGAGGAAACCCAGATCCTTCATCTTCATAAAACCCATAACCTATAAAAAAAAGAAGGTGGATTAGTTCCTCTTGGCCGAAGGATCAGATCTGACTACAAAACGAAGGTCATTATAACAATGAATGATGATTATAAAAATGAATGATAATGATTATAACCTATACAAATATTAGGGTTTAAACCGATTCATTGGATTGAATAAAGATTACGTTATGAAGAAGAATGATAAGACTAATGATTGGAAAAATTATAACAATGAAAGAAGAATGACAATCAGAATGATCTTGTAGAAGGAGAGAAAGTTAGGGTTGAGAGTCGCTTGTGTGTGTTTTCCCCGCCTGTGACGGCAATATTGTGTGTGTTTTTTTACCCGTGGGTATGGGGGAGAAAATGAAAATAAAATAAATTTTAGTATTATTTATAGCCGCGTTTTGAAGACGCGATTTTTACAAAAAAGTGTTTTCAAAAAAAGTATTTCAGTCAAAAATGACGAAAATTAGGCAAGTTTTAAGATCTTTTAGGAAATTCTCAAATCCTATTGGTTTAAAGATGTGACTGGGATATGACTGGATTAAAAAGTGTGGTATCAAGTCATATTTATACCTATATAATATATATATATATATATATATATATATATATATATATATATATAGAGGAATGTTAATGTGAGAGCTTTTTTAAAGTTGTAAAAATGAGAACTAATCTAAAACACCAATAAAACATTGATACATAATCACATAACCAATAATACGCCAAAATATACATTATTTATACAACTTAACATTCTATTGACTAATAAACGACGATTTAGTGTGTAACGTGTTACTGATACACAATTAAAAATATGATACACATACATCAAAATCTCACCAAGATAATATCTTATACATAGAATGGTACATTTGATACACAAACACCACTAAATAACATGATACACGATACCAAGACATGATACAAATCACACCTTAAATCAAGATGTATCACCTAGAATTCGTCAATTTTCAAAAGAAAGCCCGTGAAATTATTAAAAAACTTAGTTTTAGTTAATCTCGTTTAAAAATTATTTGAAGTAGAGTGTCGTTTGTGAGATTTTAGCTAGTTCTTATTTTTTCAACTTTAAAAAGTTCTCATTTGAACCAAAATCTATATATATATATATATATATATATATATATATATATATATATATATATATATATATATATATATATATATATATATATATATATATATATATATATATATATATATATATATATATATATATATATATATATATATATATATATATATATATATATACATATATATATATAATTTTTATAAGTTTTATGTTGATACAAAAGTTGGATGGACCGCGCTTGATCCGAATTAGGCTTAATCGGGTGTTTGAGGACTCCGACTCTTGCACCTAGTGAACTTGTTTGAAGACCCTGCACACTAAATAACAGACACTGTTAGACTTACCGTGGGATTGTATCCCACGATTAGACTCTGGCGTGAGAGTAGGTAACTGGTTTTGAGTAATCGGTAAGGATTTAGAGTATTGTGAGAATCTTACCTTTGTGGAACCTATAGGGTTCCTTTTATACCCGGTCAAACCCTAATTGGCTTCCCTATTCTTGCGGTCTAAACAAGAGCTAATTACCATATACAAAAAGATCCTTATCGCGTAATTAAGGATAGTGTATATCCTCTTAACTTAGGTGAATCGCAATCCTAATTTAGATTATGATTCTATCTGATCTTGTCCGCGTGCGGCCAAGACATGGTTAAGATAGAATCGTGTGCAACAGTGGCTTACTGGGCTACATGGGCTTCAGCGCTGTGTGTCTAGGATCCATACATACTGGATACGAATAGTACCCGTGGGTCGGGCTGTACAACCCGACTAGGGACTATGTCATCATGTCCCCCTAGTCTAGTAGTCGCATGGCGTGCCGCGACTACTAGACTATAAGAGTAACTACCAACCTATTTGAAACTGAATTGGTAAAAAATCGGCAAAGAAATTTAAATTCTCCGGCCAAAAATATGCACCTAACCCCCTGTATCCCCCTATATTGGGAGTTGTGAAAAGTGTATGACATATGTGACTAACGATTCATCTTCTACCGTTGATTTGAGCAAGTGGATGACACGCGACACATAATCTTGCGTATAAACAATAAACCTACCTCCAGCCCCCTTTATAAAAAAATTCCTTTACCACCATTATCAACCTTCTGACGAGACCACAATTATACATGGTCTCATTGTTTAAAACAGTCTTAAAATGCATAAGATATCATAAAAACCGTGCAAAAACCCTTTGTATTTGTTCAATGTGTGTTTGTAGGTTCCGATATCATGTTTTTAAAGATCACAAGAATCAAGAAAAACGAACACGAAAAACGAAGCCGCACAAAGAACCAGACCCGAATGATGAATTTCTAAAAAGATCCTTGAAGTTTGAAGAATGTACAAGATTGGTCCTCCAAGTTTGAAGACTTATCACTTTAGGCCCTTGTAAATCTCATAAATACAAGTTGGTACCCTAAAGTTTCAAGATATGGCATAATCAGCCCTTGAAGAATGGCTAAAATACATAAAAAGTCCCTATGCTAAGTTATTAAGAAGACAAAGACTTAAATTGCAAAATGCTCAAAGTGTTTTACAAAGGGGAAATGCCCTAATTCTATGCAAAAGTATTTGGGGAGAATTGGAAAGCTGTTGAAAGTTTGGCGACTAAACTCATCCATAATTAAACCCATATACCATTTAACCGACCCAAACCACTGTCTTAGCGCACCAAGCCCACCCAACCATCCCATACCCAACCCGTCTGATTAATATATTAATTAAGTTCAAACTAATTTAATATATTATTTAGGCAAACACCTCTCTCCCCCCTTAATGAGATCAAATCACCCACCAAATTTATAACAACCCTAAATTCAAAAAAATCCCCAAATCAAAGGTATAATAATTACCCACCTCAGATCTTTAATTCACGGTTTTCCTGACATAACCAAACCCTTAATCCATACCACAGCTCACCCATGTGAGCTATGGGACCCTCCCCTATCCCATCGTTTTCGTCCCAAAATCCCAAACCCGACCAAATTATTGGCTCACGTTAATTACTTTCTCCACAATGGTTATTTGGTGGATGAGATTGAAATTCAATAGCTGGCTTATCACATGATGGAGCAGAGATCACATGGACTCAAATTAATCATTTGACCAGATTTTTCAAATTCAAAATCTCAAGGGCATAGTTGGAAGATTGATGGCTAGGGTTTATAATTTTTATTGCAATTATAGAATCCTCCTTAATGTACTATAAAAGAGCAGTCGACTTTGTGACTTGCCTTTGTTCCAGTTCTTGTAACTTTTTAATTGAATAAATATCTAAAGTATTTGTTAAAATCCTGGCAAGATTGTGTTTCAAGTTTACTTTAAGTCATTTTAAATTCGTGTATGTTTTATTATGCAACTTGTTTTTTCTTACTTATCAAAACATTTTTCAAAAGAATTTTGTTAAGTGTTTTGAGATCCATAAGCCTCTTAGCCATTTTGAATAGTTTATGTTGACACCATAAGCTGTTGAGAAAAGTTATAAGTTTATGTTCAATTTGTTTGTTACCTTTTACTTTTTGCAAAAATTTTGGTTCTCAAAAGATTATGTTGGTTTTAAGTTAGACTCTTACTGTTAAATAAGCTAGTCCAACAGCTGTTTGACAAACAACTTGTGAGCTTTGTTTTTTAGACTTGGATGCTTGTTTCTTGTGGTGTGTTAAAAACAAATACAAGAAGGAAGGTTTGTAGATTTAGTTGGATTTTGTTTGTTGAATTTAATTGGAGTTTTTCTTTATTATTTTTAATTTTAGGTCTTTAATTAGATTTCAAAATTAAATAATAATTAATTAAAAGGTTTCAAATTTTTTTATTAATTTCTTAATCTTAATTAGGATTTTTAGGATTTAATTGTAGTTTTTTAGATTAAATTTGTTTTTGTCTCGATTCGTGCGAAAACGCGATTTTGTCGTAGTAAATTTGTTAGTGTAATTCGTCAAAAATTTTCACTCTTTCTCTCACCAAAAACGAATTACTCCAAAAACATTTTACACTTGGCTCATGATGTAGGTATTTTTACACTTGTCTTAGGTAAAACAAGTATAAATGGTAAGTATTAAACGATTACGATTTAGGAAAACCGTAAATGCTCGACAAGTGAGTTCGTTCCTTAAGGGATGGTATCTTTTGTTGTGCCAATATTATAAAAACGTTATTTGTATTAGTATCATTTTTTGTGGTAAAAAGAGGAAAAAAGAAAAGACGATTACGCTAAAATTACACTAAGACGTAATAACCAAAACCGTAAAAACGTAGAACGTGACGTAAAAATAAAATTAAACAAAAGAATTTATAAAAATTACAAATAAATCCTAAATAATATAAATAAGGATGAAAATTCAATAAAACTTCTTGAAAACTTTTTATTAAATTATTATTAAAATTTTAAAGTCTAAGTAAAGACCTAAAATTTAAAATAACTAAAAAATGCCCAAACAAATATTTTATCAAATGTAAACCTCACTTATATGAATCTAAGTCTAATAATTATTTTTCAAAAGATTAAAATTAATTAAATCTATTTTTTATAAATTAACAAAATACGGGGAAAAGAAATAATCATAAAAAATAATCTACAAAAGTGAAAAATCTGTAACAAATTTAAAAAGTCTAAAATAAATCTAAAAAGATAGTAAAATTGAAAGGATGCAAAAAAGTACACGAAATAAGCCAAAAAGCTGTGTTATAAGCCACGGCTTATTTATAAAACACAAAAGCAAAACGTGTATAACAAATAGAAAAGGGAAAGTTGTACCAAGATAAAGCACATGGTACACCGGTAGGGCTTGTTACTCCTTCTCGAAAGGTCACAAGTTCGATTCGGCCCAAGCTGAGCTTTATGCCAATATGCTTTTTTTAATTTTTTTTTGTACAATACAACCCTTATAAGCTTTCTGCTTATAAGGGAGGTGAGAAAAGCTAAACCTAAGCAAATATTAATCCTAAGCAAATATTAAGCCTAAACAAGCTAAAAAGTCACACAGAATAATCAAATATGCTCACAGATATCACCCTATTCTCAGATATAGGGCAACCCTAATGAGAGTTGTAATTTTACACTTGTTTAGGAAAACAAAGTGTAATTAGGGTAAGTACACAAGTAGTTTAGGAAAATCATAAGTTATGACCCAAAGGTGGGGATCGTTCTCAAGGAGGCTAGTGTGTTGTGTAGAGAGATGATTAACTTTGTGATTATATGATTATGAGAAAGAAAATAGAAATGAGATAAGAAGAGAATGACGGTTACGATGACGGATTACACTAAGACTATAAGGTCGTACACGTAAAACCGTAAAAAGTACCAAAACTAAAAATTTACCCTAAAAATTCCTATAAAATTGCAATAAATCCTAAATAATGTAATTAGAGTTTAAAAATCAAAAATCACCCAAACCTTTTATTTAATTAAATAATAATATTTTAATGCTAATTAAAGCCCTAAAAATCAATTTAATTAATAAAAAGCCCAAAATGAGATTTATCACTTTATAAACCTCCAAAATGACCTAACTTAATTTAAAACTACTTTTGAGAATTTTAAAATTAATTAAAACTATTTAAAAACAATTAAAAACTATTAAAACTTAAAATAATTATAAAAATTAATCTAAGGACAATAAAAATATTCTAAAAATTGTAAAATTCCTAACTTAATGTATTTAACCTAAGAAAAATATAAAAACTTGAAAAATCTGAATTTTAATTTTTAATAATAAAATAATAAAAAAATAATATTAAAAATCCAAAATTTATAAAAAATTCTAAAAACTTGAAAACTAGCTTAATTTAACCTAAATAAACAGAAAATGAACTTGAAATTACAAAATACCCCTAATGGGCCTTCAAATGGGCCAAAATCCAAAACAAACCCTTATTGGGCCAAAATAAGCCCAATAAGAAAAATGTTTATAAAAATGGCCCAAAAGCTCCTATCTAACTCAAAATTTGTGTCTGAACACAATTTTTCAAAGGCCCAAAAGCCGAAAATGTGAAATAAGCTGGCTTATATCAAACATCTTATTCTTAATGGGCTTTTTGGCCCATTAAGCTATAAGCTGATGCCATAAGCTCAAATTAGACACACAAGCTTATTTTGAGTTGCTTAAGACTTCTGTAAAAAGAAGTTTGAAAACAGTCCAAGGAATAAGCCTGAAAATGCAATAAGCAATCTACACAAAACGACAAAATAGTCGTTTTCGAGTTCTTGGCCACCCCAAGAGCTGATTCAAGTTTCTAAAGCTTTTAAATGACTTAATTAAACTTAATCAACAAAAAAGTTTTCAAATAAGTTCACTCAATAAGCTGAAATAAGCAAATAAGCACTTATAAAAAGTCAAATGAGTTGGTTTTCTAGCAAAAAGTCAAAGTCAAAGCCTAATAAGCTCCAGTTCAAACAAATGGGTCAAATGATGAAGATTGATCACAAAAAATAAGTTGTTGCAGGTCTGGATAAGCCAATATGGCTTATTAATAAGCTGAAAGAGAATTAACACTAGCAAGGGCTAGTTTTGGATGTCTGAGCAGTGGGAAAAGTTTCCACTGCTTGACTTGTTTGACTTTTTGAATTTAGTGACTTTTTTGGAGATTCAAGTTACACAAAGGCACCCAAATGACCAGTGGATCATAAGGAGTCAATCACAACAAAGAAATAACAATCACAATCAGCCATTTAGTACAGTTTAATCAAAACATCACCAGATATGCACCAGACATGAACAAATAAGCAGTTATGGTTCAATAAGCACTTATAGCACAATTCAGCCAACCAAACTTAACCAAATGCATACACAAGCAATTATAAACTTAAATAAACAAGTCTAAACATGTTTCATGCACTGATTCAAAGTATTGAGCAAGATTAAAGCACTAAAAGTTACTGATGAACTATGAACATGCAGTTATGAACACATGCTGATGCAATTGACCACCAAGCCAAATTCAAACACTCAAATCTTGTTAACAGGTTATAAGAACTATGTTTAAACACTTTTTAGCCCTAAGCATGCATACACTCTAGGTGTTCCCAAAGTCTTAGGTCAAAAACAGTCAAAACAAGCAATCTATAGCACAATCTTTGATTTGAGGTTTTAAACCCAAAAACTTGCAGCAAATAGCACTCAAACAAGTATATAGTAGATACAAAGCAATAACACAAACTTCTAACAACATAATATCAACTTATGATCTCAAACAAGTAATCCCAAACACCCTTTTAGATTTTCAAAATCAAATTTTCAAATCAAAAGTGTTATCCAAGACCACCCAAGCCCAAATAAGCACAATAACATATGAGATATGCATATTAGAACAATATTGAGCCACAAAATCAGCAAGAACACAAGTCACACACAAAGTCACCAAAAATCCAACTTTTTAACAAATTTTGGGTAAGATGATGTGTACCTCATGGATGTACATCCACACCCACGAATTTTGAGCTTATGTATTAGCAAGAACAAGTACAAGCTTCAACAAACAATCCTGCTAAGAATCAACAAAGTTAGAAGCAAAATAGTAAAATTAGAAAAGTGAAAATCCTTGATTAATGCAACCTTAGTTCCCCACACTTGATTATCCCCAAGTTATAGGCTTCACCACACCTTGATAACTCAATATCAGAATGCTATGATAAGCTTTATAGCCCAAGAATTCCAAGGTTTGAACTAGACTTAGCAAAATATCAAGAAAAGTGGAAAATGTGCAAACTTTTGCAAACTCCTTTTGAAAACAGATTAGTAAACATCAAACAACAATAAACAGATATAAAGGTTGGCACTTGATTTTCTTCACCAAATTCAAACACATTTCATTAATGAATATATGATTTACAGATTTGTGAACTAAGGAAAATTCAAGAGCAAAGTCTAATGTACTCAGTCCTATGCCTTATATAGGCTACAAATGACTACTAAAAAGCATAAAAACGTAACCCTAATTGGTGGCGAAGTCCCAAAAATGCCCCTTGAGTAGCTTGAACTTTGAAGATCGTGTGACTGTTTCTTGTTTGTTTGTGGAGCTGGCATGGTAAAAGCCCATAAAGCATCGTCCAACTTATCCGACCACGATTGTCGGTTTTCCCCTACGGATCTCTCCAAGATCCTCTTCAACGCTCGGTTTGAAACCTCGACTTGCCCACTCGTTTGTGGGTGATAAGCCGTAGAAAGCCGATGTGTAACCCCATATTTCCTTAGGACTCTTTCGAATTGGTCGTTACAAAAATGGGTTCCACGATCGCTTATGATCGCACGAGGGGTTCCAAACCGAGAAAACAAGCTTTTCAAAAACTTGACTACCACACGAGCATCATTGGTGGGCAAAGCCTTAGCTTCCACCCACTTAGATAGGTAGTCAACCACGACAAGGATGTACTTACTACCACGAGATTATGGGAACGGCCCCATAAAGTCAATACCCCAAACGTCAAAGATCTCACACACTTGGATGATGTTTTGTGGCATTTCATCTTTTTGTGAGGCTTTTCCTTGTCGTTGGCATGAGTCACATGACTTCACAAGCTCATGTGCATCTCGGTAAATAATATGCCAAAAGAAACCGGCATCAAAGACCTTCTTAGCCGTGAGATTAGCACCGTGGTGACCACCCGTGGGTCCCTCGTGACAAGCTGTAAGGATATTAGAAGCTTCGGTGCTAAATACACAACGTCAGATAATTTGATCCGCACAAGTTCGAAACAAGTAAGGGTCGTTCCAAAAGTAGAACTTGACGTCACGAAAGAATTTTCGTTTTTCTTGAGTCGTCATACCCTTGATGATGAAGTTGCCCGCATGGTAATTTGTGATGTCCGCAAACCATGGGGTGGAAGAATCAAGCTTAGAATTCACTACACCAAGTGTCTAGAGCGGAAATTTTTCGGTGATTTCCTTGGGCTCGTAAACACTTTAGTGAGGATCTTCCAAACGAGAAAGATGATCGGCCGCTATATTCTAGGCTCCTTTTTGTCAACAATTTTGTGATCAAATTCTTGAAGGAGGAGAATCCAACGAAGTAATCTCGGCTTAGCATCTTGTTTATCCATAAGATACTTGATAGCCGAATGATCCGTATACACTATGCATTTTGTCAAGACGAGATAAGGTCGAAATTTCTCAAATGCATACACCACGACAAGGAAATCCTTCTCCGTTGTAGTGTATTTTAGTTGAGCCTCGGTCATCGTCTTGCTAGCATAGTGAATAGGCAAGAAGTGCTTTTCATGACGTTGCGCCAATACGGCCCCAATAGCGTAGTCACTAGCATCACACATGAGCTCTATGGGGAGGTTCCAATTGGGAGCAACAAGAATGGGATCTTTGGTAAGTTTCCTCTTAAGGATTTCAAAGGCTCGTACACAATCTTCGTCAAAGACAAAACGTGCCTCTTTTTCAAGAAGATGTGTAATGGGTCGAGAGATCTTTGAAAAATCCTTGATGAATCGACGATAAAAGCCCGTGTGGCCTAGGAAACTCCTAACTCCCTTAACGGTTTTGGGATGAGGTAGTTTGGCGATGACGTCTACCTTAGCTTGATCTACCTCAATCCCCGCTTTCGAAACCTTGTGCCCTAAGACGATTCCACTTTTAACCATAAAATGACATTTTTCCCAATTAAGCACAAGGTGGGTTTCCTCACAACGCTTCAACATTCTCTCAAGATTCGACAAACACAAAGTGAACGAATTACCAAACACGGAATAGTCACCCATGAAGAATTCCATCGTCTTCTCGATCATATCATGAAAAATATCCATCATGCACCTTTGAAAGGTTCCCGATGCATTACAAAGTCCGAATGGCATTCTACGATAGGCAACGTTCCATATGGACACGTAAACGTAGTTTTTTCTCGATCACGAGGATCGATGGGGATTTGGAAGTAACCGGAAAAACCATCTAAAAAGCAATAGAAATAGTTTCCCGCAAGACGCTCCAACATTTGGTCCATGAAGGGCAAGGGAAAATGGTCTTTACGAGTGGCTTCATTCAACTTACGATAGTCAATGCACACTCTCCATCCGGTCACGAGTGTAGTGGGAATTAACTCGTTGGCATAGTTTGGCACAACGGTCATTCCTCCCTTCTTAGGGACACAATGAATAGGACTCACCCAAGGGCTATCGGAAATAGGGTAAATCATTCCTGCGTCAAGGAGTTTTAGGACATCCTTTTTTATGACGTCGTGAATTTTAGGGTTCACCCTTCTTTGACATTGGATTGCTGGCTTGTAATCCTCCTCCATTAAGATTTTGTGGGTACAAAATTTGGGATCGATCCCCTTAATGTCGGATAACTTCCACGCAATTGCCCCTTTGTGATCCTTTAGAACATCGACAAGTGCGGTTTTTTCATCATCCGAAAGTTCCTTCGCAATAATAACCGGCAACTTGTCGTCCTCCTCCAAATAGACATATTCGAGATGAGGAGGTAAATCTTTCAACTAGAGGATAGGTGGTTCCTCAATTGAAGATTTGGGCTCGATACTCATAACCTCCTCAGGTGGAGGAAATGGGAAATCGTTAAAAAAATCCTTGATAATCGAGAAGTACTCATCATTGTCGAGATCTTCGTTACAAGTACGTGGAACATCGAATTCTTCCAACGTAAAACCACCACCTTCAAATGGCGTGAAGGTAGGTGTCGAGTTATCAAGAATGGGATCTAACATAGTGGGATTGCCACTATTTTCATCATCACCAAAACCTAGAACTTCTTGTGAAAATTCCTCGCAAACAACGTCAATCATATCAACGAGGTTTATGGTTGCAACAGAATAAACATGAGAAATTTGAGAGTTTTGAGTTGCGTTTATAACAAGTTCCTCGTCGTTGAAACGTAAGGTGATCTTTCTAGCATGCACATCGATCAAAGCCATAGACGTATCTAAAAACAAACGACCTAAAATGAGAGGAACTTGAGGATCCGTGGGAATATCGACAACGATAAAGTCTACCGGATAATAGAACTTCCCCACTTTCACAAAAACGTCTTCCGCCAATCCACATGCAGAAATCGTGGAATGGTCGGCCAACTCGATAGACATTAGTGAAGGAGTAAGATTAGGAAGATTGAGCGACTTGAAGATTGCAAGTGGCATCAAGTTAATGCTAGCACCAAGATTGGCCAAGGCATAGCATTCTTCCATATCTTGGATTGCACAAGGAATCAAGAATTTACTAGGATCACCGACTTTTTGAGGTATGCGATTAAGATAAACCGATGAACAACTAGACAATTGATGCAATTTCTACTTGTTGTTCAACATACTCTTAAAGTTAGCGGCAAATCGAGGCATCATGACCAAAGCATCAGTGAAACTCACATTAAAGTGCAAATCACGAAACATTTTCATAAAAAGCTCAAATTGGTAATTGTCGCGCTCTTGACGTTTCTCCTTTCTACGTCTCGATGGATAGGGCAACGGTGGTGTGGGTTGAGGCATAGGCATAGCCTTTGGAATCTCGGGTTCCAATATTGGTAATGGGTCAACCGTAGGTGTGGCATGAGCGGTACTTCGTGGGATTGGAACATGCTCTTTTTCGACCACCACCTCGGGTTCTTCCTCAATTGCATCCTCCGTAGGAGCAATTGGTTGACGAGTCGGTTCCTTAAGTGTCTTACCACTACGTGTGGTAATCACTTTCATCTCACCCTTAGGGTTTGATATGGTGTTGCTAGGAAGACTACTCGAAGACGGTTTGCACATAATTTCCTCAAACATAGATGAAATTTTATCCTCAAACATGGATTGCCTCTTCTCGGCTTTAATCATTTCTTGCTTAATTTCATGTTGCCCTTGTTCCATTTTTGTTGGTTTTATTGTAACCTAGTTACATTCCCTTCCATTTTGTTTGTATGGATTTTAAGCTCATTTGCTAACTCATTTTTCAACTCTTTCTTCAAGTCGTTCTTAAACTCGGATCTTAGGCTAATGATTTCTCTTTGAATGTTGTCAAACCTAGCATCGTTCCCATTGGCGTATTCAACAAATTCATTTGGAAGATCTTTCAAAGTTTGCAAACTCTTGTTGTTGTTTTGAAAATCACTTTGATTTTTGTTTGAAACTTGATTATTAGCCCCTTGATTACCATAGTTTCCCTTGTTGTAATTGTTTTTGAAACCAACTTGATTGTTGCGATAGTTGTTGTTAGCATTTTGATTTGAACCAAAACCCGGTAGAGTCAATTGATTAGAGCGGGTAACTTGACCGTTTTGGTTGTAAGTTCCCGTGGCCGCGTAGGCACTCGAAGTGTTACCACCGTTGGTAATGCACTCGGAGAAATCATGACCTCCACCACAATACATGCATGAAACCTCAACCGCTTTAGCCGTAGCGGGAGCACTTGGTTCTCTAACTTTGAATTCAATTAAAAGACCTTTAAGCTTATCAAAGATTTTGTTTTCCAAGTTCGCCTCAATTTGGCAAGCATCGATGGTAGTAGACAAAGAAGGTGAAGCCGAAGACGAAGCCTTACGAACACTCGACGTGCTACGAGGACTATACAGCTTAGATCTATTCTCAATTATCACCAAAGCTTCCTCAACCGTTTTACACAAAAAATCACCACCCCCGGCGGCATTAAGATAATCCATTTCATGATCATTAAGTCCATTGTAAAACGTGTCAATTTGATGCAAGTCAGAAAAACCGTGATGAGGACACTCATGTAACATTTCCTTAAACATATTCCAAGCCATTGAAAAACTCTCATTAATTCTTGTGAAAATTTTGAAATCTCGTTTTTCAAATGCGTAGTCTTAGAGGGCGGAAAGAATTGGTTCACAAATTTTGAAACGAGATCCTTCCACGTCAATATAGAATTCGGTGGCTCTTTCTCTAACCAAATTTTAGTGGGCCCCGCTAAAGAATACGGAAAAAGCATCATCTTAATCGAGTCATTAGCAACATCCTTAAATTTGCAAGTGGCGGTAAGACGATTGACTTGGCGGATATGGTTGTGCGGGTTGTCCTTCTCATCACCACGGAATTTGTTGTTTTGGATCATTGACAACAAACCCGTTTTCACTTCAAAATTCTCCGCAAGGATAGCGGGAATCAAAATAGCCTCTCCATAACCCTCGGTGGGTGCTTGAAGTAACTCCATCATAGTTCGATTTGCCATGGTTGGTTCTTCTCTTACAATGGGTTCGTCAATAGGAGACTCCTCACTAGAAAGATTAGGAGTAGGTGTTGACTCCTTTCGGTTTCTTCGTTTACGTGCACGTCTTGCTTGATTATGAGTAAGCATAAACATCACATACAACGTGGGGGTGAGCAAAGAAGATTCTTTTTGGTGTTTTGTATTTTTCCAATTTTTTTGTGGTTTTTGATTGTTTTTACTTTTTTTGGATTTTTGTGATTGTATTAAGTAGACCAAAATCTACAAATCTCTTGATTAAAGAAGTCTCAAGGAATGAAAACGATCACGTGAAGTGAACGCCTTCGATGACTTTAGAACGTTGGTGGAACACCAAAACGTTCAAGAGGGTTTAATCAATGAAACCGAGAAAGTATATATGATACTTAATAATACTTTGGGCGGCAAAACCCTCGATTAGCTTTCAAAATCAAATACTCACAAGCAAGCGGGGAAAGGAGGCGGCGCGAAGCACTTAAGAGCCTTTTTCCTTAGGGTATATTTTATAATACCCGCCTTATACCCACCTTATACCCACCTCATAGTTTGTATTTTTCAAAATCGAGCTTCACGAAAGTATTTATCTATTTTTGCCTTTTCTTTCTTGTTTGAGATTCGAATACAATGATTGGGTAATGACCTCCCAAGTAAAGGTTGTGTTTTCACACTTTTGGAGTACTTGTGAATTTATTGTTCTACGTATACAATATAGTAATAGTATTCACACAAAAACGAAAAACAGATAATACAAATAGATATTATGGCTATATATAAAAAAAACAATTTCCAAATCAAAACACAACACGCCTCTCTGACAGCGGCGCCAAAATGAGAGTTTTAATTTTACACTTGTTTAGGAAAACAAAGTGTAATTAGGGTAAGTACACAAGTAGTTTAGGAAAACCACAAGTTATGACCCAAAGGTGGGGATCGTTCTCAAGGAGGCTAGTGTGTTGTGTAGAGAGATGATTAACTTTGTGATTATATGATTATGAGAAAGAAAATAGAAATGAGATAAGAAGAGAATGACGGTTATGATGACGGATTACACTAAGACGATAAGGTCGTACACGTAAAACCGTAAAAAGTACCAAAATTAAAAATTTAGCCTAAAAATTCCTAGAAAATTGCAATAATCCTAAATAATGTAATTAGAGTTTAAAAAATCAAAAATAACCCAAACCTTTTATTTAATAAAATAATGATTTTTTAATGCTAATTAAAGCCCTAAAAATCAATTTAATTAATAAAAAGTCCAAAATGAGATTTATCACTTTGTAAACCTCTAAAATGACCTAAATTAATTTAAAACTATTTTTGAGAATTTTAAAATTAATTAAAACTATTTAAAAACAATTAAAAACTATTAAAACTTAAAATAATTATAAAAATTAATCTAAGGACAATAAAAATATTCTAAAAATTGCAAAATTCCTAACTTAATGTATTTAACCTAAGAAAAATATAAAAACTTGAAAAATCTGAATTTTAATTTTTAATAATAGAATAATAATAAAATAATATTAAAAATCCAAAATTTATAAAAAATTCTAAAAACTTGCAAACTAGCTTAATTTAACCTAAATAAACAGAAAATGAACTTGAAATTACAAAATACCCCTAATGGTCCTTCAAATGGGCCAAAATCCAAAACAGACCCTTATTGGGCCAAAATAAGCCCAATAAGAAAAATGTTTATAAAAATGGCCCAAAAGCTCATATCTGACTCAAAATTTGATTCTGAACACAGTTTTTCAAAGGCCCAAAAGCTGAAAATGTGAAATAAGCTGGCTTATATCAAACAACTTATTCTTAATGGGCTTTTTGGCCTATTAAGCTATAAGCTGATGCCATAATCTCAAATTAGACACACAAGCTTCTTTTGAGTTGATTAAGACTTCTGTAAAAAGAAATTTGAAAAAAGTCCAAGGAATAAGCCTGAAAATGCAATAAGCAATCTACACAAAACGACAAAATAGTCGTTTTCGAGTTCTAGGCCACCCAAGAGCTGATTCAAGTTTCTAAAGCTTTTAAATGACTTAACTAAGCTTAATCAACAAAAAATTTTCAAATAAGTTCACTCAATAAGCTGAAATAAGCAAATAAGCACTTATGAAAAAGTCAAATGAGTTGGTTTTCTAGCAAAAAGTCAAAGTCAAAGCCTAATAAGCTCCAGTTCAAACAAATGGGTCAAATGATGAAGATTGATCACAAAAAATAAGTTGTTGCAGGTCTGGATAAGCCAATATAGCTTATTAATAAGCTGAAAGAGAATTAACACTAGTAGGGGCTAGTTTTGGATGTCTGACCAGTGGGAAAAGTTTCCACTGCTTGACTTGTTTGACTCTTTGTCCTTAGTGACTTTTTTGGAGATTCAAGTTACACAAAGGCACCCAAATGATCAGTGGATCATAAGGAGTCAATCACAACAAAGAAATCACAATCACAATCAGCCAATTAGTACAGTTTAATCAAAACATCACCAGATATGCACCAGACATGAACAAATAAGCAGTTATGGTTCAATAAGCACTTATAGCACAATTCAGCCAACCAAACTTAACCAAATGCATACACAAGCAATTATAAACTTAAATAAACAAGTCTAAACATGTTTCATGCACTGATTCAAAGTATTGAGCAAGATTAAAGCACTAAAAGTTACTGATGAACTATGAACATGCAGTTATGAACACTTGCTGATGCAATTGACCACCAATCCAAATTCAAACACTCAAATCTTGTTAACAGGTTATAAGAACTATGCTTAAACACTTTTTAGCCCTAAGCATGCATACACTTTAGGTGTTCCCAAAGACTTAGGTCAAAAATAGTCAAAACAGGCAATCTATAGCACAATCTTTGATTTGAGGTTTTAAACCCAAAAACTTGCAGCAAATAGCACTCAAACAAGTATATAGCAGATACAAAGCAATAACACAAACTTCTAACAACACAATATCAACTTACGATCTCAAACAGGTAATCCCAAACACCCTTTTAGATTTTCAAAATCAAATTTTCAAATCAAAAGTGTTATCCAAGACCACCCAAGCCCAAATAAGCACAATAACAGATGAGATATGCAGATTAGAACAAGATTGAGCCACAAAATCAGCAAGAACACAAGTCACACACAAAATTACCAAAAATCCAAATTTTTAACAGATTTTGGGTAAGATGATGTGTACCTCATGGATGTACATCCACACCCACGAATTTTGAGCTTATGTACTAGCAAGAACAAGTACAAGCTTCCACAAACAATCCTTCTAAGAATCAACAAAGTTAGAAGCAAAATAGTAAAATCAGAAAAGTGAAAATCCTTGATTAATGCAACTTTAGTTCCCCACACTTGATTATCCCCAAGTTATAGGCTTCACCACACCTTATAACTCAATATCATGATGCTATGATCAGCTTTATAGCCCAAGAATTCCAAGGTTTGAACTATACTTAGCAAAATATCAAGAAAAGTGGAAAATGTGCAAACTTTTGCACACTCCTTTTGAAAACAGGTTTTAAGGGCAAAGATTAGTAAACATCAAACAACAATAAACATATATAAAGGTTGGCACTTGATTTTCTTCACCAAATTCAAACACATTTCATTAATGAATATATGATTTACAGATTTGTGAACTAAGGAAAATTCAAGAGAAAAGTCTAATGTACTCAGTCTTATGCCTTATATAGGCTACAAATGACTACTACAAAGCATAAAAACGTAACCCTATATGGTGGTGAAATCCCAAAAATGCCCCTTGAGTAGCTTGAACTTTGAAGATCATGTGACTGTTTCTTGTTTGTGTGTGGAGCTGGCATGGTGAAAAAATGATCAAAGGGCTTGTAATAAGCTTAACTTCCAAGCAAGTTTGTGGAACGTTGGATGACTATCCAAAATTTGGCAGTATGCACAAAGGTGTGTAGCAGGGAATCTTGTGTGGGGTGTGGGGTAAAGTAGCATGTGTTTTCAAGGTTGGGAGGGGATTAAGGGATGCTTAATCACTAATCTAGAGATTTTCAGGGCTAGTGATGAGATGACATTTATACATGATCTCATCGTTCTTTTCGGGCTTTAAATGCATAAAAATGTCATAAAATACCATATATATGCTTGTGTTTGTTTACTTGTGTATTTTAGGTATGGATATCGTGAAAAAGACAAAAGATCACAATTTACAAGGAAAAACGGACACGAGAAACGAAGACGTACAAAGAACCGGGCCCTAATCATGGAATTCTCAACAAATACCCTTGAAGACTTGAAGACAAACAAGATTGATCCTCATTTATTGAAGAAATGACACTTAAAACCCTTGTATATTAATAATTACAAGTTTCGTCCCTTAAGTTTGTCAAAATTACACAAAAGGTCCTTTAACTTTGAAGAAATGGCAAGATTAGTCCCTCAACAAATCAAAATTGCCAATAATGGTCCCTCATGAAGTCAAAGTTACAATGAAGACCTTTGAAGATCAACAATGTCCAAGATCAGCCCTTGAATTATCCAAAAATGGCAAAAATAACCCTTGAAATCCTTTTTCCAAAGTTTTGTGCCAAAAGTGACAAGTGGTGAAAGTTAAAACAAAGGGAAATACGTTTTTTAGGCTGAAAGACTTTGTTTACCAAAAATACCAAAGAACAAGTGCCAAAGGTGTCTATTTGAAACATTCAAACTGAAAATGCGCCAAACAAACACCTTTCCCCCAATTTTGGATCAAACACACTACTATTCAGTTTTTCACCACCCAGAATTTACTCCACTTAAACATGGGGTAATTTTCAATTACCTTTGCACATGTGTGATTCACACATGCAGAAACCTATCCCAACCTTAAAACCCTTAATCCCACTCACTATGGACCCCACCCCCAATTCCCGTTTAACCAATCACATGACAACTTGGCCTCCAAGTTATCTGACATGGCAAAATCAACAGCTAAGAGTCCTTGCTTCATTCCAAAGCTAAAATGAACAGCCAAGATCACTTTGGACAACTCACACCAAGAATTCGTCTAGAAGACTCAAGGGCATAATAGGGAATTCAGTTCTAGGGTTTGTGAATAGTGTTTAGCCTGGCATTTGCCTATAAAAGGAGACCTCAACATGTGAGAGTCCCTTTGTTCCAGATTTTAGCTTTTAATCTTTGTAATTCCTTTTTATGAAATAAAGTTTGAAGGTTTTTGAGGCAAGGTTTTAAGTGATAAAGCTTGTGCATCAAAAATCAAAAAGTTGGCATTATTTTTGATCTCACTTTGTGGTTTGTTCATCTTAGCAGCTTGGAAGCTGGTACTTGTTCTGCTAGTACCTAAGCTCAAACAATCCAGGGCCTGGATGTAGGTCTTGGAGGTTTGCATCTTCTTCCCTTTTCATTTTCTCTTTAAGTTTATGATTATTTGTGATTTTTGTGGATTTATGCTTGAATCTATGTTATTGTGGTTGATTATTGTTGATTTGGTTTGGTTTGATGTTATTGAGGTGTTAGTGATCTGATTTGTGGACTGAATCTTCATAAGCCTTTGAAAATTTGTGTAATCAAGTTTTAAAAGGGTGTTTGGGATTACTGCATAAGTTGGATTTGTGGCTTGTTAAGTGTTTGTTTGTTGGTTGCTAGTGTTGGTATCTGTTGTTTAGGTGATATTGTTCATCTGTTTGCAGGTTTTGAGGTTTTTAACACATTGATTCTTGAATTGGCTATAAAATCTTCATAACTTGGTAAAATTGGCTAGGATTTTGAGGACACCTAGATCTAAGCATAGTTTAGGGCTAACAAGTGCTAAATCATAGTTAATCACACCAGGGTAGAAGGATTTGAGGCTTGAAATTGGATCAAGTGTCAAGTATATCAGCAAAACTTGTCTGCATATTGTTCTTTGTTCATCAGAAACATTTTGTGCTTTGATCTTGCTATTTTCTTTGATTCAGTGTTTGATTCTTGTTGCTTTGTGTTTATTGTTAGTTTAGATAGCTTGTGTATGCATCCTGTTAAGTTTGGTTGGCTTATTTTGCTTAAATCTGCTTATTAAGTGCTTAACTGCTTATTTGCATATCTGGAGCATATCTGTGGACTGTTTGGCTTATTGTGGCTTATTGTGTGGATCATTTTGTGATTTTATTGTTGCTATTGACTCCTTGTGATTCACTGATTACAAGGGTGCCTTTGTTTCCAATTGAATCAAACTAGAACTCTCATAAAAGCTTGGTCAAATAGTCAAAGCAGTGGGAACTCCTTATCCCTGCTGGTTGCCACTGATAGTGCAAATTTGGTGTCAGCTTATCAATAAGCTATAAAAGCTTATTCCAACCAGCAACAACTTTGTTTGTGTAATAGATATTTTGACCCATTTGTTCATACTAGAGCATTTGGGTGGTTGACTTTTAGGTTTGACTAGAAAACCAACTCCTTTGACTTTTACATAAGTTCATTTGTGCTTATTCTGGCTTATTGGTTGAGCTTATTGGATTTTTGTTGATTGATATTGCTTATTGAGTCCATTTGAAAGCTTTTGCAAGTTGAATCAAGTCCTGAGGTGCATTATTTCTCAAAAACGACTATTTTGTCGTTTTGTGGATTTTTGCGTTTCTATTTTCTGGCTTATTGAGTGTGCTTATTGGAAATTTCTTTTGACAGATCTCTTAAGCATCCTAAAAGAGGGTTGTGTGTCAAATTAGAGCTTATGGCATTAGCTTATGGCTTAATGGGCTGAAAAGCCCAATAAGAATAAGCTTTGTGTTCAATAAGCTGTGATAAGCTCACATTCAGCTTTTGGGCCTTTAGAGTTTTGTTCTTAGAATTGAATTTTAAGTCAGATAGGGCTTTTCCAAGTCAATTGGGCTAAGTTTGACTTTTTGTGCCCAAAAGCCCATTTAGGTTGACTGTTTTTGGATTTGGCCCATTTGAGGGCCCAATAGGGGTATTTTGGTAATTTCACTTTGATTTTCTGATTATTTAGGTTAAAATAAACTAGTTGCAAGTTTTTAGAATTTTTTTTATAATTTTTGGATTTTTAATATTATTTTATTATTATTTTTAAAATTTCACTTTTTCCAACTTTTTATATTTTTCTTAGGTTAAATACATTAAAATAGGAATTTAGCAACTTTTAGAATAATTTTATCTCTTTTAGATTAATTTTTATAATTATTTTAAGTTTTAATAGTTTTTAAATCATTTTAAATAGTTTTAATTAGTTTTAAAATTTCTAAAAATAGTTTTTAATCTTTTTAGGTCATTTTAGAGTTTTACCAATTGAAAAACCTTTATTTGGGATTTTTGATAATTTATTTGATTTTTAGGGCTTTAATTAGCATTTAAGAATTGAATATTTAATTATTTAAAAGGTTTGAAAAAGTTTTGATCATTGGTAAACTCTTAGTTTATTATTTTTGATTTTTGGTGAATTTTTGGTTATTTTTAGAATTTATTTTTATTTTTGTGATTTTTAAGGTTCTACGTTTTAACTTTCTAATAGTGATTTTTCTTGGTAATTTTTATTTTTACGTCTTCGTCATCTTCTTTTCTTATCCCCTTCTAAACCAATCATTAATCACAAACATTTAACAAATTTCTCACAAACATATACCTCCTTGGGAAACGAACTTTCACGACATTAAGGGTCATTAACACTTGATTTTTCCTAAAATCATTTGTTTGATACTTACCACTTTTACGCCTTTTTCCTAAAGGGTGTAATTTACCACAATCATTTTGGCGCCGCTGCCGGGAGGTGTGTCGTGATTAATTTGCATTGTTTTTTTTTAATATTAACCAAATAGTATTTGTATTAGTAGAACTCTACTAATACGTATTATCGGTTTTCTTGGTTTTTCTTGTACAAATATTATTACTATATTGTATTAAGTATCACAATAAATTTACAATATCTCCAAAAGTGTGAAAACACAACCTTAATTGGGATTTCATCACTCAATTATTGTATTCGAATCTCAAACAAAAAGAAAAAGGCAAAAATAGATAAATACTTTCGTGAAGCTCGATTTTGAAAGATACAAACTATAAGGTGGGTATAAGGCGGGTATTATAAAATATACCCTAAGGAAAAAGGCTCTTAAGTGCTTCGCGCCGCCTCGTTTCCCCGTTTGCTTGTGAGTATTTTGAGATTGAAGGCTAATCGAGGGTTTTGCCGCCCAAAGTATTATTACGTATACTATGTTTGCTTGGTTTCTTTGTGATTAAACCCTCTTGAACAATTTGGTTTTCACCAAAGTTCTAAAGTCATTGGAAGACGTTCACTCCACGTGATCGTTTTCATTCCTTTGAGTCTTCTTTAATCAAGAGTTTGATTCGAGGAGAGATTTTGTAGATTGTTGTCTACGAAGATACACCAAAATCCAAAAAAATTAAATATCATCAAAAACACAAAAAAAATTGAAAATTCACAAAACACCCAAAAAGAATCTTCTTTGCTCACCTCCCATTCTTCGTGAAGTTTATGATCACTCGTAATCAAGCAAAACGAGCTCGTAAACGACTTCAAAAGCAAGCCAATCAAGAGACGTTGATTGTTGAAGAACCTCCAATTGTTGAACCTATTGTAGAACAAGAAGTCGTTATGGCTAATCGTACTATGATGGAGTTGCTACAAGCACCCACTGAGGGTTTTGGAGAGGCTATTGTGATTCCCGCCATCCTTGCGGAGAATTTCGAAATTAAGACGGGTTTAATGTCGATGTTGCAAGCAAATAAGTTTAGAGGTCACGAGAAAGACAACCCGCATTACCATATTAGGAATTTTAACCGTCTCACCGCCACTAGCAAGCTTAAGGATGTTCCACATGACGCCATTAAGATGATGTTGTTTCCATACTCGTTGGATGGACCCGCAAAAATTTGGCTCGAGAAAGAACCGCCAAATTCGATTTTGACATGGGCCGATCTCGTTTCTAAGTTTGTGAACAAGTTTTTTCCACCATCTAAAACAACACATTTGAAAAATGAGATTTCACGATTTGTGCAAAGAAATAACGAAAGTTTTTCAATGGCATGGGAACGCTTTAAAGAGATGTTACATGAATGTCCACACCATGATTTTACGGAATTGCATCAAGTGGATACTTTTTATAATGGGTTAATGATCATGAACGAGATTATTTGAACGCCACCGCGAGTGGTAATTTTTTGTGCAAGACGACAAATGAGGCTTTACAAATCATTGAAAATAGATCTAAGGTTTATAACCCTCGTAACACACCGAGTGTTGCCAATATTGGTTCGTCATCTTCGTCACAATCGTCTCGTAGCATTAATGCCTTACATGATGAAGCTAATGAGGAAAATCGGTTTTTTGATAGATTTGCTAATCTAATGTCCCATTGGAAGGCTCAAGAAGCTTCCAATTCCGCTTCGGTTAAAGCGGTTGCTAAGAGTTGTTTATCTTGTGGGGGAGCTCATGATCTTTCCGAGTGCATTACCGCGGATGGTAACACTTCGAGTGCTTATGTAGCAACAGGAACTTACAACCAAAACGGTCAAGATTCCCGCCAAAATCAAGATCCACCAAACAAAAATGTTAACAACGATCGAAACAACAACCAAGGTAATTACCAAGGCAACACACGCAATTACAACAAGGGGAATTATCAAAGTGGGAATAGACGAATTTCTAATCAAAACCAAAACCGTGATTTTCAAAACACTACACAAGGTTTTCAAAATGCTCACACTAAAAATTTGCAAGGAGAATTTTTGGATTATGCAAAAGCAAATGATGCTAAATTTGATAATATGCAACGTGAGATGATTAGCTTAAGATCCGAGTTGAAAAACGAGCTTAAAAATGAACTTGCTAATGAACTTAAAACTCATGCAAACAAAATGGAAGGAAATGTCCAACGTCTTCAACAAAATCAACAAAAGATGGAATTAGGACAACATGAGATTAAGCAAGAGTTATTAAAAGCAGATGCTAGGCAATCAAAATTTGAAGACCGAATGGCTAAGATGTTTGAAGCAATCATGTGTAAACCCTCTTCCTCGGGTGGTCTTCCTAGTGATACCATTGCAAACCCGAAGGGAGAAATGAAGGTTATTACTACACGAAGTGGTAAAACTTTCAAAGAACCAATCTCTCGTCCAAGTACTTCTAAGGAGAAGGAAATCGAGAAAGAACCCGAGGTGATGGTCGAAAAGGAGCACATTACAATCCCACGAAGTACCGCTCATACCACACCTACGGTTGAACCAATACCAATTGTGGAACCCGAGTTTCCAAGGCCGTTGCCTAATGACCAACCCACACCACCTTTACCTTACCCTTCGAGACGAAACAAAGAGAAGTTGCAAGAACGTAACAAACAACAAATCGAGCTTTTTATAAAAATGTTTCAACAAGTGCATTTTGATGTGAGTTTAGCCGACGCGTTGTTATATATGCCTCGTTTCGCTTCCACTTTTAAAAGTATGATGAGCGATAAGGAAAAGCTTTCAAAGCTTGCTAATTGTTCTTCGGTTTATCTTCACCGCATACCGGAAAAAGTTGGTGATCCCGGAAAGTTTCTCATTCCTTGTGACATACAAGATATGAAAGAATGCCTCGCCTTGGCCGATCTTGGTGCGAGCATTAATTTGATGCCATTTTCCATTTGGAAATCGCTTTCGCTTCCGGCTCTCATTCCTTCGAACATGTCCATCGAGATGGCCGATCATTCTACGATTATGGCATGTGGAGTAGCCGAAGATGTTTTCGTAAAAGTGGGGAAGTTCTACTATCCCGTTGATTTTATAGTAGTTGACATCCCCGCGGATCCTCAAGTTCCTCTAATTTTAGGTCGTTCATTCTTAGATACTTCGAGATCGCTTATCGATGTTCATGCGAGAACTATCACTTTGAGATTCAACGAAGAGGATCTTGTTATAAACGCTACTCAAAACTCGAAACCTTCTCATGTTTATGCAATCGCTACCATCAATCACATTGACATCGTTGATGTGGTTTGCGATGAGTTTTCACAAGAAGTGTTAGGTTTTTCCGATAGCTCGTCAAGTGGCAATCCCACTATTTTGGATCCGATTCTTGCTAATTCCACACCAAATCTCACTCCATTCCAAGGAGGCGATTTCACTTCAAATGAAATCGACAATGAAGATGAGGTGTTGATTAGTGATGATACTTCTATTCCACCATTTCTTTCGCCGATGGAAGTTATGAGTGTTGAACCAAAATCTTCAATCGAGGAACCACCTATCCTTGAATTGAAAGATCTTCCTTCTCACCTTGAATACGCATTCTTGGAAGGTGATGACAAGTTGCCGGTTATTATTGCAAAAGGTCTTGCTAATAATGAAAAAACCGAGCTCTTGAAAGTTCTTAAGGCTCATAAAGGGGCAATTGCGTGGAAAATATCCGACATTAAGGGTATTGACCCAAAATTTTGTACTCACAAAATTTTAATGGAGGAGGACTACAAACCCGCAATTCAAAGTCAAAGAAGGGTGAATCCCAAAATTCACGATGTCATTAAAAAGGATGTCCTTAAACTTCTTGACGCGGGAATGATTTATCCTATATCCGATAGCCCATGGGTGAGCCCAATCCATTGTGTCCCTAAAAAGGGAGGAATGACCGTTGTACCCAATGAAAACAACGAGTTAATTCCCACTCGTGTTGTGACCGGTTGGAGGGTGTGTATTGACTACCGAAAGTTAAATGACGCAACTCGTAAAGACCACTTTCCTTTGCCCTTCATGGATCAAATGTTGGAGCAACTTGCGGGAAATGAATTCTATTGCTTTTTAGATGGTTTTTCCGGTTACTTTCAAATCCCTATCGACCCTCGTGATCAAGAGAAGACTACGTTTACGTGTCCTTATGGAACGTTCGCTTATCGTAGGATGCCTTTCGGACTTTGTAATGCACCCGGTACGTTTCAACGGTGTATGATGGCAATTTTTCACGATATGATCGAGAAGTCGATGGAAGTGTTTATGGATGACTTCTCGGTGTTTGGTAATTCGTTCACGTCATGTTTATCTAATATCGAACAAATGTTGAAACGTTGTGAAGAAACCAATCTTGTGCTTAATTGGGAAAAATGTCATTTTATGTGTAAACAAGGAATCTTCTTAGGACATAAGGTGTCGAAGGCGGGGATTGAGGTCGATAAAGCTAAGGTAGACGTCATCGCCAAGTTACCTCATCCCAAAACCGTTAAGGGAGTTAGGAGTTTCCTAGGCCACGCGGGCTTTTATCGTCGTTTCATCAAGGACTTTTCGAAAATCTCTCGTCCTATGACACACCTTCTCGAGAAGGATGCTCCTTTTAACTTCAATGAGGATTGTGTTAGGGATTTCGAAACTCTCAAAAGAAAACTTACCGAAGCTCCCATTCTTGTTGCTCCTAATTGGGAATTACCCTTTGAAATCATGTGCGATGCAAGTGATTATGCTATAGGGGCCGTCTTAGGGCAAAGTTATGACAAGCATTTCCGTCCTATCCACTATGCTAGTAAGACGATGACCGAGGCTCAATTAAAGTACACTACAACGGAAAAGGAATTCCTTGCCGTGGTCTATGCTTTTGAGAAATTCCGACCTTATCTCGTCTTAACTAAAAGCATCGTGTATACCGACCATTCGGCTATCAAGTATCTCTTAGCTAAGCAAGACGCTAAGCCGCGATTGCTTCGTTGGATGCTCCTCCTCCAAGAATTTGATGTCACCGTGCTTGACAAAAAAGGAGCTGAGAATCTAGCGGCCGATCATCTCTCTCGTCTAGAAGATCCTCACAAAGATGTTTTCGAGAACAAGGAAATCACCGAAACATTTCCTCTTGAGACTCTCGGTGTAGTGAATTCTAAAGACACCACCCCATGGTTTGCCGACATTGCAAATTACCATGCGGGCAATTTCATAATCAAGGGTATGACGACACAACAAAAGCGAAAATTCTTTCCTGACGTCAAGTTCTATTTTTGGGACGACCCTTATCTCTTTCGGATTTGTGCGGATCAACTCGTTCGACGTTGTGTGTTTGGTGCCGAAGCTTCTAACATCCTTAGAGCTTGTCACGAGGGACCCACGGGTGGTCACCACGGTGCTAATCTCACGGCTAAGAAAGTGTTCGATGTCGGTTTCTTTTGTCCTTCTATCTATCGTGATGCACACGCACTTGTAAAGTCGTGTGATTCGTGCCAACGTCAAGGAAAATCGTCTCAACGTGATGAAATGCCACAAAACATAATTCAAGTATGTGAGATTTTCGACATATGGGGAATAGACTTTATGGGGCCGTTCCCATCGTCTCATGGCAACAAATATATCCTCGTCGCGGTGGACTACCTTTCTAAGTGGGTGGAAGCTAAGGCTTTGCCTACTAATGATGCTCGTGTGTTAGTGAAGTTTTTGAAGCAACTATTCTCTCGGTTCGGAACCCCTCGTGCTATTATAAGCGATCGTGGAACCCATTTTTGTAATGACCAATTCGAAAAGGTTCTAAAGAAATATGGAGTTACTCATCGTCTTTCTACGGCTTATCACCCGTAAACGAGTGGGCAAGTCGAGGTTTCGAACCGAGCTTTGAAGAGGATTTTAGAGAGGTCAATTGGAGAAAACCGTGCTTCATGGTCCGACAAACTTGATGACGCTTTATGGGCCTTTAGGACCGCTTATAAGACACCTATCGGTTGCACTCCTAATAAGTTAGTCTATGGGAAGAATTGTCATTTGCCCATTGAGTTGGAGCACAAGGCATATTGGGCCCTTAAGCATGCAAATTTTGACTTGAAGACCGCGGGAGATCACCGAAAAATACAATTGAATGAATTGGATGAATTAAGGGATAATGCTTATGAAAATTCATTAATTTTTAAAGAAAAGTTTCATGATTCAAAGATTAAAAACCGGGTTTTTAACGTTGGTGATCAAGTGTTGCTTTTTAACTCTCGTCTTAAGATATTTTCTGGGAAATTGAAATCTCGTTGGTCGGGTCCGTTCACCATTACACAAGTGTTTCTATATGGGACCATTGAGCTAGCTCAAGATGATGGTCCTAATTTCAAGGTGAATGGACATAGGCTTAAGCACTACTTTGGTGGGGAAATTCCTTCAATGGTTGACCTCGACCAACTCACCTTCCCCAATGATAATTAACATTGAGGGGATCGAGTCGAGCTCATGACTCAGTAATCAAAAACGAGGTGCCTCGTGGGGGAGATCCCATGCTTATCTTTTATGCTCACTATTCACTAATAAGGGGACTTGTACCCTTTCAACCCGTTGTCTCGTGGTTGTTTGTGATTGTGTTATCTAGATCATCATCATTATCTACGATTGAAGACTCTCGTGTTCGTTTACGTGAGCCTCCATCGTTCGTTTGAAGAAGTTTTTCACGATTCCATGACATATCCTTTATTGTTCTAACAATTATCTTTTAGCATACTAAATAAACGGCTTTAGATATATTGTTGATCACCCTTTTCATGCTAGATCCTAAGCATTCGACTCTTCGTCTCTAGTATGGGGGTGCTCCACCTTTAGACTCGAAACATTGAGGACAATGTTTACTTTTAGTATGGGGGGGTGAATAGGTACTTGCTTTGCTACGCCCTCACGCTTTCCAATTTTCAATGTTTTGCTAATAAGGCTAAAAATGGCCAAATTTTAATTTTTTTTTAGTTTTTCATAAGTGTTTTTAAGACACGAATGTATATTTTCCGATGGGTAGAATAAGAGTTAATTTTTGACTTGATGGGCATTTGGAGCCATTTACGTTCCTTAACCCGCTCAATACAAGTTTTGCTAGACTTTTATATAGGGAGCTTTAAAACGCGAAAGTCTTAACTCTTTCGGGTTAAGAACAAGAACTTTTCGCAAGTTCCTATAATTGATTCTAGAAAGTCACTTATCAAGGGAACTATAAAACGCATTCTCTAAACTTGAAAAAGTCCAAGAAAGTGCAAGATCCTATAGGTGGCTTGAAAACCCAAAACTTTGATTTGATATAGTCTTAATGAAAGCTAATCCAAATTTGGCTTAATTTTGACTTGCATGGCTAAGTATTCACGAGTCTCTTTAATTAGAGGTCTTTATATAGTGAAGAACGAGAAATGATAGAGTTAGACAAGTGATCATTCTAAACGTAGAACATGAAAGTGTTCTTTCAAAAACTCATATGTTTTTAATTGTGGCTTTTTCTTCCCATAAGATCAATGCATAGGAATAAATCATAATTGCAATAAGTAAGGTCGTACGATTTGAAAGGTTACTTAGCCTCTAGCGCAAGATCGTTTAAAAGTTGCTCGGGGTTGAATAGAGTTCATAGCCAAGGCATAACTTATTGAAGCGGGACACGAAGATTGGCGATCATCCAAAAAGGCCCTAACAAGGCATGAGGAGCTCTATTTTTGCTAAAGATCCAAAGATGATGTGAAGTATCATTATTCCTAAATCAATATGAAGGATCGAGACACACGACGAGAAGCAATTACTCCCCTAAAGATCATGGAGAAAGTCTATCCGAAAAGACCCTAACAAGGTATGAGGATAAATATATCCAAGTCCGAAAAGGAGGCGGATCGTTGTATATCAAAATCCAAAGTAAATATTGAAGAAAAATGATGAAGTCGTGGTCCAATATGAAGAATCTCTCAAAAACGTCAAGTGAAGAAATTCCAAATATATGAAGAGAAGACCATAATTTCAAGAACGTCTTCCCAAGATTTGAAGTATGAAGTACATGCCAAATATCGGTCCGAGAAAGGTCTCAAATCATGAAACGAGTTATGCCAAGATATGAACTTAAGGAGATACACGAGAAGCCGTTTTAAAAGATTTTGTCCTTCGGCTAACTATTGATCAAATCGTGCTACTTTGCTTTCGGACTAATAACTACTCAAATAAGTCAAATTGAATCACTTGTGATCCATGACAAATAGATAAAAAATGCTAGTAACCCATTTCCTTTTATAATAACTAGGATTGCGGGAAGAAAAAGTATTACACAATTTGGACGTATGAGTAGTATTAGCATTGTGACTTGTACCAACAATGATCTTGTTTTTGCACTTAGCATGGAATGTATGACAATCAAGGATGACGAAGTTTACTCTAAGGGACATTTACTTGTTTTTATTCTTTGACCCTAAAAGTCACTTTTTGTGATGAAAATCATATATTATGTCTTTACACATCTTCGTAGTATGTTGCAAGTCTTTTACTATTCAATAAAGGTTAATAAAATTGAACTTTGGTGATGCTTAGATACTTTATTCTAGCATTGCGTGAGGGCACGGCAATGGTTTAGTATGGGGGAGTGATGAGATGGCATTTATACATGATCTCATCGTTCTTTTCGGGCTTTAAATGCATAAAAATGTCATAAAATACCATATATATGCTTGTGTTTGTTTACTTGTGTATTTTAGGTATGGATATCGTGAAAAATACAAAAGATCACAAGTTACAAGGAAAAACGGACACGAGAAACGAAGCCGTACAAAGAACCGGGCCCTAATCATGGAATTCTTAACAAATACCCTTGAAGACTTGAAGACAAACAAGATTGATCCTCATTTATTGAAGAAATGACACTTAAAACCCTTGTATATTAATAATTACAAGTTTGGTCCCTTAAGTTTGTCAAAATTACACAAAAGGTCCTTCAACTTTGAAGAAATGGCAAGATTAGTCCCTCAACAAATCAAAATTGCCAATAATGGTCCCTCATGAAGTCAAAGTTACAATGAAGACCTTTGAAGATCAACAATGTCCAAGATCAGCCCTTGAATTATCCAAAAATGGCAAAAATAACCCTTGAAATCCTTTTTCCAAAGTTTTGTGCCAAAAGTGACAAGTGGTGAAAGTTAAAACAAAGGGAAATACGTTTTTTAGGCTGAAAGACTTTGTTTACCAAAAAATACCAAAGAACAAGGGCCAAAGGTGTCTATTTGAAACATTCAAACTGAAAATGCGCCAAACAAACACCTTTCCCCTAATTTCGGATCAAACACACTACTATTCACTTTTTCACCACCCAGAATTTACTCCACTTAAACATGGGGTAATTTTCAATTACCTTTGCACATGTGTGATTCACACATGCAGAAACCTATCCCAACCTTAAAACCCTTAATCCCACTCACTATGGACCCCACCCCCAATTCTCGTTTAACCAATCACATGACAACTTGGCCTCCAAGTTATCTGACATGGCAAAATCAACAGCTAAGAGTCCTTGCTTCATTCCAAAGCTAAAATGAACAGCCATGATCACTTTGGACAGCTCACACCAAGAATTCGTCTAGAAGACTCAAGGGCATAATAGGGAATTCAGTTCTAGGGTTTGTGAATAGTGTTTAGCCTGGCATTTGCCTATAAAAGGAGACCTCAACATGTGAGAGTCCCTTTGTTCTAGATTTTAGCTTTTAATCTTTATAATTCCTTTTTATGAAATAAAGTTTGAATTTCTTAAAATTTTGAGTTCTAATTTGTTATTTATAAAAGTTTGGTGTTTGAGAAGCTAAAATCTGAGTTCCATTATCTTGTTTGAAGGTTTTTGAGGCAAGGTTTTAAGTGATAAAGATTGTGCATCAAAAATCAGAAAGTTGGCATTATTTTTGATCTCACTTTGTGGTTTGTTCATCTTAGCAGCTTAGAAGCTGGTACTTGTTCTGCTAGTACCTAAGCTCAAACAATCCAGGGCCTGGATGTAGGTCTTGGAGGTTTGCATCTTCTTCCCTTTTCATTTTCTCTTTAAGTTTCTGATTATTTGTGATTTTTGTGGATTTATGCTTGAATCTATGTTATTGTGGTTGATTATTGTTGATTTGGTTTGGTTTGATGTTATTGAGGTGTTAGTGATCTGATTTGTGGATTGAATCTTCATAAGCCTTTGAAAATTTGTGTAATCAAGTTTTAAAAGGGTCTTTGGGATTACTGCATAAGTTGGATTTGTGGCTTGTTAAGTGTTTGTTTGTTGGTTGCTAGTGTTGGTATATGTTGTTTAGGTGATATTGTTCATCTGTTTGCAGGTTTTGAGGTTTTTAACACATTGATTCTTGAATTGGCTATAAAATCTTCATAACTTGGTAAAATTGGCTAGGATTTTGAGGACACCTAGATCTAAGCATAGGTTAGGGCTAACAAGTGCTAAATCATAGTTAATCACACCAGGGTAGAAGGATTTGAGGCTTAAAATTGGATCAAGTGTCAAGTATATCAGCAAAACTTGTCTGCATATTGTTCTTTGTTCATCAGAAACATTTTGTGCTTTGATCTTGCTAATTTCTTTGATTCAGTGTTTGATTCTTGTTGCTTTGTGTTTATTGTTAGTTTAGATAGCTTGTGTATGCATCCTGTTAAGTTTGGTTGGCTTATTTTGCTTAAATCTGCTTATTAAGTGCTTAACTGCTTATTTGCATATCTGGAGCATATCTGTGGACTGTTTGGCTTATTGTGGCTTATTGTGTGGATCATTTTGTGATTTTATTGTTGCTATTGACTCCTTGTGATTCACTGATCACAAGGGTGCCTTTGTTTCCAATTGAATCAAACCAGAACTCTCATAAAAGCTTGGTCAAATAGTCAAAGCAGTGGGAACTCCTTTCCCCTGCTGGTTGCCATTGATAGTGCAAATTTGGTGTCAGCTTATCAATAAGCTATAATAGCTTATTCCAACCAGCAACAACTTTGTTTGTGTAATAGGTACTCATATTTTGACCCATTTGTTCATACTGGAGCATTTGGGTGGTTGACTTTTAGGTTTGACTAGAAAACCAACTCCTTTGACTTTTACATAAGTTCATTTGTGCTTATTCTGGCTTATTGGTTGAGCTTATTGGATTTTTGTTGATTGATATTGCTTATTGAGTCCATTTGAAAGCTTTTGCAAGTTGAATCAAGTCCTGAGGTGCATTATTTCTCAAAAACGACTATTTTGTCGTTTTGTGGATTTTTGCTTTTCTATTTTCTGGCTTATTGAGTGTGCTTATTGGAAATTTCTTTTGACAGATCTCTTAAGCATCCTAAAAGAGGGTTGTGTGTCAAATTAGAGATAATGGCATTAGCTTATGGCTTAATGGGCTGAAAAGCCCAATAAGAATAAGCTTTGTGTTCGATAAGCTGTGATAAGCTCACATTCAGCTTTTGGGCCTTTAGAGTTTTGTTCTTAGAATTGAATTTTAAGTCAGATAGGGCTTTTCCAAGTCAATTGGGCCAAGTTTGACTTTTTGGGCCCAAAAGCCCATTTAGGTTGACTGTTATTGGATTTGGCCCATTTGAGGGCCCAATAGGGGTATTTTGGTAATTTCACTTTGATTTTTTGATTATTTAGGTTAAAATAAACTAGTTTGCAAGTTTTTAGAATTTTTTTATAATTTTTGGATTTTTAATATTATTTTATTATTATTTTATTATTATTTTTAAAATCTCACTTTTTCCAACTTTTTACATTTTTCTTAGGTTAAATACATTAAAATAGGAATTTAGCAACTTTTAGAATAATTTTATCTCTTTTAGATTAATTTTTATAATTATTTTAAGTTTTAATAGTTTTTAAATCATTTTAAATAGTTTTAATTAGTTTTAAAATTTCTAAAAATAGTTTTTAATCTTTTTAGGTCATTTTAGAGTTTTACCAATTGAAAAACCTTTATTTGGGCTTTTTGATAATTTATTTGATTTTTAGGGCTTTAATTAGCATTTAAGAATTGAATATTTAATTATTTAAAAGGTTTGAAAAAGTTTTGATCATTGGTAAACTCTTAGTTTATTATTTTTGATTTTTGGTGAATTTTTGGTTATTTTTAGAATTTATTTTTATTTTGGTGATTTTTAAGGTTCTACGTTTTAACTTTCTAATATTGATTTTTCTTGGTAATTTTTATTTTTACGTCTTCGTCATCTTCTTTTCTTATCCCCTTCTAAACCAATCATTAATCACAAACATTTAACAAATTTCTCACACACATATACCTCCTTGGGAAACGAACTTTCACGACATTAAGGGTCATTAACACTTGATTTTTCCTAAAATCATTTGTTTGATACTTACCACTTTTACGCCTTTTTCCTAAAGGGTGTAATTTACCACAATCAGCTTAATTACAACACAATTAAGAAAACCTAATTGTGTTCTTGAGGTGAATAGTGCCATGTTTTAATCCGTTTTTGGTTTGGATTAAGTTTAAAAACATGTTTAAGGCGCCAAGATTAGTTTATATTAAACCGGGTTAAGTGGAGGGTGAGGTGGATGAAGGGAGTGTTGTAATTGGTTGAGGGGTGTTAGTAGGGCACGTGTCATGATGACACTGGTTAAGGTAACTATCATTGTCTGCCAAGAATAGCTCCCCTTCTTTCAAATTCCTTTCACTTGTAAATAAATACATCACAATCCGTTTTCCCTTTGTAATAAAGTTATCATTTTCACACTTTTGCCCCAAATACTTTTCCAAAGTATTTTCAGGGGTATTTCTTGCCATTTCTTGATTCTTGAAGGACTCATTTGGAATTTTCTTCAAGGATTATGGTCTTGACTTGTATAATTGACATCTTGGAGGACTGAGATTGCCAAGTCATGATTAATGAGGGACCATTTTTGCCATTTCTTCAAAGTCAAGGGTCCTTTTGGTAATTTTGATATTTTCAAAGGACCAAACTTGTAATTTCTTGTAACTTGAAGTTCTTCATGGTATGTTTGACTTTGAGAAGGACTAATATTGACATTTTAGTTTTGTTGATGGACTAAAATTGCCAATTCTTCAAAGTAGAGGGCCCTTTTTGCAATATTGACAAACTTTTAGGGACCAATCTTGTAATTATGAAGATACAAGGGTATAAAGTGTCAATTCTTCAATATTGGAGGACCCTTCTTCATAAATCCTCAAATCTTCAAGGGGTTTTGATGAGACTGCTTTTATACATGGTCTCATCGTCCAAATCGGGCTAAAAATGCATAAAATATCATTAAATATACCAAATATATGCTCGTGTTTGTTACTTGTGTATTTTTAGGTACAGATATTGAGGAATTGGCAAAAGATCACAAGAATCATTCAAAAACAAACACGGGAAACGAAGCCGCACAATGAACCGGGCCCAAGTTTGGAATTTTGCAAAATGACCCTTGAAGAATTGAAGATTGGCAACTTTAGTCCCTCATCTTTGAAGAACTTGTCACAAATGACCCTCCAAATGTTATTTGTACAAGTATGGTCCTCCATGTTTGAAGATTGTACAAGATCAGCCCTTGGAAAATCCAAAATATGCATTTGAAGCCCTTATTTCAAGTTTATAAACCTTTTGTGCCAAATTTGACAACTGGCCAAAAGTTGTTAAGTACAAATTGGGCATTGATGGGAATTATTTACAACATGTAAGAAATGTGAAACCTTGGGGGCCTTATCTGCCAAGACAGCCAAACTCCCACACCCAGTCACAACCCTCCACGTCAACCCACTCAACCATCCCACCAATCACCTTCCTCCAACCCACCACGTCACACTCCACTTAATTTTAAAAAAAACTGATTATAACTAATCAGTTATAAAAACGTGGGAAACACCTTTTTAAATCCCAAACCAAATCAAACCCTGCTAATCACCCCTAATTCATCCCCATAAACCCTAATCCTAAAAATCTTAAAACAAAGGGGAAATTATTAATAGCTTCCAGATTGATGATTAACCTTGCACTAAACCAATCCCCCAACCCATAATCTTTTTACAACAAGCCCATGTGACTGTAGGGACCTCCCCTGCACGTCACTTTCTTCCTCAAAAACACAAACCGACCAGATAAACGTCCCCAAGGCTTTCCTTGGTCCCAAAGGAGTAAACCAACGACCAAGATCAAAAATCCAAGCTGGCACATCAACATCCATCACATGAAGGCCATGTTGACTGATTTTGAAGACAAAGACCAACGGGCTTTTTGGAGATTTCATATATTAGGGTTTAGCATACTAGAATGTTCCTTGTACGCCTATAAAAGGCAGCTTAGTTTAGCCTTTTACTCGTGTTCCAGATTTTTACTCAAAATTGTAATCCTTTTAAAATATTTATAAAGTTTGGTATTTATGGTGAAACAAGTGTAATTCCTTTTATTGATTTTTAAAATTGATATGTTTATGAGTAACTAATCTGAGTTCCATTTTCTCTTGTGTTAACACTTAGTGTGTTTAAGGTTTGTTAAGAATTTTCAAAAAGTTTCAAATTAGTTCAAATTTCAGAAACCCAAACCATCCTTTGAAGTGAAAGTGGATAAGGAAGGGTTGGATTTGTGAGTTTGAAGCTGTTTTTGAAGAGTGTCAATTGGTTTCAAGGTTGTGAAAAGGTTTTCAGAAAGTTTCAGAAAATCAGAAAGTGTTATTTGGCTTGTGTTTGTTCTTGATTTGCAGGTTGTTTGGGCTTGATTGATTCAAGGTTCAGCTCAAACCCGAGTTTGAGGGAGGTGACAAGCTGTCACTGAGGGACTTGGATGTAAGTCCCTCAAGGTAAAAACCTTTTACCTTTTCATTTTTCATTTTATTGGGTGATTTATGTGATTTGCTTGAAAAGTTGCTAAGTTGTGTTTAAGGTGTTAGAAATAGCTCATAATAGTATTATATGCATGTTAGATGCTTATTGAATCAATTCAGTTGAGATTGTTTAAGTGTTTGTTTGAAAAATTTGCATTTTCTAAAATAAAGGAGTGTTTGGATCAAGGTTTAATAGGGTCTAGTTGAATTAGATTGTGCATTAAAACGTGTTAGGTACTTTCAACAAGGTAGAAATAGGTAGTGTGTAGATTTGTTTTCAGTTTGGTACAAGTGTGAGACAAGTTTGTTAGATAAAAAAGGGAAATACATAGCAAAAATCTGCTTAGTCATTTTTCTACATGATTTCATGAAATTTGGTGCTTGGATCTTGTAATCTGTTAGATTATAGGGTGTTTAAGGATTGTGGATTGTTTGTTTAACATTTGGTGAATTTATTTGCAAAATTTGAGCTTGTGAAATTCATTTGTATGCATGAAACTTGGTATTTTGTTCATCAGACATAGCAAAGTAAAACAGCAACCTTCTTTTGGCCATTGTGTGCTTTGTTTGTGAGATTTGGTGCTAGTGCTTGTTAATTTGTGCTTGACTTGACTCCCTACACTCCAATTGAGTGTAGGGGTGCCTATTGTCCTCCAAAAACAACACCAAAATCAATAAACAAGCTCCTCTTGTTTGAACTGGCACAAGTGAAGAAACCAAAAGTCCTTTGTGTTCTTAATAGAAACTGGGTATGTTTTGGTTTAATTTAAGCTTAATCCTGTTAAAAATTGGACTTGGATTTGTGTTTTTGAGTAAAAAGGATTAACAGGTTGGGTTTATAAAGGTTTAAAAAAGAAAAAAAAAGATTTTACAAAAAGGACGTGGCCAGGACTCGAACCTGCGCCACTCCTCTCACACCACTCATACCTTACCATCTGCGCCCTAGGGACTTTGATTGATAGGTTTGGTTTCTTATTATACTTAAGCAGTTTTGGTTTTGTGTTTTTTTAAATAAGCCGTAGCTTATTTGGTCTTTTACAGCTTATTTATTAAGCTTATTTGCTAGTTTACAATTTTCCTAGGACTTTATTAAGTTTTCAGACTTTTCTGTTTAAAAAGTAGATTTTTCTCTTTAATTTATTATTTATTAGGATTATTTTTAGATTTAATTTTAGAAAGTAAATTAAAAATAGTAAATAGTATTTTAAAAATCCATAAAAATAGTTTTTAGTTTTTATTTAAGTTATTTGAGGTTTACATATCAAAAAGTTTTCAAAAAGTCTTATTTTTAATTTTATTTGATTTTAGGGTTTTTTAACAACTTTAAAAATTAATATAAAATTAATAAAAAGGTTTTAGGAACTTTAATTTGCATTTTTGTTCTAATTAGAATATTTAGGATTTTTGGTAATTTTTAGAATTTATTTTTAAACTTTTAATTTTTTGGAATATTTTAATATTATTTTATTAGAAAAATTCAAAGTTTGTTTTTTCTACTTTTTTCATTTTTCCTAGGTTATAGACATTAAAATAGGAACTTTGTCACTTTCCAAATATTTTTTAGGCTTTTCATTTAATTTTTAGAATTAATTTAAGATTTAATAGATTTTAATAGTTTTTAAGTGTTTAAAAATAGTTTAATTTGGTTTTAAAATTTTTAAAAACAGTTTTTAGCTTAATTAGGTCATTTTTGAGGTTTACAAACTTGAAAATCTTGTTTGGGGCTTTTTAATAATTAATTGTGATTTTTAGGGCTTTAATTAGCATTAAAAAGTCATTATTTAATTAATTAAAAGGTTTTAGCAAGTTTGGATTTTTTGTAAACTCTTAGAATTTTATTGTGGATTTTTAGTAATTTTTAGGAATTTTAGGTTAAAATTTTAATTTTTGTGTTTTTTACGTTCTACGTCTTAACTTTCTAGTAGTAGTTTTTTGTTAATTTTTATTTTTTTTTCGTCTTCGTCATCTTCTCTTTTCTTCTTGTTAATAATCAAACATCATTAATCAATTCTTAACACAACGCACTAGCCTCCTCGAGAACGAACTCACTTCATTTGGGTCATTAGTGCTCGGTTTTCCTAAACCGACATTTAACGCTTACCACTACTTTGTTGCCTCTTTTCCTAAAAAGGTATACAAAACCACTACATCATTTTTGGCGCCGCTGCCGGGGAGGCGTGTTGTGTTTTGATTGAACCATTGTTGTTTTCTATCTTAGCCATAATAGTATTGGTATTAGTAGCACTCTGCTAATACGTATTATCGTTTTTCGGTTTTTGTGTGAATATTATTAATACATTGTATACGTAGAACAATAAATACACAAGTACTCCAAATACGTGAGCAATCACAACCTTGATTCGGGATTTCATCACTCGATCATTGTATTCGAATCTCAAACCAAAGAAAAAGGCAAAAATAGATAAATACTTTCGTGAAGCTTAATCTTGATAATACAAACTATAAGGTGGGTATAAGGCGGTTGTATTTCACGACCTAAAGGAAAAAGGCTCTTAAGTGCTTCGCGCCGCCTCGTTTCCTCCGCTTGCTTGTGCGTATTTGATGTTGAGAGTGAATCGAGGGTTTTTCCGCCCAAAGTATTATTACATATCATATATATTTTCTTGGTTTCTATTGATTAAACCCTCTTGAACGATTTGGTGTTCCACCATCGTTCTAAAGTCATCGAAGGCGTTCACTCCACGTGATCGTTTTCATTCCTTGAGGCTTCTTTAATCGAGAGATTTGATTAAGGAGGAGATTTGTGGACTTTTTGTCTACTTAATACATTTCACCAATTCCCAAAAAAAGGTTAATACAATCAAAAACCATAAAAAAATTGAAAAACACAAAATACCAAAAAGAATCTTCTTTGCTCGCCTTCTCGTTGTACGTGACGTTTATGCAAACTCGCTCTAAAGCAAGACGTGCACGTAAACTAAGAAACAAATTGACCACTCCTTCTAGTGAGGAGTCTCCTATTGTCGAACCTGTTGTAGTGAAAGAAGCTACCATGGCTAATCGAACTATGATGGAGTTACTTCAAGCACCCACCGAGGGTTATGGAGAAGCTATTGTGATTCCCGCAATCCTTGCAGAGAATTTTGAGGTGAAAACGGGTTTGTTGTCGATGATCCAAAACAACAAATTCCGTGGTGATGAGAAGGACAATCCTCACAACCATATCCGCCAATTTAATCGTCTTACCGCCATGTGCAAATTTAAGGATGTCTCGAATGACTCGATTAAGATGATGCTTTTTCCGTATTCCTTAGCGGGGCCCGCTAAAATTTGGTTAGAGAAAGCCACCCAATTCTATATTGACGTGGAAGGATCTCGTTTCGAAATTTGTGAACCAATTTTTTCCGCCCTCTAAGACTACGCATTTGAAAAATGAGATTTCTAAATTTTCACAAGAATCAAATGAAAGTTTTTCTACGGCTTGGAATAGGTTTAAGGAGATGTTACATGAATGTCCTCATCACGGTTTTTCCGATTTGCACCAAATCGACACGTTTTACAATGGACTTAATGATCATGAAAGAGACTATTTAAATGCCGCCGCGGGTGGTAATTTTTTGTGTAAAACGGTTGAAGAAGCTTTGGTCATAATTGAGAATAGGTCTAAGGTTTATAGCCCTCGTCACACACCGAGTGTTGCCAAAATGGGCTCGTCATCATCGTCTCGTAGCATCAATGCATTACATGATGAAGCAAATGAAGAAAACCGATTTTTTGATAGATTTGCTAGCCTTATGACCCATTGGAAAGCTCAAGAAGCTTCAAATTCCGCCTCGGTTAAAGCGGTTTCTAAGAGTTGTTTGTCGTGTGGGGGAGCTCATGATCTTTCCGAGTGCATTACCGCGGATGGTAACACTTCGAATGCTTTTGTAGCCACGGGGACTTACAACCAAATCGGTCAAGGTTCCCGCCAAAATCAAGCTCCACCAAATCAAAATGCTAATAATTATCGCAACAACAACCAAGGTGGAAATTACCAAGGAAATCAAAGGAATTATAACAAGGGTAATTACCAAAGTGGAAATGGGCAAATTTCTAATCAAAACCAAAACCGTGATTTTCAAAACAATGCCCAAGGTTTTAAAAATGATCAAACCAAAAATCTTCAAGGAGAATTTTTGAATTATGCTAAGGCTAATGATGCTAAGTTTGACAATATGCAACGTGAAATGGTTAGCTTAAGGACCGAGTTGAAAAACGAGCTTAAAAATGAACTTGCTAAGGAACTTAAAACTCATGCTAATAAAATGGAAGGAAATGTCACACGTCTCCAACAAAATCAACAAAAAATGGAGCAAGGTCAACATGAGATTAAACAAGAATTGTTAAAAGCGGATGCTAGGCAATCTAAGTTTGAAGACCGTATGGCTAAAATGTTTGAAGCTATCATGTGTAAGCCCTCTTCTTCGGGTGGTCTTCCTTGTGATACCATCGTGAACCCGAAAGGAGAATTGAAGGTTATTACTACTCGTAGTGGTAAAACTTTCAACGAACCCATTTCTCGTCCAAGTACTTCTATGGAGAAGGAAAAAGAGAAAGAACCCGAGGTTGTGGTTGAAAAGGAGCAAATTCAAAGCCCACGAAGTACCGCTCAAACCACACCTACGGTTGAACCCACACCAATCATGGAACCCGAGATTCCAAGGCCTATGCCTATGCCTACTTTGCCCAAACCCACACCACCTTTACCCTACCCTTCAAGACGAGACAAGGAAAAGGCACAAGAACGAAATAATTATCAATTTGAACTCTTTATGAAAATGTTTCGTGACTTGCATTTTAATATAAGTTTTGCCGACGCCTTAGTCATGATGCCTCGATTTGCCGCGAACTTCAAAAGTATGTTGAATAACAAAGAGAAATTGCAAAAATCGTCTAGTTGTTCTTCTGTTTTTCTAAGCCGCATACCTCAAAAACTCGGTGATCCTGGAAAGTTTTTAATCCCATGTGCTATACAAGACATGGAAGAATGCTACGCCTTGGCCGATCTTGGTGCTAGTATTAATTTGATGCCTCTTGAGATTTTTAAATCGCTCAATCTTCCAAATCTCACTCCTTCAAGAATGTCAATCGAAATGGCCGATCATTCTACGATTCTAGCTTGTGGAGTTGCCGAGGACGCCTTTGTGAAAGTTGTAAAGTTCTACTACCCTGTAGACTTTATTGTTGTTGACATTCCCATCGATCCTAAAGTTCCGTTAATTTTAGGTCGATCTTTTTTGGATACCTCGAGAGCACTTATCGATGTGCATGCAAGAAAAATCACTCTTCGTTTCAATGAGGAAGAACTCGTCATTAATGCAACCCAAAACTCCACTCTTTCTCATGTGTATTCTATCACATCTTTGTACAATGTCAATCCCATCAAAAGCATTTGCAAAAAGATTTCCAATAGAGTTTTAGGAGTTGTTGATAAAAATGAAGTTCCGTCCCCTCCGCCGGTGGAGGTTAAGAGTGTTAAGCCTATGATTCCAATCTCGAGTGATTCTTCGGATGATGAATACGTTGATCCCGATGGGGAGGTTTTCTTTGTTGACAAAAGATTTGAAAACTTGCCACCACCTAAACCAAAAAGATTTCAAAATGTGAGAATTTTTAGTGTGACTAACATTGCTTTAGATACACCAAATATTTTTGACATAATTAAATCGGGTTTTCACAAGGAGAGTGTAAAAGATGAAAAAGGAAAAGATTTTGAATTGAATGTAAAAGATTTTTCTACAATTCTAACTCCGTCATCACCGCGTGATTTGAGTGCTACAAGCTCGTCTTCTCCTTTTGACGATGCTTTGTGTGGACTTAGTGTGGGGGAATCCCCTTATGTTCCCTTCTCTTTCTCCACCAAGGACGAGATATTTGATCCTGGAATTGCTTATAAAGGGAAATCTCGGTCTTCCACCGATGCAATAAATGGAAAATCTTTTCATTTGATTGGTGCGAGTCTACCTCGAGTAGCTCAATGTTTTGACTTACCCATTGTCCCACCCTTCTATTTCTTCTCTCCTATTTTCTTCTACCCCATTGGGGTTTGTGTTGAAGTGGCGTTGTTTCGTCTTTCATCCGAAAACGAGGTCGCTATCTTTGACCCCGGTATACGTTTATCAGGTTTTTAAAGTACTCCACGTACTTTTGGGCCTTGTTTATCATGTAAGCCCCACCAAAAATTGACCATACCATGATTATCCCTAAATGATCACATTTATGAGGATTCGAGTCGAGCTTTTGACTCGGTTATCAAAAACAAGGTGCCTCGTGGGGGAGACCCATGCTTATCCATGTACATATTATTGCTTTCTAATTAGTTTAATGTGAGGGGATTTATGCCCTTCCAACCTTTGTTCCGTGGTTGTTTGTGAATTGTGAACTTTAGATCATGATCTTCACGATTGGAGCCTCTCGTGTTCGTTTTATGGGAGCACTCGATCGTTTGCTTTGGAAGCCTTTCCCAATATCCAAATGATATATCCTTTTATGTTCTAACCTTAGGTTTTTAGCACACTTCATAAATGGCTATTACTTATTGGTTACACCCCTTCCATGCTAGATTAGGCATTTGACTATGTCTCTAGTATGGGGGTGTTTGCACCCCTAGACTCGAAACATTAAGGACAATGTTTAACTTTAGTATGGGGGGGGGGGGTGAATAGATACTTGCCTTGCCAAACCTTCACGCTTTCCAAAGTTTATCGTTTTGTTTATCATTTTCTTGCAAAATAAGGCTAAAAATGGCCAAATTTTAAAATTTTTCTCATGTTTTATAAGTGTTTGAAGACACGAATGTAGATTTTCCGATGGCGAGAATAAGAGTAATTTTTGACTCGACCATGCGTGTTGAGCACTTAGCTTTGATTCCTTAACTTCACATTAGGCTAAGTCTCTTAAATGAGGACGAAAAATGATAGAGTTAATTATAAGTTACTATGCTAAACGTAGAGTACTCGTATTCTTTCAAAAACTCATGTGTTCTCGTTGTTTGCTTATTCTCCCTTCGCTTGTAAATATTTTTTGCTTAATAAATATTGACTTAGCGGTTTAGTTAGGATTGTTGGGTTTCTAGTCTTTTCTAGTAGCTTACGTGTAATTAAATTGGGAAGACATTAAGGTATCGCCAGCGTCACGGTTTTGAAGTATTGGCACCCGAATAATCGAAAGCTTCACCCAATAATAAGATTTCAAGTGCTCACCTAAATCTAGCAAACAATTTGAAGCCCCACAAGGCCTAAAATCTATGCAAAAATTGAAAGTGAATCAAGCCTTAATCTTCGAAGCTTTAAAGATCCAAAATTCGCTTTAGCGTGAGGATATACGTCTTTGGCTAATAAAACCACCGATGAGGCGGATAATAAAAGGCAAGGCAAGACCGAAGTCATAATAAAAGCTTCATGGGGAAGTTGAATAAAAGATGGAGGTAAACCAAAGATAATAAGGCCCTTCTGTTAGGGGCCGTATAAAAGTCTTGGTAATAAGTCTCATGTTCAAAACCGTTATAAAACCGTGTTTATCGATTCTTCTTGTCAACTTAATTTTTTAACATCGTTGTCTATTAGGAGGGGTTATTGATTTGATGGTTTTAGTTACACCGTTAGGACTCTATTTTTAGACCTAAATCTCTATTATCGCATAAGTCAATGATGTATCCTCGTGATCATTAAGACATAATAAAATATAAGAGATACAACTTAGGAATAATGGGAGAATAAGTACGTGATTAGGGCATATGAGTAGTGTTAGCATTACTAACTTATAATGACAATGATCTCGTTGCACGCTTGGCATGGAATTGGAGTGAAAATCGAGGACGACGAAATTGTTTCTAACAAAGCATTCACGTGTTCTTATTCTATGAACCTAAACGTCCCATTTTGTGATGAAAATCATACATTATGTCTAAAACGCAAGTAGTAGTAATAGTCGTAGTGTAGCTAGTTTATCATTCCAATAAAGCGAATAAGATTAAATTTTGGAGATGCTTTGATACTTTATTCTAGCATTGCGTGAGGGCACGACAATGGTTTAGTATGGGGGAGTGATGAGACTGATTTTATACATGGTCTCATCGTCCAAATCGGGCTTAAAATGTATAAAATATCATTAAATATACCAAATATATGCTCGTGTTTGTTACTTGTGTATTTTTAGGTACGGATAATGAGGCATTGGCAAAAGATCACAAGTATCATTCAAAAACGAACACGGGAAACGAAGCCGCACAATGAACCGGGCCCAAGTTTGGAATTTTGCAAAATGACCCTTGAAGAATTGAAGATTGGCAACTTTAGTCCCTCATCTTTGAAGAACTTGTCACAAATGACCCTCCAAATGTTATTTGTACAAGTATGGTCCTCCATGTTTGAAGATTGTACAAGATCAGCCCTTGGAAAATCCAAAATATGCATTTGAAGCCCTTATTTCAAGTTTATAAACCTTTTGTGCCAAATTTGACAACTGGCCAAAAGTTGTTAAGTACAAATTGGGCGTTGATGGGAATTATTTACAACATGGAAGAAATGTGAAACCTTGGGGGCCTTATCTGCCAAGACAGCCAAACTCTCACACCCAGTCACAACCCTCCACGTCAACCCACTCAACCATCCCACCAATCACCTTCCTCCAACCCACCACGTCACACTCCACTTAATTTAAAAAAAAACTAATTATAACTAATCAGTTATAAAAACGTGGGAAACACCTTTTTAAATCCCAAACCAAATCAAACCCTGCTAATCACCCCTAATTCATCCCCATAAACCCTAATCCTAAAAATCTTAAAACAAAGGGGAAATTATTAATAGCTTCCAGATTGATGATTAACCTTGCACTAAACCAATCCCCCAACCCAGAATCTTTTTACAACAAGCCCATGTGACTGTAGGGACCTCCCCTGCACGTCACTTTCTTCCTCAAAAACACAAACCGACCAGATAAACGTCCCCAAGGCTTTCCTTGGTCCCAAAGGAGTAAACCAACGGCCAAGATCAAAAATCCAAGCTGGCACATCAACATCCATCACATGAAGGCCATGTTGACTGATTTTGAAGACAAAGACCAAAGGGCTTTTTGGAGATTTCATATATTAGGGTTTAGCATACTAGAATGTTCCTTGTACGCCTATAAAAGGCAGCTTAGTTTAGCCTTTTACTCTTGTTCCAGATTTTTACTCAAAATTGTAATCCTTTTAAAATATTTATAAAGTTTGGTATTTGTGGTGAAACAAGTGTAATTCCTTTTATTGATTATTAAAATTGATATGTTTATGAGTAACTAATCTGAGTTCCATTTTCTCTTGTGTTAACACTTAGTGTGTTTAAGGTTTGTTAAGAATTTTCAAAAAGTTTCAAATTAGTTCAAATTTTAGAAACCCAAACCATCCTTTAAAGTGAAAGTGGATAAGGAAGGGTTGGATTTGTGAGTTTGAAGCTGTTTTTGAAGAGTGTCAATTGGTTTCAAGGTTGTGAAAAGGTTTTCAGAAAGTTTCAGAAAATCAGAAAGTGTTATTTGGCTTGTGTTTGTTCTTGATTTGCAGGTTGTTTGGGCTTGATTGATTCAAGGTTCAGCTCAAACCCGAGTTTGAGGGAGGTGACAAGCTGTCACTGAGGGACTTGGATGTAAGTCCCTCAAGGTAAAAACCTTTTACCTTTTCATTTTTCATTTTATTGGGTGATTTATGTGATTTGCTTGAAAAGTTGATAAGTTGTGTTTAAGGTGTTAGAAATAGCTCATAATAGTATTATATGCATGTTAGATGCTTATTGAATCAATTCAGTTGAGATTGTTTAAGTGTTTGTTTGAAAAATTTGCATTTTCTGAAATAAAGGAGTGTTTGGATCAAGGTTTAATAGGGTCTAGTTGAATTAGATTGTGCATTAAAACGTGTTAGGTACTTTCAATAAGGTAGAAATAGGTAGTGTGTAGATTTGTTTTCAGTTTGGTACAAGTGTGAGACAAGTTTGTTAGATAAAAAAGGGAAATACATAGCAAAAATCTGCTTAGTCATTTTTCTACATGATTTCATGAAATTTGGTGCTTGGATCTTGTAATCTGTTAGATTATAGGGTGTTTAAGGATTGTGGATTGTTTGTTTAACATTTGGTGAATTTATTTGCAAAATTTGAGCTTGTGAAATTCATTTGTATGCATGAAACTTGGTATTTTGTTCATCAGACATAGCAAAGTAAAACAACAACCTTCTTTTGGCCATTGTGTGCTTTGTTTGTGAGATTTAGTGCTAGTGCTTGTTAATTTGTGCTTGACTTGACTCCCTACACTCCAATTGAGTGTAGGGGTGCCTATTGTCCTCCAAAAACAACACCAAAATCAATAAACAAGCTCCTCTTGTTTGAACTGGCACAAGTGAAGAAACCAAAAGTCCTTTGTGTTCTTAATAGAAACTGGGTACGTTTTGGTTTAATTTAAGCTTAATCCTGTTAAAATTGGACTTGGATTTGTGTTTTTGAGTAAAAAGGATTAACAGGTTGGGTTTATAAAGGTTTAAAAAAGAAAAAAAAAAGATTTTACAAAAAGGACGTGGCCAGGACTCGAACCTGCGCCACTCCTCTCACACCACTCATACCTTACCATCTGCACCCTAGGGACTTTGATTGATAGGTTTGGTTTCTTATTATACTTAAGCAGTTTTGGTTTTGTGTTTTTTTTTAAATAAGCCATAGCTTATTTGGTCTTTTACAGCTTATTTATTAAGCTTACTTGCTAGTTTACAATTTTCCTAGGACTTTATTAAGTTTTCAGACTTTTCTGTTTAAAAAGTAGATTTTTCTCTTTATTTAATTATTTATTAGGATTATTTTTAGATTTAATTTTAGAAAGTAAATTAAAAATAGTAAATAGTATTTTAAAAATCCATAAAAATAGTTTTTAGTTTTTATTTAAGTTATTCAAGGTTTACATATCAAAAAGTTTTCAAAAAGTCTTATTTTTAATTTTATTTGATTTTAGGGTTTTTTAACAGCTTTAAAAATTAATATAAAATTAATAAAAAGGTTTTAGGAACTTTAATTTGCATTTTTGTTCTAATTAGAATATTTAGGATTTTTGGTAATTTTTTGAATTTATTTTTAAACTTTTAATTTTTTGGAATATTTTAATATTATTTTATTAGAAAAATTCAAAATTTGTTTTTTCTACTTTTTTCATTTTTCCTAGGTTGTAGACATTAAAATAGGAACTTTGTCACTTTCCAAATATTTTTTAGGCTTTTCATTTAATTTTTAGAATTAATTTAAGATTTAACAGATTTTAATAGTTTTTAAGTGTTTAAAAATAGTTTAATTTGGTCTTAAATATTTTAAAAATAGTTTTTAGCTTAATTAGGTCATTTTTGAGGTTTACAAACTTGAAAATCTTGTTTGGGGCTTTTTAATAATTAATTGTGATTTTTAGGGCTTTAATTAGCATTAAAAAGTCATTATTTAATTAATTAAAAGGTTTTAGCAAGTTTGGATTTTTTGTAAACTCTTAGAATTTTATTGTGGATTTTTAGTAATTTTTAGGAATTTTTAGGTTAAAATTTTAATTTTTGTGTTTTTTACGTTCTACGTCTTAACTTTCTAGTAGTAGTTTTTTGTTAATTTTTATTTTTTTTCGTCTTCGTCATCTTCTCTTTTCTTCTTGTTAATAATCAAACATCATTAATCAATTCTTAACACAACGCACTAGCCTCCTCGAGAACGAACTCACTTCATTTGGGTCATTAGTGCTCGGTTTTCCTAAACCGACACTTAACGCTTACCACTACTTTGTTGCCTCTTTTCCTAAAAAGGTATACAAAACCACTACATCAGGTTTCTTTGGAAAATTCTTCATTAGGGCTTTGTTTAATGTGCGGCTTCGTTTCCCGTGTTCGTTTTTGTATGATTCTTGTGATCTTTTGTCATTTTCTCAATATCCGTAACTAAAATACACAAGCAACAAACACAAGCATACATTTGGGTATTTTCATGATATTAATGCATTTTAAGCCCTTTTTGGACGATGAGACTATGTATAAAACCAGTCTCATCACCTAACACTATGTGTTACCCGATATCTGATGACTCACAAAAATTTAAGTCCTCGGACAAGGACCGGAGATCAGATATTTGGTGACTTTGAAAAGCTGTATAAGCCCACAATAAGCAACCAAATGTCAAGCTAATAGCATGCAGACCAAGATAAACTTAGAACCTAACAACATACAAAGTTTCAAACATTAATTCACAAAGATTTAAAATCATAACTGATGCAAATGGCAGTTTCCAAACAAAACTACCAAAATTGACTTACACAACTAGCTAATTTAAACCAACACTAAAAAACACTTAACCAAACAAATAAAAAGTTGTGCAGGTAAAAAGTTTGACTTACTTGTCATCCTAGCCATATTTAATAGATCACCCAAACCCCCACCCCCCCTTTATTTTCTGATTTGGAAATTTAACAAGGAAATTTTTAGCAAATTACACTCAAACACTTTTAAAAACTACTTGAACATGCATAAAACAGATAAAGACAGCAAATGAAACACTAAACTTGTAACACCCCACTTGGATAAGTGGACCGTTACTTAGTAATTATGACGTGTCATCAAAGCGTGCAAGGTAAATGTCTAAAATATTAAATGACCATAAAAGAAACCAGAAACAAACATCGATTCCAAAACATAAGCTCCACACACAATGCATAGTAAAGAAATGTATGAAAGGACTAAACAATGTCCAACAACGAAAAACTATGTAAATGCATTAAAAGAAGTGTAGACAAGGGAGCCTCCATCCAAATGCATGTACTCTTGATGATCCTAGCTTTGCCTTTTAGTACCTGCCGTATTGTGACATAGAAGAAAATACGGTTGAGCAATACAGTCAGTGTACGGATATATGACAATGAAATGTAAAGCATAAGCATACGCAAGAAATGAAATGAAATGAAGTACAGCGGAATAAGTGTAAGTTCTGGAAACCCTGGTATATGTTTATAAACTGGTTTATATTCTGAAAAGACTTATGTTTATTTTACACTAAAAACTGTATTTTAAATATGTCCGGAGCCCATATAGGTCATGAAGTATCAACGTGCATGAATATTTAGAAGTGTGACCTAATCATGCATGTAGAAACTAGAAGCGGGGGGGGGGGGGGGGGGGGGGGTTGAATAGTTTCTATTCGATTGGCAACCAAATTATAATTATTTTCAATTTGGTTTGTATTAAAACTATCTTTTGCTTGAAGCTAAGTTGCATAATGATTAGGTTCAATTCAAATGCACTAGTAAATATAATAGGTAAGTGTAATGATAATGAAATAAGTAAAGAGTAAGGAAGGAGACAACCTAGTGGGAAGACACCAAGATTTATAGTGGTTCGACAACGAGGCTCTATCCTCGTTTCTACTCCACTCCTCGAGTACACCTACTCGAGATTTCCACTATATCCACAAGCTCCCTTCTTGGCGGAGAAAACCTTACATCGTCGCTTACATTATTTTCCGACACTAGGCTAAATGTCGAGACCTAATCTTTAGCTAGGACCAATCTACACAACGTTGCCTACTTCACAATTTAATGACACAAGGCTAGATGTCGAGTTCTAATCTTAAGGTAGAACCAATCTTCACGACGTTGCCTACTTCACCATTTTACGACACAAGGCTAGATGTAGAGTTCTAATCCAAAGCTAGAACCAATCTTCACGACTCTTCACTTTGAAGCTAAGTGAGAACTTCACACAACACAACTACTAATCACTTTCAAGTTTAGTGAGAACTCACAAGACACAACCACATCACTTTATAGTTTAGTGAGAACTACTAATCAAAACTATTACAACTCAACTAGACTTATCCAAGTACACACATGTAGCTTGGATTTACACAACACAAATCCAAGAAAACACATATGCAATGGATGTACACAACAAATCCAAGTATTCACAAATAACTTGGATGAACACAACTAGTCCAAGTATTCATAAATACAATGGATTGACATAAAACAAAAAGGGTATCATGATGAATATGACTAGCTCATAGATTCATCTTTATCACAACACTAGTGAGTGAGTGATCTTCTCATTGGACAAGGTAAAGGAGGGGATCAAGAGGATAATCATATGTAAACATTCTTAACACTTTAAGTGATCATTTACCAATGATTATGCTATAGAAAAGAGAAAGGGGGCTGAGAAAAACGTCCAAGAGGCTTGTTGGAAAATGAGATTTGACCCACTATTTAAAGGAGACAAAGTATAACGGATATATAACGGCTATCTGGGCGCGGTACCTTATCTAGCCCGACGGTTCCATATCGCTAAGGAACCGCCTAGCTACTTAAGGTTCCGCCCTAGAGTACGCTCCGTTTTTTTTTATTTTAGTAGGGTAGGAATATCTGAGGTATTTGAAGCCTTCAAAGGATATTCTAATAGCATATGGAATATGCTATTTTCAAATTTTCATTTTCCATTTGAATAAAACATTTTCTAAAAAAGAAAGTTTATTAAAAAGTCTTTTGTCATATTAACAAAAGTGAGTTTTAAGCATAATCATTTTGATGATCACTAAGTATGATTAAGAAAGGTTAGTGATATGATTATTACCTTGATGATAGTGTTAGTTAAATAATTCGTTTTGTGTTTTACACTAAATGTGTTGTATAGTTTGTTGTGATCAAAACTAAGAAAGATTAGTTAACACTAATAATGTTTTTAGGCATCACTTGCATTAACAATCTCCCCCTTTTTGATTATGAAAAACGATAAACTCATTTACGTAGAAACACAAAATATCGAATTATTAACGAGTTTATCACTATCATTTCTCCCCCTTTGTCGTAGCAAAAATGTTTGCACAAGTCTTTTTAAGAAAATCGGACTTTGCTAGTAGCTCCCCCTTGGTGGTTACTCCCCCTTGCTTGGGGCACCAAGTATGTGAGCTAACGTGACATGCTACACAAAGGTTAGTAAAAAGAAAAGAAACACCAATGTATATATGATCACTACCTACTAAGTAACTTGAGAGGGAGAGAGAGAGAAGAAATCTCAAATTAGAAGCAAGTATTTTGCTAAGTATGTCCAAAAAGGTAATTGACAAAATCAAGTTTCAATCCAATGAAGATGATAAACTTGTCTATGGGTTAAAGTTTAGAATTGATGGAATCACCCATAAGCAATTGTAAAAGTTAACCATGATCAACTTAAAAGAGAACTAAGGAAATAACACACAAACAACACAAAGGTTACATAAAAGAAAAGACATAACAAGGTAGATAGTCATACACACAATATGAGTATCTAAAGCAAAAAAATATGGAAAATAAACCACTAAGCATAAGCTATTCTAATAGTGATAATTTTCCAAGATTTCTTAAAAAATAAAAGACTCTAAAACAAGTAAAGTAATAAAGACTCTAAGAGTAGTTAGTCCTTTAGTTGGAAAAATAAGACGACGATGCATCATTCGAAGTTTTGTCCACCAGAACGAAAACTTGGATAGGAGGTCGAGTGAGGAGGAATTCAAGGAAATTTAACTTCTCATATACATGAGCAAGTTCAATTTGTTGAAATCGACAACAAGCACACGAGGATCCATGATGCAACACAAAATCGTTTGATGGGGGTAGGGCATCAAACCTAGGGTTTGGTGGTGGTGGGGTAATAGGGTAGGAAATGTTTTCACAATGCCTTGTGAGGTTTGGGAAGGTTGAAAGGTCATTGATTTGAGGGGTGTTGAAGGATTGAGGTGGTGGGGGAACATTTTCTTTTGCTCCGGTGATGGGGTTAATGGTATAAGTCTCATTCCAATACTTGATTGGAGAGAAGGTAGGGTTTTTGGGTGGTTTGGAAGAAGATGGTTCATTCCTCTTATCCCAAATAGGTCGAACCAAGATTTTCGGTTTCTTTGTAAGCTTGGATGAGGAAGCTCTGGGTGAGTGGGGTTGTGACAAAGAAATGTCAAGGTTAGGAATGGAGGAGTTAGGCATTGTGAAGGTGTGAGAATGAAATCTCAAGGGTGGGAAGGTGTGAGAATAAAATCTCAAGGTTGGAGATGTGTGAGAATAAATTCTCAAGGTTGGGAAGGTGTGAGAATGAAATCTCAAGGTTGGGGTATAAGTAAAATGTAATCAAGGTAAGAATTGGAATACAAAATGTGGAGTGTCAAGGAATGTTTAGCCAAATTGAGCAAACAAGGAATTTTGACAGGGTATATGGTTTAAAGAATTTTGACCAAAAACGAGTCAAAAGTCAGTTTCTGTCCGCGATACCTTATAGGGACCGACGGTTCCTTACCACCTAAGGAACAGTGGGACTTTAAGGATCCGCGTGCAGTGGACTTGAAACCAAGTTTTTCCAGGGTTTTGAGAAAAACTAAGACTTTTTCAAAAAATTGCAAATCTTGGAATTTTACCTCTATTAGCAATAAATTATGCTAGGGTTGCATAAAAGCAACACATTTACAAAGAATGTCTTGACAAAGGGTGACAAAATATCTAGATATAATTTTGAACCATTTTTAGTCAAGTTTTTAGAGGTTGTGATAGATTTAGGTTCAATTTTAATTTCAAATTAAAGTTGATTAATGTGCACATAAGAATAGGAACACATAAAGCTAAATCCATTAACTAAATTAATGAAAAACTCATGAAGGAAGAAAGTACAATGACAAATAAAATACAAGAACAACTAACTAATATAAAGTTAGCTTAATACTAGATCTAGATGAGTAGTCTTCTTTGGCTTGGTTTTGTTAAAAAACTTATTAAGAAAACTCATCATTCATCTCCTAGGAGGAGGCATGGAGAACAAGGTAAGCAAGAACTCTTGCAACCTCCTATGTAGTCCAAACATCTCCATCCTAAGGTTATGGATGATGTAGTGGTTGTAGAGGCAACATGGACAATTAGGACCATGAGTCTTTTTAACCCATAGTAAGGATCACCCAAAAGGAGGGAAAGTGGGACACCCAAAATTGGAGTGTTTGAGTGTGGTGGAGGTGGAGGAGGCAATTTCTCCAAGGGTGATATGGGGGAGAGTGGAGGCATGTTCTCCAAAGGAGAAGTGGGTGAGTGTGGAGGTATGTTCTCCAAGGTTGGTGAAATGGGTGAGTTAGGAGGGGTAAATGGTTAAGTCACCAAGGTATCATCAAAGTTATTCAAAAAAGGAATGCTTTGGATTGGTTGGGGTTGTGTGGTCACATACAAGGGTGTACTTGGAGTGAAGGGTGAAGAGAGCTCATTCATTCTTGAGTTGAATGAAGAGGAGGTAGAACCAATGGAGTGGTTAGTACCATGGGTGGATGTTGTCTTGCATGGTGCAAGGGGTGGTGAAGGTGATCAGGAAATGAGTATTGGAACCATCTCATTTTTGGGTGTGTGAAAGGGTAAAGAGTTAGGCTTGGGTACCTTAATCCTAATCTTAAGATTCTTCCTTGGGGTGTTTGAGGTTTTTGTAGAAACTATGGTTGACAAGGGTGGTTTAAGGGTTAGGGAAGGATGTTTTGATGTGTTTAGAACATGACTAACAAGGTGGGTTTAAATGGGTGAGGGGATGATCCAAACTAGTAATGGGTTAAAATCATTTTAGGTGAATAATGAATTTAGGTAACCTAGTTTAGGAAATATGCAGGTTTTTGCAAAGAATCATGCAAAGTTTACACAGATTGAAGAAAATAGTGTAAAGCAAAAGATTCTGTCGGACACAGTGGCGGAGGTTCCTTATCTAGGACCGGCGGTTCCTTATCGATAAGGATCCGCGGGTCGATATGGAACCGCGACCAGAGGTGTTTCAAAACTTTCACATCCCAAATTTTGGTTAACCCAGATTTTTACCAAAGGATTCACAAGCCAAAGTTAACTACTAATCAAAATCTAAGAAGATAACTATCATAAGGAATGCACAAATCTATGTAAATCACAAACATGATGGCATAAACAATATTTAGGATCAAAATAAATAGCAATCCAAACATGTAGCATAAGTTAATACACATCCAAGATAATAATTGTTTTTTCAACATTACATGTTTACCAACATGTATTCTTTGAAATACTTCAAAGCTTTCACTTTCTCTTCTTGCCCAATCCCTTGATCATATTACTCAAATACTTGAATCCATTTCTTGACTCAACCCGATGTTCATGTAATTCACCTCTAGTCCTAAGATTTTCACGATAGAGATGCTCCATGTTAAGATCTTTCGGTACTTCACTAGAGGAGTAATGAGGTTGGGGAGCTAAGTCTTCAAGTCCATCCACGAATGAGTTTGAGGATGGGTGGGAATTACTCGAAGAGTTGAAGTGAGAACTAGTACCTATGCCATCACCATCACTTGTTGGCATATAGGCGTCCTCATCATCCATCTCTTGATGATTGGATTTTCGCGAACCTCGATCACTTCTTGTCTTTCTTGCATATGCCTCTTGAATAGGCAACATAACCCGATGAACCGGGTGGAAGCGAGAAAGATCTAGGTGGGGAAAATCATGAGCAACCCTTTTGAAAAGGCGAGTAAGAAGCATAGCATAGGGAAGGTTTGTTTTGGGCTTAGAAAGGGCATAATTGATTCGTCGAGCGATATAGAATGCCAAATTGTACTTGGTGGATGTAAAGATGCAACTCAACATATGCACCATACAAGCCGGGATATGATCTCGGTTTCCACCAAGACAAAAGACATTCTCCCTAAGGATATTTGCCCATTGGACCATAAAATCCTTAAGGTCGCTAGAGAGCACTTCATATCGATTCACATTTCGTACATTTGAATGAAGGCTTCTCACAACGTTTCCATCACGCTCTTTCGAAATGATGTCAAGGATAAACTCTAGATCAATTTCGGTGAGGTCATTTGGAGGTTTATCGTAGGATTCCAAGAGAGCATCAAGTCTCCATTTATCCGTAAAACGACAAGTGCCTTCATATGGCACACCGAGAATTTCACCAAAGTTTTCGAGGGAGTATTGAATCAATTGATCATTCAACACGAAACGAATGAAGATTTCTCCATTGTATTCAAGCATGGAGTAGGTGCTAAAGAATTCAAGAAGGAATAAGGGGTAAATATCTTCTTCTATGTTGAGCAAGCAATCAAATCCCGAAAGCTCAAACATAGATTGGATATAGTCATAACCCGTTATTCCCTCGTCAAAGACTCTACCCTCATGGAAACAACGAGTAGAAAGGGATGGAAATGAGTTTTGAAGTTGAGGAGAAGCATAGGTTTGGGAAAGGTTTGGCATGTATTTTCTAGTAAGTTGATGATCCTTTTGATATTGAGAAGGCATGATTAGTACCTAATATAAACATAAGACAATATTTTTCCGATCACTCATATGAAAAGTAAAATAAAAAATAAAAAATATGAGAATGTGTTATATCAATTTCTTGACAAACAAAGGATTGAATCCATATCATTCTCATGTTCACAATGTAGCTATTCCATTATTTACCAAGAACATATGAACTATGTTGGATCAACAATGGACTTAGAACATTGGTTTATCAAAACAAGGTTTTTAGGTAAGCATTAACAATGTCATTACCTATTTGTTCATGGGTTCATCTCAAATCCATCTTTAAACCAAAATAATTTAATTAAAATTCGGATTTGTTCTACAAGTGGGTTTTAGTGAAATCTTAATGAATATGAACCTAAGGAATCATATTAAAATAACCATGTCAACCCACATTCCTATTAAGGTTTTAATACAATTTCAATTTTAAAATCCCCAATTATGAAAGGATGAACCCTAGAACAAAAAAGATGAAATTGAAAGAAAATACTTACAATTAATTGATGTTAGATGAAGGATGAGTGAAACCCACAACTTGGAATCAATTAATTTGAGTGATTGAATGTTTTTGAAGCTTCAACAATGGTGGAAAACAAGAAAAACGTCGGTTGTGTGTTTTTGGGAGAGAGAGATAGTGGTTTGAAAAAGAATAAAATAATCAAACTGGCGCTCTGAAAAACTTTACTGCCCGCGATACCTTATCGATAAGGAACCGCGGGTTTGAGCCGCCAAGATAAAGAACCGCCTACAGAGGTAGGTTTTTATCAATGAAAAACGCCAAATTTTAAAAACCAAGTTTTTCTAAGATACTTAAAAATATATCATGAACCTTTTAGAATAACAATGGATCATCAAAACACTAGGCAATATGTTTTAATGAAGGATTACGAGTTGAATCAAGATCGAAAAGAACCAAAACGGACAAACAACTACTCGTAGCAAAACAGCAAAGTGGAGAGAAGTCAAGGGAAGTGAATCAAGACTAGGACCAATGCTCAAGGGATTATTGATAATCTTCAAATAGAGGTAACGAAGAGCTTGTGTCATATATAGTGGTTTAAGACGTGCCTTTCCGGCGAAACGTTAAACGGCTTTGTGATAGGTGTGAAAACACCCATCCTTTTACCACTTATTTCTTGCTAAAACAAGACCAAAACGCGCATTTAATGTCATTTGTTTGGAATTATGCGTGGTTTGTGTGTTTGTTGTGTTTTCAGAGCCATCCGGATGAATATTAAAGAAAACATGGGATTGCACGGGTTTTATCGAGGAAAAAGACGAAAAGACGAAGTCTATAGTCCAAGAGATGCAAAAGATTTGAAGTCAATGGGCCTATTTGAAGATTTATCGAAGAAAAGGACCAAAGATGGAAGATTTACATATGTCGAAGAAACTCAAGTCTATTAAATGAAGAAATTAAAAGATGAGTTGAATTTATTCGTTGACAAATCCCGAATCGAAATCGAAAACGTCAACTTTTCTGAAAAGACGAGAAGACAAAAAGAAAGGGAGAAAGCCCACTCACCAACCTAGGAGGAAGCCTATAAATACTCCTCCCATTCACAATTTTCCACTAGTTTTTCTTTCTGTTACACTTTTCCTATTTCGTAGGAAGAACCATCTCCCTTAAGGAGTGGTTTTCATTTTCTTTGATTTCTTCCACAACCTTGTAAGTTTAATCTTTACATTTTTGTTTGTTGAATCTTAATCATCAATACAAGTTTACATTCAATCTTTCTATCATCTTGTTCTTCATCTCTTTATGATTCAAAGTTCTTAAGTTTCATTTTATTGGTTTGATCATAAAAAGTAAGTGGGTTTTGTGTTTTTGTTGTTTTGGATTGATGTTTACTATCAGTAAATGGTTAGTGGTTAAATTGGTTTAGGTCTTGATTAAAAACTTGGTGAAATTTTGTGTCAAATTCGTTTTTCAGTCATCCCCTGTTCTTCGCACCTTAACTTGCCCAGATTCCGGATAAGGGGGTTTGTGATTTTACTGTTGGTTCGGAATATCCATTATTCCAAATCAAGGTTGTGATTTTATTGTTTATGCGGAATATCCAATTATTCCGAGTAGAGCCAATATTCCGAATAAGCTTATCATTCCGCATAGGAACATTATTCCGGATCAGTGATTTCTTTCAAACATTCCGAATCAACATGTCCATCCGGAATAATCCATATTCCGGATGAGCAGTTATTCCGAATAAAGTTTCCTTCTAAAACATTCCGCATAATCACAATTTTCCGCATAGCATATTATTTCGCATAAGCACAAACATTCCGGATAGACTATTATTCCGAGTAGAGCAAACATTCCGGATAACCATTATTCCGAGTAGAGCAGTTTTCCAGTTTTATTCCGCATGAGAAGAAATATTCCGAATAAGCTAAATTTCCCTGATGTTCCGGATCAAGCATTCATTCCGAATAAGTTGTTTTCTCCAAGTTTAGGTACTTACTATTTGATTTAAATTCTAGTTTTATTCTCAGTAATTGCTTTTAGTTCAATTCTATTACTTCTAGCACTTATCATTTTAGTAGATTTAGAACAAAGCTCCCCCTTTTTAGTCACCAATTACAACGATTCCACTTTTAACCGTGATCAATTCGAGAAGATACCGAGAACGAAACAACGACATATATCAATTGGGTACGAGCAACGCAAAGAAAGATCTTGCAAGCAAACCTTTTTATTAACCAACCAAAAATCAGTTATTAAAATGACGCCGCTGCCGGCTCTTTTAGTAAGGATCAACGGTTTCTTGTGAGAAAAATTGGATTTTGGGATCCGTTCTTTCGGGAACGTTATTTTTAAGCACCAAAATTTTCAAAAAACCCATAAAAATATAAATTTTTTAAAAATGAAATAACATTAAAAAAACCTATAAAAACCAAAAATATTTTCTCTTGCATTTTCTTTTTAGTGTATGCGTACTCGATCAACGTCTTATTCAGAGCCCGAGACTCTCGAAGATTTAGACATGGCCGGTGTACACAACAACAACAGTAATAATCCACCCCCCCAACAATAATATTCCACCCCACCCAAACATGAATAATCCACCCTTACCCGACCTACGAACCATGGAGGAGCTATGTCAACCCACCATGAACGGACGTGGAGGCCCGATTGCGCCGATGCATGTCACGGCTCAGGAGTTTTCGTTGAAGCATCACATGATCCAACAAGTGCAAACTAACCCATTTCGCGGAATTCCGGATGATGATGCCAACAAACACCTCGACAAATTAATTACCATCACCCAAAGCATGAAGTCCCCCGGTGTTTCCATGGATGACCTTCGCCTCTAACTCTTTCCCCACTCGCTTTCTCACCATGCCGAAAAATGGTTTGACCGTCTCCCAAAGAACTCTATTCATACTTGGGACGACATGACTTAACGCTTTTTGTCGCGCTACTTCCCCCCATCTATGGTTACGAGCCTTCGTAACCAAATTAGTGGATTCATGCAAGACAATGATGAATTGCTCTTTGATGCTTGGGAACGATACAATGATTTGATCGACCGCTGTCCAAATCACAACATGCTCCCCGTCACTCTCATTGATACTTTCTACAATGGTCTCACTTTTCGTGATCGTGACACGATCAACGCCGCCGCTGGTGGTACTTTTATGAAAAGGAGACCGGAGGAGTGTAGAGAGTTGATTGAAAACATGACTACTCACCACAAGAATTGGGATTCATCCGCATCCTCAAGATCTAACTCGAGAGTCAATGTTTCTTCTACTACCTCCAATCCCGAGATAACCGAACTTACCCAACAAATCGCAGAGATGAACAAGAATTTCATGACTATGGCCACGAACCACTTTCAACAAGCTAAAGCCGTTTCTATTTCTTGTGACACATGTGGTGGTCCTCATTCCTACAATGATTGTCCTTCCACTCACGGCAATTTTTCTGAAAACGTTAACGCGGCATACGGTACTTATCCCACGGGAGGCTATCAAGCTCGTCCTCAAGGAGACCGTAGCTTGCTAAGTTATCGTTCAAACAACTATCTTGCTCCACCCGGTTTCCCTCCTCCAAACCAAAACCAACAACAAAGCTATAACCGAAACAACCAATCCCAACATCGTGCTAACAATCAATATCAATCCCAAAGAAACCCATACCCACCTCAAGGAAATTCTCAAGCTTACCAAGCTCCACCTCTCAATCAACCAATGGTATTGAATCAAGACGTCGAGACGTTCATGAAGACTAATCGAGAGATGGTGACGAATCTTCAGAGTCAATTTGTCAACTTGAAGAATGACATGGCGAAACAAGGGAGCGATATTCGAGCCGAGCTAAGGAATGACATGGCAAAACAAAGCAATGAGATTCGTGCAGACATGAGAGACTCTTTCAGCACTCAAGCGGTTAACATTCGTGATATGATCGGTTTGCTCTTCCAAGGTAATCAACCCTCTTCTTCGGGTACTCTTCCGAGTAACACCGTTGCGAATCCAAGAGGGGAGATGAAAGCAATCACCACTCGTAGTGGAAAAGGATACACGGAACCCGAGCTTCCTACACCTCCACCCGTGATTGTGAACAAGGAAAAAGAGCAACTTTCCTCACCTCCTTCACCTTCTATCCCCATTTCCCCACCACCCGTGGTTGTGAGTGATCCTACTCCCCTAAAGCCTTCTTCTTCATCCGATATACCTTATCCTTCAAGGTTGAGGAAAGAGAAGCAAAAGAGCAAGGATGATATTCAAGTTTCAACCTTTCTTAAAATGTTTAAACAATTGAATTTTAACATCTCCTTTGCCGAGGCTCTCGCTCACATGTCTAAATACGCGAAGATGTTTAAAGATCTTCTTAGTGACAAGGAGAAGCTTCTTCACATTGCTCAGACCCAACTTAATGAGAATTGCTCCGCCGTTCTCTTAAGGAAATTGCCCACCAAACTTGGTGATCCGGGTTGCTTCTTGATTCCTTGCAACTTCTCGGGAGTATAGAATTGCATGGCCCTAGCCGATCTAGGTGCCAGTATAAACTTAATGCCTTTAAGTGTTTGGAAGAAATTATCTCTCCCCGAGCTAGTCCCCACCAAAATGAATTTGGAATTAGCCAACCGTACGGTTGCTTATCCAGTGGGGATAGCCGAAGACGTCTTCGTTGGCGTCGAAAAATTCACCTTCCCGGCGGATTTTGTTGTCGTTGACTACGAGATGGATCCTCGTGTTCCATTAATCATTGGACGTCCCTTCTTGAGGACCGGTCGCACTCTCATTGATATAGCCGCGGGCGAAATAATCATGAGAGTTGGTGACGATAAAATTGTCTTCAACATGGGTAAGATTTCTAAGAAACCTTATTCATATGAGAGTGTTAATGCTATTGATGTTCTCGATGAGGCTTGTGAAGAACATTTTCATGATTCTTGCAAAAGTAATCTTTCTTCTCTACCCAATGTTGAGACCGTTGCCTCAATTGCTCCGACATTGACTCCTTTTGGAGAAAGTGACTTGGATGATTTCGAAGCTAGCTTTGGTCCTCTCGATCTTAAGTATGATGATTCTTCCACCGATTGGGATGAAGACATTCGTACTATTGAGATACTTCTCAACGAAGACCCGTTTTCTCCTCCTTCTCCTAAAGAGGTGACTAATGATGATCCATCGTTAGTTACACCATCTATTGAGGATCCTCCTACTCTTGAGCTTAAGGACCTACCTCCTCATCTATAGTACGTTTTCCTTGAAGACAACAAGAAGTTACCAGTCATCATCGCGAAGGACCTGAAAGAAGAAGAAAAATCCCGACTTATCGCCGTGTTGAAGAAACATAAAAGAGTTATCGCTTGGAAAATCTCCGACATTCGCGGCATTGATCCTCACTTTTGCACACATAAAATTCTCATGGAGGACGACTTTAAGCCCACAATTCAAAGCCAACGAAGGGTGAATCCTAAAATCCATGAAGTCATCAAAAAAGAGGTTATCAAACTTCTTGATGCAGGTATGATTTACCCTATTTCGGATTCACCATGGGTTAGTCCAGTCCATTGTGTGCCTAAGAAAGGTGGAATCATCGTTGTGCCCAATGCTAACAACGAGTTGATCCCTACACGTCTCGTTACTGGGTGGAGAGTTTGTATAGACTACCGCAAACTCAATGATGCCACGAGAAAGGATCATTTCCCTCTTCCTTTTATGGACCAAATGCTTGAACGTTTAGCGGGTAATGAATATTACTGCTTTCTTGATGGTTTCTCGGGTTATTTCCAAATACCCATCGATCCCCAAGATCAAGAGAAGACAACATTCACTTGTCCCTATGGCACATTTGCCTACAAAAGGATGCCTTTTGGCTTATGCAATTCCCCCGGGACTTTCCAAAGGTGCATGTTAGCTATCTTCCATGACATGGTTGAGCAAACCATGGAAGTCTTCAAGGATGATTTCTCGGTCTTTGGGGATCCCGTCTCTTCTTGCCTTGCCAATTTGGAACGTATGCTTAAGGGGTGCGAAGACACTCGCCTTGTTCTGAATTGGAAAAAATGCCATTTTATGGTAAAAGAAGGCATTGTGCTAGGACATAAAATCTCTAAAGTCGGTCTTGAAGTCGACCGTGCTAAAGTGGATGTCATAGCCAAATTACCTCCGCCTTCAACCGTAAAGGGTGTGAGAAGTTTTCTAGGCCATGCGGGCTTCTATCGTCGATTCATTCATGATTTCTCTAAAATCTCTCGCCCGATAACCCACCTCTTGGAAAAAGATACTCCTTTTATCTTTTCTAAAGAGTGTATCAAATCCTTCAACCTTCTTAAGGATAAGCTAACTAAGGCACCGGTCTTGGTTACCCCTAATTGGGAGCTACCATTGAGTTGATGTGCGATGCTAGCGACTTTGCTATTGGTGCGGTTTTGGGACAAAGGATAAACAAACACTTCCAACCAATCCACTATGCTAGCAAAACAATGACGGGGGCTCAATTGCATTATACGACAACCGAAAAAGAGCTTTTAGCTGTTGTCTATGCGTTTGAAAAATTCCGCCCCTATCTTGTTTTATCCACCACAATCGTATACACGGACCATTCCGCGTTGAAGTACTTGATGACTAAGCACGACTCTAAGCCAAGACTTCTTCGCTGGGTTTTACTCCTTCAAGAATTCAACATTGAAATTCGTGACAAGAAGGGTGCCGAAAACCTAGCCGAATCATCTTAGTAGACTTGAGGATCCATATCAAGGGGATCATCCGAACAAAGAGATCAATGACTCTTTTCCCATTGAGACCTTAATGTCTATTAATCTCAATCTGGATGACACCCCGTGGTTTGCCGACATTGCAAACTACTTAGCGGGTGGTGTTCTCATCAAAGGGTTAACATCCCAACAAAAGAAGAAGTTCTTGAATGATGTTAAGACTTACTTTTGGGATGACCCTTTTCTATTCAAACAATGCGCTGACTTGATTATTCGCCGATGTGTTGACGGACCGGCCGCTTTGGACATTCTCTAGGCTTGCCATAAAGGACCCACCGGTGGTCACTTTGGTCCCAACTACACCGCCAAAAAAGTGTTTGACTCGGGATTTTATTGGCCCACCATTTATCGTGATGCTCACGAGATGGTTAAACATTGTGATGCTTGCCAAAAACAAGGCAAGATCACACATAAAGATGATATGCCTCAAAAATTCATACAAGAATGTGAAATCTTTGATGTATGGGGCATCGACTTTATGGGGCCATTCCCTTCTTCTAAAGGAAACAAATACATCCTTGTCGCCGTCGACTACGTTTCCAAATGGGTTAAAGCCAAAGCTTTACCCACTAACGACGCGAGGGTGGTTTGTAATTTCTTGAAACAACTGTTTGCTCGATTCGGTGTTCCTCGTGCTATAATCAGTGACCGCGGGACTCATTTTTGCAATGATCAATTTGCAAGAGTCATGGCTAAGTATGGTGTCAATCACCGTCTTTCCACGGCTTACCATCCTCAAACCAACGGTCAAGCCGAGATATCCAACCGTGGATTGAAGAGAATTTTGGAACGTACTGTGGGAGAGCATCGTGCCTCGTGGGCCGATAAACTTGATGATGCTCTGTGGGCTTTCCGTACCTCCTATAAGACGCCGATTGGTTGTACACCTTATCGTCTTGTGTACGAGAAAGCATGCCACCTCCCCATCGAGCTGGAGCATAAGGCATATTGGGCCTTGAAGTGGGCTAACTTCGACATCAACAAAGCCGGTGATCTTCGTAAGATTCAACTCAACGAGCTACAGGAATTGAGGAATGAAGCTTACAAGAACTCATTGATCTACAAGGAGAAGACCAAGATTATCCACGATGCTAAAATCAAGAACCGAGAGTTCCACGTTGGTGATCAAGTCTTACTTTTTAACTCTCGGTTGAAGATCTTCTCGGGTAAGTTGAAGAGCTGCTGGTCTGGTCCATTCACCATCGCCAATGTCTTTCCCTATGGCACCATTGAGCTTTCTCAGCCAAATGGGCCCAATTTCAAGGTGAATGGCCAGCGTCTGAAGTTGTACTTTGGTGAGGACATCTCTCATGAGATGATTCCATCCCTCACCACGTTTCCCTTGAATTAGTTCGGGACCGAGTCAGGCTCGTGACTCGGTTAACAAAAACAAGCGCTCCTCGGGAGGCAACCCGAGTATCTATCCCCCTTTCCCGTTTTTCATCCTAAGTGTAGGGGGAGCTATATAGGTTGCTTGTGTTTGTATGGTGATGTGCTTACAGGGATAAGTTCACTCTTGGAATCTTTAAAGAACCGTGCTCCTATGTTATCCGCAATACCAGTTCTATCTCTCAACTATCGTGATTTAATTTTCTTCATACTCACATTTGAAATTGATCACTTTAGTCGTCTCTTCCTTAGCTTGATTTAACCAACGTGCACAATGTCATAAATGTAGGGGATTCTTCTCCCACATACTTAAACATTTAGGACAATGTTTATCTTAAGTGTAGGGGGACTTCCATCGAAGTTTTAAGTGGACTTTTCCATTAAAATGCCTTCATTCAACCGGAAAATCATCTTTTTAAGCATTTTTCAAATTTTTAATTAACTTTGGCCATTTAGTCGTAATGTTTAAATTTTTATCGTTGCTTTCATAGGTATATTTCCCGCAATAAAGTCAAAAATATTAATAAAGTGGTGTAGCTAGTTTTGAAATCTTTGACATATTAGGCCCGTTGCGATTATTTTGACTCAACCCGAATAGACTTATCCAAGTTTATTCTAGCTAGTATCCTTAACCATGTAGACCTTAATTGGTTTATTAGGCTAAGCATCCACGATCTCATTACTTGAGATTTTAAATTGTGGAGAACGAGAAATGATAGAGTCAATTATAAGTCGGTATTCTTGCACAAGCACACTTGGTGTGATTATCTGCCTATTCTCCCATCACTTGCTAATAATTTATCTGCAATAAGTAAGGTCTTACGATTTGAAAGGTTACTTAGCTTCTAGCCCAAGATCGTTTAAAAGTTGCTCGGTAATGATAAGAGTTCATAGCCAAGGCATAACTTATGAAGCAGGGCGCGAAGATTGGCGAGTCCAAAAAGGCCCTAACAAGGCATGAGGATTCCATTTTATTGCTAAAGATCCAAGGTGATGTGAAAAGCATTATTCCCAAAATCAATTTGAAGGATCAAGACTCACGACGAAAAGCAATCAACTCCCATAAAGATCATGGAGAAGTCTATCCGAAAAGACCCTAACAAGGTATGAGGATAAATAGATCCAAGTCCGAAAAGGAGGCGGATCGTTGTATCTCAAAATCCCAATTAGTGATTGAAGAAATAATGATGAAGTCGTGGTCAACAAAGTGGGGTATCCCTAAAAAATACTCCAAGTGAAGAACTCTATTGACGAAGAGAAGATCATTATCTCAAGCACGTCTCTCAAGATATGAAGTATGAAGTACATGCTAAATATCGGCCCGAGAAAGGTCTCAAATCGTGAAGCGAGTTATGCCAAGATATGAACTTTTTGATATCCCGAGAAGCAGTTTTAAGAGATTTTATCCTTTAGCTAACTATTGATCAAATCGTCCTACTTTGCTTTCAGCCTAAATAAACTATCAAAATAAGTCCAAAAATGCATCTCCATGATCATTCTAAGACAAAATTAAAATATAAGAGATACACCTAGGAATAAGGGAGTTTAAGCATATAATTAAGCCATGTGTGTAAGTGTTTGAATTGCTAACTTATAATAACAATGATCTCGTTTTTAAGCTTAGCTTGGGGAACGTGAAACTTGAGGGTGATAAATCTTCGCAGCACCAAAGCCCTAATGTAAGTCCTTGATCTCTTTGCAAGTTATTTCCATATAGCTATTTTCAAGTTGAAATGGTTTTCTATCCCTTTGTTTCATTTAAAGTTTTAATTTCTCTTAGAGTTTAAATTTTTGTTTAGTAGTATTTTAATAAGGCCAAGGTTGATTGAATATGAGAAAAGTGTAAATTTGCTTTATCACTAAGCATTGCATGAGGGCATGGCAATGGTTAAGTGTAGGGGATTTGATAGGTGTGAAAACACCCATCCTTTTACCACTTATTTCTTGCAAAAACAAGACCAAAACGCGTATTTAATGTCATTTGTTTGGAATTATGCGTGGTTTGTGTGTTTGTTGTGTTTTCAGAGCCAACCGGATGAATATTAAAGAAAACATGGGATTGCACGGGTTTTATCGAGGAAAAAGACGAAAAGACAAAGTCTATAGTCCAAGAGATGCAAAAGATTTGAAGTCAATGGGCCTATTTGAAGATTTATCGAAGAAAAGGACCAAAGATGGAAGATTTATATATGTCGAAGAAACTCAAGTCTATTAAATGAAGAAATTAAAAGACAAGTTGAATTTATTCGTCGACAAATCCCGAATCAAAATCGAAAACGTCAACTTTTCTGAAAAGACGAGAAGACAAAAAGAAAGGGATAAAGCCCACTCACCAACCAATGAGGAAGCCTATAAATACTCCTCCCATTCACAATTTTCCACTAGTTTTTCTTTCTGTTACACTTTTCCTATTTCGTAGGAAGAACCATCTCCCTTAAGGAGTTGTTTTCATTTTCTTTGATTTCTTCCACAATCTTGTAAGTTTAATCTTTCCATTTTTGTTTGTTGAATCTTAATCATCAATACAAGTTTACATTCATTCTTTCTATCATCTTGTTCTTCATCTCTTTGTGATTCAAAGTTCTTAAGTTTCTTTTTATTGGTTTGATCATAAAAAGTAAGTGGGTTTTGTGTTTTTATTGTTTTGGATTGATGTTTACTATGAGTAAATGGTTAGTGGTTAAATTAGTTTAAGTCTTGATTAAAAACTTGGTGAAATTTTGTGTCAAATTCGTTTTTCAGTCATCCCCTGTTCTTCGCACCTTAACTTGCCCAGATTCCGGATAAGGGGGTTTGTGATTTTACTGTTGGTTCGGAATATCCATTATTCCGGATCAAGGTTGTGATTTTATTGTTTATGCGGAATATCTAATTATTCCGAGTAGAGCCAATATTCCGAATAAGCTTATCATTCCGCATAGGAACATTATTCCGGATCAGTGATTTCTTTCAAACATTTCGAATCAACATGTCCATCCGGAATAATCAATATTCCGGATGAGCAGTTATTCCGAATAAAGTTTCCTTCTAAAACATTCCGCATAAGCACAATTTTCCGCATAAGCATATTATTTCGCATAAGCACAAACATTCCGGATAGACTATTATTCCGAGTAGAGCAAACATTCCGGATAACCATTATTCCGAGTAGAGCAGTTTTCCAGTTTTATTCCGCATGAGAAGAAATATTCCAAATAAGCTAAATTTCCCTGATGTTCTGGATCAAGCAGTCATTCCGAATAAGTTGTTTTCTCCAAGTTTAGGTACTTACTGTTTGATTTAAATTCTAGTTTTATTCTCAGTAATTGCTTTTAGTTCAATTTTATTACTTCTAGCACTTATCATTTTAGTAGATTTAGACCAAAGATCCCCCTTTTTAGTCACCAATTACAACGGTTCCACTTTTAACCGTGATCGATTCGAGAAGATACCGAGAACGAAACAATGACATATATCAATTGGGTACGAGCAACGCAAAGAAAGATCTTGCAAGCAAACCTTTTTATTAACCAAACAAAAATCAGTTATTACTTTGGTAATGAATAAACACAAAGCAATTATTCATGTATAGACTAAGATCACTTTCAATAATAGTCTTAGTCTAAACCAAAATATGAGCAAGGTATTAATTCACTTTCTCTCCCACAAAGGGCCTACTAACCGTATGGGTGCAAACCATGGAAATCATGCTTGATACTTTAAGCTACTACTAACTCACTCTACATCACCATAGTGAGGCAAGTATCAAAGCAATGAAGGTTTGAGAGGATAAAAGAAAAGAAACACAAACCACAAACAGATGTCAAGGCAAGGATGCCAAGAACAAGCACATAGTCAAGTAATGATCAAAAGAATGATCAAAGGGCGTGTGGAAGAACGAAAGCGTACCTTGGCCACAAAGAGCAATCCATCAAGGAGTCAATGCTATGCCCAATCAATGACTATAATGAGTACTAAGTCTTCAAGGACTAGTATCATTGCTAATTATCTTGGTATCATCATTCAAGGATGTTAAAGATCAATGAAGATGAGTCTTTTACAAGTGCAAGTAACTCAATCCACAACCAATTAAGTGATTGATCTTCATGAGTACCTACACAAAGCAAGATGCAAACTAGTAGATACATTTCAAGAGTAGATCTAAAATGCATAAAGACTACTAATCTTGTAACACCCCATTTTGGAAATGGAAATATCACAGCAATTATGGCGTGTCATCAAAGCATACAAGGAAAAATGTCTAAACATTACTTGACCATAAAAAGGAAAATACCGAAATCAAACATCGGTAGTCCAAAAGTAAAGCTCATCACACACAAACATAGTATAATAAAGGAAAGGACTTTACAATGTCCAAAGCATAAGTATCATAAGAAAGGAAATGCATAAGGTAAAGAAGGTTAGACAGCTTCGAGTCCATATGCACGTACTCTTAGTGTCTACGAGCGTCCCTGAGTACCTGCCGTTTTGGGAACATAGAAAAGGAAAACGTCTGAGCAAATATGCTCAGTGCACTGATGTACAATAAAGCATGAATAGGATCAGCATATAACATAATAACAGCGGAAGAAAACTAAGTCCCGAGTAACCTGATTAAGTCTTAATAAAACTGGTTTTATAGTTTGAAAGTCTTATGTTTATCTTATAAAAACTGTTTGTCATATTTTACCATTAGCCAATATATGTCATGAAAATCCACCGTGCATGAATACTTGGATGGGTGACCTCATCATGCAAATTAGAGGGGCTGCCTCTAATTTAATATACTGGTTTTTGGGTAGGAGGGATCAGCTCCTTGTGAAGGATGCAAGGCACACACCACATTCACCATGTAATCCTGAATAAAAACATGTAACTAGGATGCACCCATACGCCCCACATGATAAATATAAATAAATGGCCAAAAGCTGAAGGAACGCCACGAGCAATCACTCCGCCGTGGTGAAGTCATAACATCAGTGCCTCTAATGTTATGGTTATGGTACCTCCATAACTAGGTGAAACTGGTCATGCATGTATATGGCTATAGGTAATCTTAATTAAACATAAGCAATCAAACACGTAACTTATACTATGGGAAAACAGTTGGCTGCATACGAGGAATCCTAATAAGAAAAGAATGTCCATACTTAAAGGACGGGAATCCGTACCTTATGTCCAGTGAACGAAAAAGATGAACTGCGAGGAATCCTACTTCTGAATCACTAGTGCTACATAAATACGTACATGAATAAGTATCTGCTTACTAAATACATAGCTGGTTTTATGTCATGTCTTAGCTTATTTTATGTGTTCTTACCATGTTTTACTGTTCTAAAGCCTTAAACTGTGTTTTATTTTATATTCCGTTTAATCTGATTAAGTATTTATGGTATTTCATGTGTTATTATACTTACTGTATAATAATAAGTAACTTCCCAAAAATAGCAGGTTTCCTTAAATAGAAAGTTTCCAAAAATAGAAAGTTTCCAAAAATAGAAAGTTTCCAAAAATAGAAAGTTTCCAAAAATAGAAAGTTACCAAAAATAGAAAGTTTCCAAAAATAGACAGTTTCCAAAAATAGAAAGTTTCCAAAAATAGAAAGTTTCCAAAAATAGAATTACTGCTTAAAATAGACAAGTTTCTAAAAATAGAAAGTTTCCATAAATAGATCAGCTGCCTTAATTAAATAAGTTTCCATAAATAGATTAGCTGCCTGAAATAAATAAGTTTCTAAAAATAGAAGGTTTCCATAAATAGATTAGCTGCCTTATTTAATTAAGTTTCAAAAAAATAGGAAGTTTCCATAATTAGAAATAAGCTGGTTAAATAAGCTAAGTATATAAGCCTAAGTGTTTTCATGATTATTTTCTAAGTCATATGATATAATGTATAGTTTAATAATTATTTCATGTAATTAAATTAAACTATAGGTTAAAATATGTAATTAAAGTATAACATGTTTTTAATTAAATACGTCAAATACTTAGGTTAAAATATGTATTATTATATTTTAATAATATAACCTAAGTCATGTTAATTAATTAATTATATCCATGGTTTTAAAATAATTAATTAATTATAAGTCTTAATTATACAAATACTTAGGTTAAAATAATTTCATGATCATTAATAATTAAATAACCTAATTCATGTCATTAAATTAATCATATCATTTTATTAATTTAATTTTTAACCTAAGATCATAAACATAAAAAAAAAACTAAACATACACCATGAACCGGATCTAAGCTAAAAACAATGAACCGGACATGAAATCGACACCGTACCCCGAACCAATTCGGGGTACCCCGTGTTTTACTGCTGCCGTGGGACCCACACGCACCAACCAAGACCATATGGTCTTGGTGGTGGTCGGCTTGGCAAACCGAAACCCATTCGGGTTCGGTGCAGCCTGCGGCCAAAAACAAACACCCCTTAAAACACCCTTTTGATTTTAGTTAACACCAAATCATGTTAGATCCATGTTTAATTATTATGTTTTTGTAAAAAACATTACATGTTCTTGATTTATAAAAAGATTAAATCAAAAGAAAAGGTTTAAAAAGGATTTACCGAATTCGTGGATCAAAAGGACGAAGAACCAACACGATCAATCACTAAAACTTCAAGATCCAAGATCACAAACCACTCCTTATGGTGGTTGTAGGGTGGCGGCACAAAGAGACAAGGAAGAGGAGGTTTCTAGGTTTTCTTAAAAATCTTCTGTAAAGATTAAAATGAGTAGTGAAAAGATTTTAACCCCCTTTAGTAAATTTGACAAATGGGCTTGGCCCATTTGCCCTTGTTGCCGCGGGTAGGGACCCCACTTGGGGTACCCGTACCTTTTTCCGTGTCTCGTTGTTAAGTTAAACGTTTGTAATTGTTTGTGTTCGTGTTTTAAATGTTCTCGTTACGTAAACATCGTGATCTAATATATTTAATTACGCTCGTAATAAATATATATACGTAATTAATAATAGTTCGTGTTTTAATTACGTTCATGATTTCATGATCGCATGTTCGTGATTAATTATCGTCAAATAAATATTACATGATCGTGCATAGTAAATACTTTTCGTGTTCTAACACGTACGTAATACGTAAACTCCTAACACGTAATCGTAATCATGCTATATTAGGAAAGTTTTAATCTAGTACGTACGATCCTAAGGGTACTATGCATGGTAAAAGCATGCAGGTTTTACAACTCTTCCCCCCTAAAAAGAATAATTCGTCCCCGAATCATAGATAAAGTAAACTGGAAAAGAAGAACATACCCGAATTCAAAATATGAAATGAGGGTAAGAAGCCCGGATAGACTCCTCCGTTTCCCAAGTGGCTTCCCGCTCGGTATGATCCCTCCATAGAATTTTGACGAATGGAATCGTCTTCTTTCTCATGACTCGTTCTTGTATGTCAAGAACTCGTTCGGGTTCTTCTATAAAAGTGAGATCTTCACGTATTTGTTCCAGTGGATACTGAACCATGTGAAGGGGATGATACTAGTACCCTTTGAGTAAGGACACGTGAAACACATTGTGCACATGCGAAAGCTGCGGAGGTAACGCCAGTCGGTAAGATACTTCACCGACTCGTTCAATGATATCAAACGCTCCGATGAAACGAGGACTGAGCTTCCCTTTAATCCCGAAGCGTCTAACACCACGTGCCGGCGAAACCTTAAGGAAGACGTGATCTCCTACATTAAAGTGTATATCTCTACGATGCTTATCGGCGTAACTCTTCTGACGTGACCGTGCCTCCTGAATTTTCTGCTTAGCTACTGCGATCTTCTCATTGGTCATCTCTATGATTTCCGGTCCTTCGAGTGTTCGCTCGCCAACCTGATCCCAGCAGATTGGGGCACGACACTTTCTGCCATACAACATCTCAAATGGAGCACACTTGATGCTTGCGTGCCAACTGTTGTTGTATGCAAACTCCACCAAACAGATGTATTCGTCCCAATCACCCGTCCATTCTAACACACATGACCTCAGCATATCCTCCAATGTCTGAATGGTTCGCTCCGTCTGTCCGTCCGTTTGAGGATGAAAAGCCGTGCTAAGCTTAAGTTGTGTACCCCAAGCTTTCTGCAGACCTTTCCAAAAGCGCGAAGTGAATCGAGGATCTCTGTCTGAGACGATGCTGGATGGTGCACCGTGGAGTCTCATGATCTCTCGTCTATACGTATCTGCGAGTTTACTTACCGGATCTTCCTTGCGGATCGGTAAGAAATGAGCTGATTTGGTAAGTCGATCAACGATAACCCAAATTGCATCGTGTTTCCTCTTGGTAGGCGGAAGACCGGTAACAAAATCCATGGTGATTTTGTCCCACTTCTACTCTGGAATATCTAACGGTTGAAGGAGACCCCCAGATCGCTGTTGCTCGATCTTAACCTGTTGGCAGGTAATACATTTGGAGACGTAAGTGGCCACATCCTGTTTCATACCACTCCACCAAAAGTACTGCTTGATGTCATGGTACATCTTAGTCGAACCAGGATGTATAGAGAATGGGGAGCTATGAGCTTCAGCTAACAAAGCTTCTCGGAGTTCTTGGTCATCAGGAACACAAAGTCTCGTGCCCTGCCATACGATACCATCTGCATCTACTGTGAATTCTGTCTGCTTCTCCAAATTCTGTACTATCGCCCAGATTTCTCCGTCATCCTTCTGAGCTTCCTTGATCTTAGATAGCAACTCGGGTTCCACTCTAAGATTAGCCCAGTAACCGTGCTGTCCACGTACCATGATCTCGATGTCTAGTCGCTCCAAGTCTCTAATGATTTCCTCCTCGATTTTAATGCCGTTGATCATTCCGGACTTCCTGCTAAGAGCATCTGCTACTACATTTGCCTTTCCGGGATGATACTGTAGATTAATGTCATAATCCTTCAACAGCTCCAACCCTATCCTTTGCCTCATGTTCAATTCACGCTGAGTGAAGATATACTTCAAGCTCTTGTGGTCCGTGAAAATGTCGCATGATTCTCCATATAAGTAGTGCCTCCATATCTTCAATGCAAACACGACTGCAGCAAGTTCCAAGTCGTGCGTGGGATAATTTTCTTCATAAGGCTTAAGCTGCCGTGAAGCGTACGCGATCACTTTCCCATGTTGCATGAGAACACAGCCAAGTCCCTTCCCCGATGCATCGCTGTAGATTTGAAATCCACCCGTACCAGATGGTAGAGTAAGAATAGGTGCAGATACTAGCTTCTGCTTCAGGTCTTCAAAGCTCTTCTCTCGATCTTCAGTCCAGACGAATTTCTCCCCTTTCCGCATCAGTTTGGTCAATGGTAGTGCTAGGCGGGAAAAGTTCTCCACGAACCTACGATGTCGGCCTTGGCCACTTAGTAATGGCCTCAACCTTCGCTGGATCCATAGTGATTCCTTCTGCTGATACAATGTGACCTAAGAATGCCACCTTGTCTAACCAAAACTCACACTTGGAGAATTTAGCATACAGCTGCTTCTGGCGAAGAATCTGTAGTACTGTACGAAGATGGTCTTCGTGTTCCTCCTTGGACTTTGAGAAAATCAGGATGTCATCGATGAAGACAATGACGAACTTTTCCAGAAATACATGGAATATTCTGTTCATCAAATCCATGAACACTGCTGGAGCATTTGTCAGGCCAAATGGCATAACTACAAACTCGTAGTGGCCATAACGGGTACGAAAGGCAGTCTTAGAGATGTCCTGCTCTTTGACCCGTAGCTGATGATAGCCTGACCTAAGATCAATCTTGGAGAAGTGTTTGGCCCCTTGGAGTTGGTCAAACCGATCGTCAATGCGTGGCAGTGGATACCTATTCCGAATGGTAATCTTGTTGAGCTCGCGATAGTCTATGCAAAGACGCATACTGCCGTCCTTCTTCTTAACAAACAAAACCGGTGCGCCCCATGGAGATGCGCTCGGTCGAATGAAACCTCGTTCAAGAAGTTCTTGCAATTGATCCTTCAGCTCCTTCAACTCTATAGGAGCCATGCGATAAGGAGCCTTGGAGATTGGTTCAGCTCCTGGAATTAGCTCGATACTGAATTCCACTTCTCGTGCAGGTGGTATGCCCGGAAGTTCTGCTGGAAACACATCTTGGAATTTCGACACTATAGGTTGATCATGAATCGATGGAGATTCAGCATCCATGTCGTGAACCGTAGCTAGATAACCCTCGCAGCCTTGTGACAGTAGTGCACGCGCTTGCATGGTGGATATGACTTGTACAGACCGTCCGGGTATGAACCCATTATGAATATACTCTGGTGCATTAACATCACCGAAGATAACTCGATATGAATGGCAGTCTATGGTAGCATGATACTTGGATAGCCAATCCATGCCCAAAATCATGTCGAAGTAATTCATGTCCAGCGGAAGTGGGTCGACAAGTCGAACCTTATCATCAAATTCTAGGGGAAGAATCTTGTATACATGGGTGATTAATACAGAGTCCCTCAAAGGCGTGGAAATAGTAAGCCTATTTTCTAGTGGCAAGGGAGGCATCCTAATGTTCTTAGCATAAGCAGTAGAAATAACCGAGTGAGTAGCACCCGTATCGAAAAGAACACATGCAGCTTGACCATACATATACAAGATTCCAGTGATGGTACATGTAGACTTGTTGGCCTGGTCTCGAGATGTCGTGTAGACACGCCCGACAGTAGGAGGCGGCTTGGTATCAGCATGTCCCGATGTACCCTCCATCTCGCCCTTACGGCAATCCTTCATAATATAGCCAGGAAGACCACACTTGAAGCACGCATCAGTATTACGGCGACATGGTCCTGGGTGCCTACGGTGGCATGTAGAGAAAAGAGGATGAGTGTATCCTCCAGCAGGTGCTCTGGCTGGCTGAGGACCTGATAAAACATTTTACATAAGACATGATAGTTGGGTACAAAGGACAAAACGGATAATCGTAAGATTGAATACCAGTGATAGCTGGACAGCTAGGCTGCGAACCTCTCTGGTTCTGGTCCCTACCGTTTCCATGGTTCCTGGTAGGAGTTTACTAAAGTGTCAGAATATGAGTTATAACATAAAACATAAGGAATTGCGTAAGTATTAGGACTTGCTGTTGTTAGAGTGCCCAGCGTTGTTACGGTAATTGTCATTACCGCCACGCCTATCCGTAGCAGAACGGTCGTTAGTCTGACCGTTTCCCTTGGCCTGATGAGGCTGCTGCTGAGTAGCCGACAGGGACCGGTCCCCAGTTTTCTGCCTGGAAGATACATTTAAGAGATGAATAATTGACATATGGAAAATATACGGATTGGTCACTGCTTGAATACGAATGTTTACCTCTTGTCGGGTCTTTCAGCTTCCCCGAACTCATCTCTCTCCTGCAGCATCTCCAGCTTTCGTGCTGCATCGGCCACTTGTGCTACAGTGTTGAACGTAGCACACACCAGATTGTTTGCGACCGATGTGCGAAGAGCCCATCTAAAGTGATGTGCCTGCTCTTCAGGAGTACCTGCTGCCGCACCAAGGAAACCAACCAAGCTAAGAAAGCGCTGCATAAACTCGTTGCTATTCTCCCCAGCTCTCTGTCGGATCCCATGGTACTCTCTCTTGAGCTTGTCTTGCTCAGCCTTGGGAAAGAACTGCTCCATCACCCTGTCCTTGAACTGAGCCCAAGTCAAACCAGTAACCCACTCATCACCACCTTCAGATTGCATCAATGCTAACCACCAGTTTAGTACATCGCCTTCGAACCGATAGCATGCCAACCTCGCCTTGTATGCGGGGTCACAGCCCATAGCGTTGAAAATCTTCTCGATGTGAGCCAACCAGCTTTCAGCATCGCTGGGGCTATCCGTCTTCTCAAAAGCTCGAGGGCGGAGCTTGTTGAATCTCTCCAGCCATACTGCTAATGTCACTGGAGGAGGAGGAGGAGGTGGCTGATTATGCTGCTGATTGTTGGCAGCTTGAACTTCAGCCCTGATGTCATTCCTCAGTTGAGGAAGCAAGGCTTGCATGGCAGCCTGAATTGCAGCATTGAGCTGCTCCTATTCGCGTGTGAGAACCATCTGACAGTATAACATAAAACATATGATTAAATAGATCAAAACATAAAATCTATATATACATGAAAAACATTTATACTAAAATTTCACGAGAAAAATTTTATGCAAGAAAATTTTGTGTATGAATGCATGATGCAGTTTTATGAAAATTTTTGTATGCTCGAGAGTGAACGCCTCTGGTCAGTTCACCCAAAACAAAGACATAACGAGGGGACGCCTATGGGTCGGTCCCAAATCTAAAAGTTTTGATAAAACACATGCGACTAAATAGGGCCAGTCCTGTACCAACCATTACTTAGTCAAAAACCCTACAACAATGACATGTATATGTATGCTTAAAAATGATGAATGCATGAAAACAACTGTCAGTTCTAGGAAGACCGTAGTGACTACCCACTAATCACAGGTCATATTTGAGAGCCTACAGGTCGAAGCCTTGGCTCTGATACCATAATTGTAACACCCCATTCTGAAAATGGAAATATCACAGCAATTATGGCGTGTCATCAAAGCATACAAGGAAAAATGTCTAAACATTACTTGACCATAAAAAGGAAAATACCAGAATCAAACATCGGTAGTCTAAAAGTAAAGCTCATCATACACAAACATAGTATAATAAAGGAAAGGAATAAAGAATGTCCAAAGCATAAGTATCATAAGAAAGGAAATGCATAAGGTAAAGAAGGCTAGAAAGCTTCCAGTCCATATGCACGTACTCTTAGTGTCTACGAGCGTCCCTGAGTACCTGCCGTTTTGGGAACATAGAAAAGGAAAACGGCTGAGCAAATACGCTCAGTGCACTGATGTACAATAAAGCATGAATAGGATCAGCATATAACATAATAACAGCGGAAGAAAACTAAGTCCCGAGTAACCTGATTAAGTCTTAATAAAACTTGTTTTATAGTTTGAAAGTCTTATGTTTATCTTATAAAAAATGTTTGTCATATTTTACCATTAGCCAATATAGGTCATGAAAATCCACCGTGCATGAATACTTGGAGGGGTGACCTCATCATGCAAATTAGGGGGGCTATCTCTAATTTAATATACTGGTTTTTGGGTAGGAGGGATCAACTCCTTGTGAAGGATGCAAGGCACACACCACATTCATGTAATCTTGAATAAAAACATGTAACTAGGATGCACCCATACGCCCCACATGATAAATATAAATAAATGGCCAAAAGCTGAAGGGACGCCACGAGCAATCACTCCGCCGTGGTGAAGTCATAACATCAGTGCCTCTAATGTTATGGTTATGGTAGCTCCATAACTAGGTGAAACTGGTCATGCATGTATATGGCTATAGGTAGTCTTAATTAAACATAAGCAATCAAACACGTAACTTATACTACGGGAAAGCAGTTGGCTGCATACGGGGAATCCTAATAAGAAAAGAATGTCCATACTGAAAGGACGGGAATCCGTACCTTATGTCCAGTGAACGAAAAAGATGAACTGCGAGGAATCCTACTTCCGAATCACTAGTGTTACATAAATACGTACATGAATAAGTATCTGCTTACTAAATACATAGCTGGTTTTATGTCATGTCTTAGCTTATTTTATGTGTTCTTACCATGTTTTACTGTTCTAAAGCCTTAAACTGTATTTTATCTTATATTCTGTTTAATCTGAGTAAGTATTTCTGGTATTTCATGTGTTATTATACTTACTGTGTAATAATAAGTAACTTCCCAAAAATAGCAGGTTTCCTTAAATAGAAAGTTTCCAAAAATAGAAAGTTTCCAAAAATAGAAAGTTTCCAAAAATAGAAAGTTTCCAAAAATAGAAAGTTACCAAAAATAGAAAGTTTCCAAAAATAGAAAGTTTCCAAAAATAGAAAGTTTCCAAAAATAGAATTACTGCTTAAAATAGACAAGTTTCTAAAAATAGAAAGTTTCCATAAATAGATCAGCTGCCTTAATTAATTAAGTTTCCATAAATAGATTAGCTGCCTGAAATAAATAAGTTTCTAAAAATAGAAGGTTTCCATAAATAGATTAGCTGCCTTATTTAATTAAGTTTCAAAAAAATAGAAAGTTTCCATAATTAGAAATAAGCTGGTTAAATAAGCTAAGTATATAAGCCTAAGTGTTTTCATGATTATTTTCTAAGTCATATGATATAATGTAAAGTTTAATAATTATTTCATGTAATTAAATTAAACTATAGGTTAAAATATTTAATTAAAGTATAACATGTTTTTAATTAAATACGTCAAATACTTAGGTTAAAATATGTATTATTATATTTTAATAATATAACCTAAGTCATATTAATTAATTAATTATATCCATGGTTTTAAAATAATTAATTAATTATAAGTCTTAATTATACAAATACTTAGGTTAAAATAATTTCATGATCATTAATAATTAAATAACCTAAGTCATGTCATTAAATTAATCATATCATTTTATTAATTTAATTTTTAACCTAAGATCATAAACATAAAAAAAAACTAAACATACACCATGAACCGGATCTAAGCTAAAAACAATGAACCAGACATGAAATCGACACCGTACCCCGAACCAATTCGGGGTACCGCGTGTTTACTGCTGCCGTGGGACCCACACGCACCAAACAAGACCGTATGGTCTTGGTGGTGGTCGGCTTGGCAAACCGAAACCCATTCGGGTTCGGTGCAGCCTGCGGCAAAAAACAAACACCCCTTAAAACACCCTTTTGATTTTATTTAACACCAAATCATGTTAGATCCATGTTTAATTATTATGTTTTTGTAAAAAACATTACATGTTCTTGATTTATAAAAAGATTAAATCAAAAGAAAAGGTTTAAAAAGGATATACCGAATTTGTGGATCAAAAGGACGAAGAACCAACACGATCAATCACTAAAACTTCAAGATCCAAGATCACAAACCACTCCTTATGGTGGTTGTAGGGTGGAGGCACAAAGAGACAAGGAAGAGGAGGTTTTTAGGTTTTCTTAAAAATCTTCTGTAAAGATTAAAATGAGTAGTGAAAAGATTTTAACCCCCTTTAGTAAATTTGACAAATGGGCTTGGCCCATTTGCCCTTGTTGCCGCGGGTAGGGACCCCACTTGGGGTACCCGTACCTCTTTCCGTGTCTCGTTGTTAAGTTAAACGTTTGTGATTATTTGGGTTCGTGTTTTAAATGTTCTCGTTACGTAAACACCGTGATCTAATATATTTAATTACGCTCGTAATAATATATATACGTAATTAATAATAGTTCGTGTTTTAATTACGTTCATGATTTCATGATCGCATGTTCGTGATTAATTATCGTCAAATAAATATTACGTGATCGTGCATAGTAAATACTTATCGTGTTCTAACACGTACGTAATACGTAAACTCCTAACACGTAATCGTAATCATGCTATATTAGGAAAGTTTTAATCTAGTACGTACGATCCTAAGGGTAATATGCATGGTAAAAGCATGCGGGTTTTACAAATCTTAAGAGGGATGCAATATTATCAATTAAAAGACCTATTTTTCAAAAACAAAATAGTTTTGACCAAGAGAAACTTTAGTTCAACTTGACCTTCTAATTTGAGGAGACAATGGATCGATCCAAGTTTCAAAGTACAATATACATCAAAGATCTTGAGTGACCATCGCTCTGATACCAATTGTAGAAACTAGAGGGGGGGTTGAATAGTTTCTCTTCGATTGGCAACCAAATTATAATTACTTTTAATTTGGTTTGTATTAAAACTATCTTTTGCTTAAAGCTAAGTTGCATAATGATTAGGTTCAATTCAAATGCACTAGTAAAGATAATAAGTAAGTGTAATGATAATGAAATAAGTAAAGAGTAAGGAAGGAGACAACCTAGTGGGAAGACACCAAGATTTATAGTGGTTCGACAACGAGGCTCTATCCTCGTTTCTACTCCACTCCTCGAGTACACCTACTCGAGATTTCCACTATATCCACAAGCTCCCTTCTTGGCGGAGAAAACCTTACATCGTCGCTTACATTATTTTCCGACACTAATCTTTAGCTAGGACCAATCTACACAACGTTGCCTACTTCATAATTTAACGACACAAGGCTAGATGTCGAGTTTTAATCTTAAGGTAGAACCAATCTTCACGACGTTGCCTACTTCACTATTTTACGACACAAGGCTAGATGTCGAGTTCTAATCCAAAGATAGAACCAATCTTCACGACTCTTCACTTTGAAGCTAAGTGAGAACTTCACACAACACAACTACTAATCACTTTCAAGTTTAGTGAGAACTCACAAGACACAACCACATCACTTTATAGTTTAGTGAGAACTACTAATCAAAACTATTACAACTCAACTAGACTTATCCAAGTACACACATGTAGCTTGGATTTACACAACACAAATCCAAGCAAACACATATGCAATGGATGTACACAACAAATCCAAGTATTCACAAATAACTTGGATGAACACAACTAGTCTAAGTATTCATAAATACAATGGTTTGACATAAAACAAAAAGGGTATCATGATGAATATGACTAGCTCATAGATTCATCTTTTTCACAACACTAGTGAGTGAGTGATCTTCTCATTGGACAAGGTAAAGGAGGGGATCAAGAGGATAATCATATGTAAACATCCTTAACACTTTAAGTGATCATTTACTAATTATTATGCTATAGAAAAGAGAAAGGGGGCTGAGAAAAACGTCCAAGAGGCTTGTTGGAAAATGAGATTTGACCCACTATTTAAAGGAGAAAAAGTATAACGAATATATAATGGCTATCTAGGCGCGGTACCTTATCTAGCCCGACGGTTTCATATCGCTAAGGAACCGCCTAGCTATTTAAGGTTCCGCCCCTAGAGTACGCTCCGTTTTTTGTCTTTTAGTGGGGTAGGAATATCTGAGGTATTTGAAGCCTTCAAAGGATATTCTAATAGCATATGGAATATGCTATTTTCAAATTTTCATTTTCCATTTTAATAAAACATTTTCTAAAAAAGAAAGTTTATTAAAAAGTCTTTTGTCATATTAACAAAAGTGAGTTTTAAGGATAATCATTTTGATGATCACTAAGTATGATTAAGAAAGGTTAGTGATATGATTATTACCTTGATGATAGTGTTAGTTAAATAATTCGTTTTGTGTTTTACACTAAATGTGTTGTGATCAAAACTAAGAAAGATTAGTTAACACTAATAATGTTTTTAGGCATCACTTGCATTAACAATGCAATTAGAGGGGTTGCCTCTAATTATATTAGTCGGGGTTTGAGGGATCAACTCCATGTAACGGATGCAAGGCACACACCATAGTTACCATGTAATCTTGCTAAACTTGTCCTAGGATGCACCCATTCGCCCCACATGATATTAATAAAATAGGCCAAATAACTGAAAGGGACGCCGCGAGCAATCACTCTCACCGCGGAAGAGTTATAACACCGGTGCCTCCAGTGTTATGGTTATGGTACCTCCATAACTAGGTGGAACTAGCATGCATGTATATAGCTCAGGCAATCTAAAATATTAATCATATAATTACTGTTTAGTTTAAGTAAACTACTGGGGAAAACAAATGGCTGCAAATAGGGAAATCCTATTATATAGGAAGAGAGTGTCCTTACTGAAGGAAGGAGTATCCGTACCTTATGTCCAATAATGAGGATGAAAACGAAAGTGGAAGGTCACTCCGACTTCACAATAGCTACATAATAAAAAGGGACACGAATGAGATGTCTGTTTAACTTATATTTACTGATTATTAGTTTACTTGACGTGTTCTTAACTTATTATACTTGCTCTTGTTTTATCATGAAATTCCTAGTGTTTCATGTTTTAATTGTTATAGTTTTGTTATAACATAATGAGTAACTTTCTAAAAATAGCAGGTTTCTATATATAGTAACTTTCCGAAAATAGCTGGTTTCCATATATAGTAACTTTCCAAAATAGCAGGTTTCCATAAATAGTAAGTTTGCAAAAATAGAAATTTTTCATAATTAGTATGTTTCCATAAATACAATGTTTCCATATTTAGTATGCTTCTATAAATAGCATGTTTCTATATTTAGTATATTTCTATAAATAATAATAAGCTTATTAAATAAATAAAGAGAATTGATATGTACACATATCAATTTTATTTGTACACATAAAAAGCTTTGCGAATTGACTGTTATGCCCTTCTTTATATTTAAGGGTAATTCTAATTTAAACTCTTTAATATATGCAAACCCCCCCATTATATCCCATGATAGCCACGAGATATTACCACTATACTCGTAAACATCTAGTAAACCGAAAATCAAAAAAGCGTAATCATCCAAGAATCCGGGAGCTTTTGAAGGCCCATTTCTAAAACTGTGTTGTACTCTTCAAGATTGGGGGTTGTAAAGATTTTCCTTTATAAAATTCAACGCTTTCTTTGCAACTTCCATGTACTCCTCCTTAGCTAAATCAATGAGGAAATAATGTTAATTTATTTTAGTTATCAGTTCCAATGTACAAAAGTAAAAAAAATAAGAAGCTTACGTTAGTTCCAGTAACAAGTAACAGGAAAGCTGAATTTTGTCCCTTCAGGTTCATTGTATAGAATATTAATTGCTCCAACGAATGCAAAAATTGCGAGTCCGTTCAAGATACAATCACCTGCAAATTTATCAATTACTTACGCTGAAACAAGAGAACCCATACAGGTAGATGCCACAACATTTTTGACCTGTTACCCAACCGCTTAGACACGATCATAAAAGTTATATTTCTGGCCCCAAACATTTTTGACCCGTTACCCTACCTGGTGGACACAACTGGTTTTTCCATGTCTACATAAAAGAAATAAAGTTGAAGTATTGAACCGCAGAGAGAGTTATACACCTAGAACTTCCTGATAATTCTCTATGGCATACCAAATTTTGATGCCATTGCATCGGTACTGCTCATTTCAATGATTACAAAGTTATAATTCTGAGATATTGATACAAAAAAACATATTAAGAAAATATATCTTGCTGAAAAACTCAGTTATAACCGATACCATTCTTAATACACGAAAAATGAAATAAAGGTAATAGTTATGATCTTTGAGGAAAAAAATCAATCATCCAACAAAGTATCACTATTGAAACATAAGAAAGATTATTCTGCTCAAACAAGGTAACAGATGTCAAAAATCAGGATATGCGTTTAAATCAATTACGCAATTTTCCTTATTAATGTAACTGATTTCACTGGTCTTCAGAAATCCATTGGACGAGCTGGAGGGATCTTGCACTTGTGATGATTCCACGTACTCAAATCTTGACGGATTTCATGTTGTAGAAGTTACACCTCTTTTCTTTTTTGCTTTTTGAGGTCTTCCTCTTGGTCGTTGAATCACCGGCTCAAAGAGAATATCTGACTCGTTCAGAAATTTAGTTAACATCGAAGAAGAAAGTTCTTTCTTGCTTAATGGCCATACTTTATACTTTGATTGAAAGTCAGCGAGCAACTTAGCAAATTGGTCATCGATGTCATTGTGTAAATCATCTTCCTCATCAAGAGATAACGTATTAGTTCTCCAATGTGGTACAAGATCCAAAGAAAGTGTCATTCCTTGCAAAGAAATTATTTTATGAACACATGGAAGACCCATGGTTGCCATAAAATGGCCAATACACATACTTACTGTACCTACAAAGGAAATAAATTAGAGCTGAAAGTGAAGTTTAAAAGAATATAACTATGCAAACCCATGATCTTTTAAATCATTACCATCTTTTTTCTTTGTATACTGCTTATGGATCTCCTTTAAAGCAAACAAAGATACATGTGACAATAGGTCTCTAAATAACGGCATATTATAGTCATGAGGAATTTGAATTCTTTCACTTGCGAGTTTCACTTTAATCTCGTTGAATTCATGCTCAACCGCAAGAGAGATCTTCTTTTTCACTTCTTGAAAATCACCTTTCGAAACTTGTAAATATTTTTTTAAATTAGCATGTGCACCTTCCGCTCTTAAAGACGCACGATTACGAAACTGCAAGTGATTTTTAGTCCACGCACTAACAAACTTTTTTTTCCAAGGCAACCAATTAGTCTTTATGTACTAAACTGAATGTTTCTTATCTCTGTAACACAACTTAAATTCACCCCAGTTTTCTTCAAAGTCTGACTCTGTTGTTGAGTATACCACTATGTTCCACCTTGACATAAATGTATTAAAGTCATCAGCCTTTTCAAAATCTTTCTTACAATTTGATAACACGTTCTTTTGAATATGCCAAACACACAAAAGATTTGTTGCGGATGGAAATACATCATCCATTCCATTCATAAGAGCCAATTCTCTATCAGTTATAATCACAGCCGGTTGATTACCATGCCCAAGAAACTTCTTAAACACTGTTAAAGCCCAAACATAACTGTCTTTATCTTCTTTTTTCAAAAAACAAACCCGGAATAAAAAGACGTATTAAAACATGAAACCCCAATGATATCGAGAAGAGGAATTTTATATTTATTGGTTTTGTGTATGCAATCCATCACGAACACATTACTAAACATTCTAGCTAACTTAAGTGATAATGGGTGTATAATGAACAAACGTGTTATATGCCCTTGCGGATCATGATCAATATCATGTGAAAACCCACCCTTTTGAAGTTACCAACTACTGACCTATTTCCTAAATCATCCTTACGAAGTTTTTCCTTCAAGTTGTATATCGTTCGAGAGTTTATTAGAAGATTTGGGTTTTTTTGCCGCAAGGATGAAATAATTTGTCTTGGAGGTATTCCAGAAAGAGTCATATTTTTAACCGTCTCTACATCCTCTTCCGGTAATTGACGGAATGATGAATGTCCAGACATATCCGTAGATGGCTCGTGGTTATGTGCTAAGTTGTGTATTTTAAAAGCCCACGTACCATTAGTTCCTTTTTTAACAACAATGTGGAAGGAGCATTCAATCAAACGTGATGTTGTGCTTCTTTTTCTTTTTTCTCCAATACAACGTACATCTCGATAGGCACCACTTCGGTCACATTGCAAAGCAACATACTCATCTTTTTTCGAATCACGGATAGATAGTCCATATCCTTTAGTGTAATAAAAGGCGCGCACGCTCTTTAGTAAATCGTCACATGATTCGAATGTAGAATTACCAAGATAAAGTTCTTCATTTTGAGTTATCGAGTCCATAAACTCATTCGTTTCTTGAAATATATGTAATGTTGCTATCATGAGTTTCTTCGTAAGTTAAGAAAATGATATATATAAAATCATGTAAAACATCAAACTTGTTATACATGAAAATCAAACTCAACAAATTTTAACAGTGGGAAACAATGTTTAACAATGACAAACAATGTATAAAATCATCTATGCATAAAATCATGTCAATACTCATCAATGTGTAATAGTAACAAGAAAAACACCTTAATTCTTTATAGGTGTCGACTAATTGATTACAAAAAAAACATATTTAATTCATAATTAAACAAGAAAACTAGTAAAATTCATACATACCTGTTGGCTAGCGATGGTAGAATGGATTTGCAATAATGACGGTAGAAATACAATATTAGGGTAGAATATTAAGGTTTAAACCCAAATAAGAGTATAATAGTCCATAGACAATAATTTATGTGTATAAATAAAAAAGCAATGTGTATATATCAATTCCCATAAATAAAATGATATAAGCAATAGTATTAATAAGCATATTATATGCCATGATTAATATATAGTAATGTTTAATTATATTTAATACTTAGTCTAAACATATGATTATTAATTAATAATAATAATACATGATATCATAAGTAATTATTAATTAATAATATTACATAATTTTAATAATTAAACTTTACCTTATATAATTAAATTAAATCATGGTATTAATTTAATTTAACCTTGGTTAAAATGAATAAAAATTAATTAAGCTAAGTTTTCTAAATTAATAAAATATACATGAATAATTATATTAATAACTATTTTATCCTAAAGTTTATTTAAATAAAATAGACATAAATTATTTCATGGTTTTTATTTAAAAAAATTATAACCTAAGTCTTGGTCATTAATTAATTTATTTACCATGTGTTATTTAATAAAATAATAAATTAATTAAAATAACATGTTTAGCAAAATTTTAGCCAAACACACCCCTTGGTGTGTTTGGTCCTAACCGATCCCCTACGAAACCCCACTAAGACCATGGGAGGTCTCGATTTCGCCTCGAAAACAACACAACACCACAACCGTGAGGCTGCGGCTTGCGGCCGACCACCACCAGTAGCCACCGACTGCTCGGTCGGTGCCACTGCTGGTCCAAGGTTCACCCCGGCCTAGCCGGGTTGTGACAACCCTAGATTTTGGATTTGTCACTTTTGATTGTTTGACTTTGATTATGTGCTTAGTGTGCGTTTACGTGCATTCTTTTTATATTTGAGCCTTGGATTGGATGTTAGTCATCGTTCGTGTATTGCGTGGTACATTATATGATGTTATGATGGGGTTAGTTCATGCTCATTTGTTCACTTGGATGTAACTATGATAGAATGCGGTGCTATTTTAGGATTTTATGTGTACGTATAAGTATTATAGTAAATCGTATTTTTACGATTTAGGGTTTAGCGTTTAGAGGTCTCGGATGAGGTATTTAGTCACGGGAATAATTTACGGGGTGGTTTTAAGTCATTTAGGACTTAGTTATAAAGTGTAGTTCATATTTTAAGAATTTTCATAAAACTGTATATTTTACGGTAACCGCGTAAAATTTGAATAGTTAAAAAGGTTTAGGTGTAATTAATTCATTAATGGACAAATGAAAAAATATAAATAAGGAAACAATTAAAAAAAACGAATTTAATAATAAAAATATAAAAAAAAATTATTTTTGGTAAAAAATATATATAGGACGATGGAAAAATAAGAAAGAAAGGGAAAAAATAAAAAAAGGAAAGTTTTATTTGTATTGGGCTAGGATTCTCATTGTTTTATTATAAAAACAAATCAAACACATTATTTTATCCAGCTGTTTTTTTTGTCGACGGTTTCTACAAGTTTTTAGGGTTTCATAAATTTTTTCTTGATTCAAGGTATGTGATCAATTTAACTTTAGCTTAATTCATGTTTTTATTAATTAATCATGATTGTAATGTTAATTAACCATCATTGAGATGATTAGGGTTTCATTAAGTTTCTGGAAAAAAATAGTAATTAAGATTTATTAATGATTTTAGGGTTCTTGTTTAATAATTTAGGGGTAATTAATGATGTTTAGAGGGTTAGTGCATAAAGGTGTAAAACAGTCTGATTTTTAGGGCTGTCTTGTGTCGACTGTTCCGGGCAGTAGGTAGCACCTTTGGTCGAGTTTCTTTTTTTTGAAAATTAAGTTCAGAGAGTCTACTTTTCAAAAATGTATGGTTGGTAGAAAATAGAGTTGGGGAAGGTCGTCAAACAATTTTTACAAAAACAGTGCGCTGTTCAGGAATAAATTTGGATTTCGGGAATTTGAGTCAAAACCTAACCAAACGGATGAGATAGCCAAAGATTTCTGATTTGGGAACTCTTTATAATGTATATAAAAGGACTGGAGGTTTTCAATAAAATTTATGGTGTTTAAGTTGGGCTTTTGGTGTCGAACATTTAGCATGTACAGAAAATCAGTTTTGGTGAAAATGACTTTTGGCGTAAAGACTAAACGGAAGGGTTAAATGTGTAAGTAGGAAGTAAAATTGGTTTTTGGAGTTCTTAGATCATATAAAAACATAAATTCAGTAGGGTAGGAACCAAGTTTGGTGTTAAGTTCACTTCAGGTGATCGTTTAGTGACTAGTAAACCGTACCGGGAAAAAACTGGATTTTTACGTATAGAATTTCTTGTAGTGGGAGAACTAGATAGTGAGAATTGGGGGATTAGATTCATCTCCGTGGTTGTTACTTAACTTCGGTGTTAGGACCTGAGCTAAGTGTGTTGTGTATGATTTTATAGGTTTGCAGGAGTGCTAGCTTGCTGTGCTATCAGGTGAGTTCATAGTCCCATTTTCACTGATTTTGTTTAAATGTTTTCGTCTAGTATGGGATGGAGATGACACTTGTGGTATTCTTAAAATGTTTTGGTACTAAATTTTTATAAATGTGTGGACATAAATGTGTTATTGTGTGACTTGTGTGCTTATGGGTTCTCATATGTGCTTTGATATGTGTTATGATATGTGAATCTTGATTGTGTTATGATTGGGATTGGTACATAGATGTATGGGCGTCTATGGGACCAGTTGCGATGTGTGTGGAGCGTGAGGCACGACCCGTCCTGAGTTCTTGGTTCTGAGTTCTTGGTTCGTAGGGCACGATCCGTCCTGAGTTCTTGGTTCGGGGGGCACGATCCGTCCTGAGTACTTGTGCATCGCCTCTTCGGAGGCAAGATATCTCGACGGGGATATAGTTCATCTTCCACAGGTGGTGTGGGAAAGATCCGGATGGTGTGGTGTGTGTTCTTGTGTGTGTGACGGGATACTTCTTGACTATTATAGTGTGTTTTGTGAATTGTAGATGTGATTGGTACTTGGATTGAGTTTTGTTGTGGATGCATGTAGCATGATTATCACATTATGGTCCATTACTATAAATTGTTTTTCTTCAACTATTTCCAGCGGTTGTTAAGGGTTCTTAAGATGTTTTGATAATTTAAACCTATGTTCTCACCAACTTTATGTTGACAGATTTTAGTGTCATTTTCAGGTGAGATAGTTGAGAAGATGATTGATAGGTGTGAAAACACACCTCCTTTTACCACTTATTTCTTGCTAAAACGAGACCAAAACGCGTATTTAGTATCATTTGTTTGGAATTATGCGTGGTTTGTGTGTTTGTTGTGTTTTCAGAGCAAACCAGATTAATATTGAAGAAAACATGGGATTGCACGGGTTTTATCAAAGAAAAAGACTCAAGACGAAGTCTATAGTCCAAGAGATTCAAAAGATTTGAAGTCAATGGGCCTATTTGAAGATTTATCAAAGAAAAGGACCAAAGATGGAAGATTTACATATGTCGAAGAACTCAAGTCTATTAAACGAAGAAATTAAAAGACGAGTTGAATTTATTCATCGACAAATCCCGAATCAGAATCGAAAACGTCAACTTTACTGAAAAGACGAGAAGACAAAAAGAAAGGAAGAAAGCCCACTCACCAACCAAGTCCATGGCCTATAAATAGAGATCCCTTCCCACACATTAGACTAGTTTCATTTTTCCAGTCTTTTTCTTTCTTGTTTTGTAGGAAACCAACACCATTAAGGTGTTGGTGATTTTTCATCTTTGTTTTTACAAATTTTGTAAGTTTAATCTTTACTATTGATTGTTTAAACCTTAATCATTTAATATCATCTTTCTTTTAATCTTTTTCATCTTTTTCTTTTTGATTCAAAGTCTTAAGTTTTTATTTTGTTAAGTTTGATCTTCAAAAGTAAGTGGGTTTTGTGTTTTTGTTGATTTGATTCGATGTTTATCATTAGTAGATGATTTGTGGTTAAATTGGTTTAAGTTTTGGTTGAAAACTTGGTGGATTTTGGATAAATTCGTATTCAAGTTATTTCCCTGTTCTTCGCATCTTCAAAATCCCCAGATTCTGAATCAGCACAATATTTCGGATCAAAGGGTTTTGTCAATTATTCTGGATGAAGTTCATATTCCGGATGAACGAATATTCCGGATGAAGGTTCTTGTTTAATTTATTCCGAGTCAACGTTTAATTCCGAACGAAGGGTTTTAGTATTTTATTCCGGATCAAGAGATATTTCGAACCAGCAGTTTTCGTTTAGTTATTCCGAATCAGTGTGTTTCATTCGGAATAGTCAATATTCCGGATGAGCCAAAATATTTCGGATCAGTTTCATTTATTCCGCATGAACAGATATTCCGAATGAAGCATCTTTCTTGTTAAACATTACGACTCAAGGTTTTCTCATTTTATTCCGAGTCAGTCAATTATTCCGCATGAAGGATTAATATTCCGAATCAAGAGATTATTCCGAGTGAGCGAGTATTCCGAATCACCATATATTCTGGATGAGCCAAAAATGTTCCGAACCAAAGTTTTGTTAGATTATCCCGGATGAGCAAGGTATATTCCGAATAAAGGATATTCCGGATCAACACAATTATTCCGGATCAAGGCTTTTTCACATTTATTCCGGACGAAGCCAATTATTCCGGATCAGTTTTTCTTTTGAGTATTCCGAATCAGTAGTTTTGCAAGTAAGGGTATTTTACTGTTTTATTGTTTAATTTTAATTCAATTTAAGCTTTATTTTATTAACTGCTTTTAGTTTATTTTTATCACTTCACGCATTTAATCCTTTTTAGTAGAATAGATAACCAACCCCTTTTTAGTAACCAACAACAACTATTCCACTTTGAACCGTGATCGATTCGAGAAGATACCGATAAACGAACTAGCCGCGGATCATCTCAGTAGACTTGAGGATCCTTATCAAGGGGATCATCCGAACAAAGAGATCAATGACTCTTTTCCCCTTGAGACCTTAATGTCTATCAACTCGAATTTTGATGAAACCCCGTGGTTTACGGACATTGCAAACTACTTGGCGGGTGGAATTCTCATTGACGGGTTAACATCCCAACAAAAGAAAAATTTCTTTAAATATATTAAGACTTACTTTTGGGATGACCCGTATCTCTTCAAACAATGCGCTGATTTGATTATTTGCCGATGTGTTGATGGACCGGCAGCTTTAGACATTCTCGAAGCTTGCCACAAAGGACCCATCGGTGGTCACTTTGGTCCCAACTTCATTGCAAAGAAAGTGTTTGACTTGGGATTTTATTGGCCCTCCATTTATCGTGACACTCACGAAATGGTGAAAAATTGTGATGCTTGCCAGCGACAAGGCAAGATCACACATAAAGATGAGATGCCTCAAAATTTCATACAAGAATGTGAAATCTTTGATGTATGGGGCATCGACTTTATGGGGCCATTCCCTTCATCTAAAGGAAACAAATACATCCTTGTAGCCGTTGACTACGTTTCTAAATGGGTTGAAGCCAAAGCTTTACCCACTAACGATGCAAGGGTGGTTTGTAACTTTTTGAAGCAGCTATTCGCTAGATTCGGTGTGCCTCGTACCATTATTAGTGATCACGGGACTCATTTTTGCAATGATCAATTCGCACGAGTCATGGCTAAGTATGGTGTAAATCATCGTCTTTCCACCGCACACCACCCACAAACTAATGGGCAGGCTAAAATCTCTAACCGAGGGTTAAAGCGAATTCTTGAACGAACCGTGGGAGAGCATCGTGCCTCATGGGCCGATAAACTTGATGATGCTCTGTGGGCTTTTCGTACCGCATACAAGACTCCGATTGGTTTTACACCATATCGTCTCGTGTACGGGAAAGCATGCCACCTCCCCATTGAGTTGGAGCCCAAGGCTTACTGGGCCTTGAAGTGCGCTAACTTCGACATCAACAAAGTCGGTGACCTACGCAAAATCCAACTCAATAAGCTTAATGAACTCAGGAATGAAGCTTATGAAAATTCCTTGATCTATAAGGAAAAGACTAAGCTCATTCATGACTCTAAGATTAAAAACCGAGAGTTCCAAGTTGGAGACAAAGTTTTACTCTTCAAATCTCGGTTGAAAATCTTTTCGGGCAAGCTGAAATCTCGTTGGTCCGGCCCATTCACCATTGCACAAATTTTTCCATATGGTACTCTCGAGCTCGCTCAACCTAATGGACCTAATTTTAAGGTGAATGGCCAACGAGTGAAGTTGTACTTTGGAGAAGAAATCTCTCATGAGATGATTCTATCCCTCTCCACCTTTCCTTTGAATTAGTTCGGGACCGAGTCAGGCTCGTGACTCGGTTAACAAAAACAAGCGCTCCTCGGGAGGCAACCCGAGTATCTATCCTTTTCCGTTTTACCTCCTAAGTGTAGGGGGACCTATATAGGTTTTTTGTGTTTGTGTGGTGATGTGATTACAGGGATGAATGCACTTTTGTAACCTTTGAAGAACCGTGCTCCCATGTTATCCGCAATCTGGTTCTATCTCTCAACTATCATGATCCAATTTTTTTCATACTCTCATTTGAAATTGATCACTATAGTTGTCCTCTCCTTAGCAAGATTTAAACAACGTGCACAATGTCATAAGTGTAGGAGAGACTTTTCCCACATGCTTAAACATTGAGGACAATGTTTATATCAAGTGTAGGGGGACTTCTATCGAAGTAAGTGGGCATTTCCATGAATTTGTCCTCATTTTAACCGGAAAATTCGATTTTTCGACATTTTTCAGAATTTTTAATCTATTTTGGCCTAGTTCTATAGTTGTATTTTCCTTTGTTATGTTTATTTTATTTCCTTGCTAGAATAAATTTTCAATAAAGTGGTTTTAAATTTTTCAAAGTCGTGAATATTTTGACTCAACCCGAGTTTACTTATCTAAGTTTACTCTAGCTAGTATCCTTAACGTGTTTAAGTCAAGTTTTGCTAGGCTTTTATATAGGGAACTTTAAAACGCGAAAGTCTTAACTCTCACGGGTTAAGAACAAGAACTTTTTGCAAGTTCCTATAATTGATCCGAGAGAGTCGTTTATCAAGGGAACTTTAAAATGCGAATTCTAAAACTTGAAAAAGTCTAAGAGTTTGCAAGATCCTATAGATGACTCGAAAACCCAAAACTGTGATTTAATTGGCTAAGCATCCATGAGTCTCATTCCTTGAGATTTTAAATTGTGGATAACGAGAGATGATAGAGTCAATTATAGGTTTGGTATTCTTTCATGAATTTATGTGAGTTGATTATAAGCCTATTCTCCCATCGCTTGCTAATAAATTTATCTGCAATAAATAAGGTTGTACGATTTTAAAAGTTACTTAGCTTCTAGCCCAAGATCGTTTAAAAGTTGCTCGGTATTAATTAGAGTTCATAGCCACGGCATAACTTATTGAAGCGGGATGCGAAGATTGGCGAGTCCGAAAAGGCCCTAACAAGGCATGAGGGCTACATTTTGTTGCTAAAGATCCAAAAGTAATGTGAAGAATCATTTATCAAAGATCAATATGAAGGATCGAGACACACGACGAAAAGCAAGAACTCCCCAAAAGATCATGGAGAAGTCTATCCAAAAAGGCCCTAACAAGGTATGCGGATAAATAGATCCAAGTCCTAAAAGGAGGCGGATCGTTGTATATCAAAGTCCAAAATATAGATTGGAGAAAAATGAAGAAGTCGTGGTCCAAAGATGAAGAATCTCTCAAAACTTCAAGGGAAGAAATTCCTATTATGAAGAGAAGACCATAATTTCAAGAACGTCTCTCAAAGATTCGAAGTATGAAGTCGCTGCCAAATATCGGTCCGAGAAAGGTTTCAAATCGCGAGGCGGGTTATGCCAAGATATGAACTTTATGAGGTCCCGAGAAGCAGTTTTAAAAGATTTTGTCCTTTAGCTAACTATTGATTAAATCGTCCCACTTTGTTTTCAGCCTAAATAACTATCGAAATAAGTCAAACAATGCATCCTCGTGATCATTTAAGACAATATTAAAATATAAGAGATACACCTAGGAATAAGGGAGTCTAAGTGAATAATTGGGCCACATGAGTTCGTGTTAGTTTGCTAACTTATATTAACAATGATCTCGTTTTTAAGCTTGGTATGGGAACGTGAAACTTGAGAATGATGAACATTCATGACAAACTAAAACCCCAATGTAAGTCGTTGAATTCTTTACTTGTTTTGTTCTTTTGATTTCCTTAGTGTTTAGAATTTAATAAAGGCCAAGGTGGGTTATTTATGATGAGAAATGTAAACCGTGCTTTAAAATTAATGCATTGCATGAGGGCATTGCAATGGTCAAGTGTAGGGGATTTGATAGGTGTGAAAACACCCATCCTTTTACCACTTATTTCTTGATAAAACGAGACAAAAACGCATATTTAGTATCATTTGTTTGGAATTATGCGTGTTTTGTGTGTTTGTTGTGTTTTCAGAGCCAACCGGATAAATATTGAAGAAAACATGGGATTGCACGGGTTTTATCAAAGAAAAAGACTCAAGACGAAGTCTATAGTCCAAGAGATGCAAAAGATTTGAAGTCAATGGGCCTATTTGAATATTTATCAATGAAAAGGACCAAAGATGGAAGATTTAAATATGTCAAAGAACTCAAGTCTATTAAACGAAGAAATTAAAAGACGAGTTGAATTTATTCATCGACAAATCCCGAATCAGAATCGAAAACGTCAACTTTACTGAAAAGACGAGAAGACAAAAAGAAAGGAAGAAAGCCCACTCACCAACCAAGTCCATGGCCTATAAATAGAGATCCCTTCCCACACATTAGACTAGTTTTTCATTTTTCCAGTCTTTTTCTTTCTTGTTTCGTAGGAAACCAACACCATTAAGGTGTTGGTGTTTTTTCATCTTTGTTTTTACAAATCTTGTAAGTTTAATCTTTACTATTGATTGTTTAAACGTTAATCATTTAATATCATCTTTCTTTTAATCTTGTTCATCTTTTTCTTTTTGATTCAAAGTCTTAAGTTTTTATTTTGTTAAGTTTGATCTTCAAAAGTAAGTGGGTTTTGTGTTTTTGTTGATTTGATTCGATGTTTATCATTAGTAGATGATTCGTGGTTAAATTGGTTTAAGTTTTGGTTGAAAACTTGGTGGATTTTGGTTAAATTCATATTCAATTTATTTCCCTGTTCTTCGCATCTTCAAAATCCCCAGATTCCGAATCAGCACAATATTCCGGATCAAAGGGTTTTGTCAATTATTCCGGATGAAGTTCATATTCCGGATGAACGAATATTCTGGATGAAGGTTCTTGTTTAAGTTATTCCGAGTCAATGTTTATTCGGAACGAAGGGTTTTAGTATTATATTCCGGATCAAGAGATATTCTGAACCAGCAGTTTTCGTTTAGTTATTCCGAATCAGTGTGTTTCATTCGGAATAGTCAATATTCCGGATGAGCCAAAATATTCCAGATCAGTTTCATTTATTCCGCATGAACAAATATTCCGAATGAAGCATCTTTCTTGTTAAACATTCTGACTCAAGGTTTTCTCATTTTATTCCGAGTCAGTCAATTATTCCGCATGAAGGATTAATATTCCGAATCAAGAGATTATTCCGAGTGAGCGAGTATTCCGAATCACCATATATTCCGGATGAGCCAAAAATGTTTCGAACCAAAGTTTTGTCATATTATTCTGGATGAGCAAGGTATATTCCGAATAAAGGATATTCTGGATCAACACAATTATTCCGGATCAAGGCTTTTTCACATTTATTCCGGACGAAGCCAATTATTCCGGATCAGTTTTTCTTTTGAGTATTCCGAATCAGTAGTTTTGCAAGTAAGGATATTTTACTGTTTTATTGTTTAATTTTAATTCAATTTAAGCTTTATTTTATTAACTTCTTTTAGTTTATTTTTATCACTTCACGCATTTAATCCTTTTTAGTAGAATAGATAACCAACCCCTTTTTTAGTAACCAAGAACAACTATTCCACTTTGAACCGTGATCGATTCGAGAAGATACCGAGAAACGAACTTTCAACCTTGTAAAATCTCTTGTATCAATGATGTTAGAAGTGGCTAGAGTCTAGAGGCTGCTAGAATTGCATTAGGAGGAATCCCTTTCCTCTTAGATTTTATTTTGTCTTTTGATTTAGTAAATTGTTTGATACCTATATGTTTGATGTTTGTTTATTTGTATGTCTTTGGTAAGAAGTAGGACTTTTACCTACTTACTTAGATTCCCGCATTTTGTTGAGATATTGTCACGACATTTGTGTCGCCATTTATGACATTTCTTTTGCATTTAGTTTTCTCTATAAAGACACCGTTTGTTGTGATGATATCCATACGTCGCACCCCATATTCCGCCATGGTGGGGTGTGACAGAATGGTATCAGAAATAATGGTTATTGAGAATTAGGTTGCCTAGTTGCGTAGCCTAGTCTATAGCTTAACGGTCCCTGCATATAGGCGTCATAGGGGTTTGTGTGCAATTTATAATAATTGATGTGTTTGGATGTTATTTTTGCGATATTTGTTAAGTTATGAACTACCATGGTTCATACTTTACTACATGTTATTTTCTTTACGAGTTTTGACTAGTACGAGTTGAACCATGGTCGTATACGCTAGTCGTTGTTGGATTTCGTTTAATTATGTTTTCATGTTCTTTATACATTTTAAATTTTTTCTACGCTGGTTCAGCTGGACTACGAGTTTATGTGTTTCATGCATTGGCTATGTTATTTTAATACATGGGATTTTGGACCTTATGTTATGTTGTGGATTATGTGCTTATATGATTTGTAGGATCTATGTGATTATTTGAGTTGGTAGACTGATGTGTTATGGGTAGTATTAAATCTTATAAGTGTCACCATAGGAGGGAGTGAATTAGTGAAAGGGGACTGGTATAAGTATGGTGGCCAACATAGTTATACAAGTACCACAACATCAATGGATTGCTAAGCATGGTTGCATGAAAGAGGGTTAATACATGCTTGTATAGTATATGTTGGATGGACTTGAGTGTATGTACGCATATGCCTATATATGTATATATCCCTTCTACTTATCGATTGTATTCTTAGGATGGTTTGTTAGCTCGTTTCTCTTTGAGATGTTCAACTTCCGTAGTAGCGCATTTATCGAGTCCTCATTTCACGTGTTTGTTTGTACCGTACTTTTGGTGTAGAGGCTATTGAGAGGGTAGAGATTTCTTTTTGGAATAACGATATCTTTTGTTTTGAGTCTTACGTGGTATAAAAATGGAAATTACAAATAGTTAAGGTTGTTGGTAGTCAGTGAAATAAGGGTAAAGTGTCAGAACCGTGTTTGAAATAAGGTGGAATATAAATTCTTTAACATATAAGCATGACTTGTTTATTTAAAAAAATAAAATAAAAAAATTGGTTTTGATCACATAAAGCTAATGATCTTTAATTAAATTTTTAATCTTATTTAATTATATATGTTAAAATCATATAATTAATCATAGGGTGGGTAAGAGTTTTTAATTTTCTGGAATTAAAACAAATTAGGGCTCGAATTTGGTAATTAATAAGGGGTTTTAGGGTTTAAAATCGTTTTTTTTTTTGGTATAAATCGGAGTAGGCAGAAACTGTCGCTAAACTGTCAAATTATATCGCTAAACAGTCAGAAACTGTCGCTAATGCCTAGGCAGGTTTTAGGTAAAAATCGTTTTGGTCATAACTTGTTCGTTTTAAAGCTTTTTGGGTGATTCAAAAGCCTAAATTTATGTACTCGGAACATACTTTTCAAATATTCAGATAGTTTGATAATTGGAAGTCAGTAGCTTGGTCTAATTAATTGTACAAGTACCAAGTTCAAGGTTAATTTTCAGACAACATGGTTTAAACTTGTGTTTTGGGTATTTTGGGGTAATGAACACTTGGAGGGTTAACATAGAGACGAGTTGGATAGAATTTGAGAGTTATTTTTACCTTAGAAAACATGGCTATATTTTGATGAGTTTTGATTTACGGTATTTATGAGTAAGACTGAAATCGGGGTGACAGTTTTAAACCCGTTGAGTTATGTGATGACTCCTAACTTGGTTTCAAGACAGTTCTTGTTTGATGAGTTCTGAGATTTAGTTAGGTTGGTTACATAACTTTATGGTTTTAATAAGTTTCCTCGCAGATGGTTAAGGCTCATGTGTTGTTGGTTGAGATTATGTTAGTATAAACTGAGTTCACATTTGAACGTGAAGGTTTTATCAAGGATATGTATCCTCGTTTGTTTACGGAGAATAAGTTTGAGTTTGGGAGTAAATCTCGGGACGAGATTTCTATTAGGAGGGAGTGATGTGACAACCCTAGATTTTAGATTTGTCACTTTTGACTGTTTGACTTTGATTATGTGCTTAGTGTGCGTTTACGTGCATTCTGTTTATATTTGAGCCTTGGATTGGATGTTAGTCATCGTTCGTGTATTGCGTGGTAATTTATATGATGTTATGATGGGGTTAGTTCATGCTCATTTGTTCACTTGGATGTAATTATGATAGAATGCGGTGCTATTTTAGGATTTTATGTGTACGCATAAGTATTATAGTAAATCGTATTTTTACGATTTAAGGTTTAGCGTTTAGAGGTCTCGGATGAGGTATTTAGTCACGGGAATAATTTACGGGATGGTTTTAAGTCATTTAGGACTTAGTTATAAAGTTTATTTCATATTTTAAGAATTTTCATAAAACTGTATATTTTACGGTAACCGCGTAAAATTTGAATAGTTAAAAAGGTTTAGGTGTAATTAATTAATTAAGGGACAAATAAAAAAATATAATTAAGGAAACAATTAAAAAAACGAATTTAATAATAAAAATATATAAAAAAAATTATTTTTGGTAAAAAATATATATAGGACGGTGGAAAAATAAGAAAAAAAGGGAAAAAATAAAAAAGGAAAGTGTTATTTGTATTGGGCTAGGATTCTCATTGTTTTAGTATAAAAACAATCAAACACATTATTTTCTCCAGCTTTTTTTTGGTCGACGGTTTCTACAAGTTTTTAGGGTTTCATAATTTTTTTCTTGATCCAAGGTATGTGATCAATTTAACTTTAACTTAATTCATGTTTTTATTAATTAATCATGATTGTAATGTTAATTAACCATCATTGAGATGATTAGGGTTTCATTAATTTTCTGGAAAAAAATAGTAATTAAGATCTATTAATGATTATAGGGTTCTTGTTTAATAATTTAGGGGTAATTAATGATGTTTAGAGGGTTAGTGCATAAAGGCGTAAAACAGTATGATTTTTAGGGCTGTCTTATGTCGACTGTTCCGGGTAGTAGGTAGCACCTTTGGTCGAGTTTCTTTTTTTTTTTAAATTAATTTCAGGGAGTCTACTTTTAAAAAATGTAAGGTTGGTAGAAAATAGAGTTCGAGAAGGTCGTCAAACAATTTAAAAAAAATAGTGCGCTGTTCAGGAATAAATTTGGATTTCGGGAATTTGAGTCAAAACCTAACCAAACGGGTAAGATAGCTAAAGATTTTTGATTTGGGAACTCTTTATTATGTATATAAAAGTACTGGAGGTTTTCAATAAAAGTTATGGTGTTTAGGTCGGGCTTTTGGTGTCGAACATTTAGCATGTACAGAAAATCAGTTTTTGGTGAAAACGACTTTTGGCGTAGAGACTAAACGGAAGGGTTAAATGTGTAAGTAGGAAGTAAAATCGGTTTTTGGAGTTCTTAGATCATATAAAAACATAAATCCAGTAGGGTAGGAACCAAGTGTGGTGTTAAGTTCACTTCATGTGATCGTTTAGTGACTAGTAAACCGTACCGGGAAAAAACTGGATTTTTACGTATAGAATAGCTTGTAGTGGGAGAACTAGATAGTGAGAATTGGGGGATTAGATTCATCTCCATGGTTGTTACTTAACTTGGGTGTTAGGACCTGAGCTAAGTGTGTTGTGTATGATTTTTTAGGTTTGCAGGAGTGCTAGCTTGCTGTGCTATCAGGTGAGTTCATAGTCCCATTTTCACTGATTTTTTTTAAATGTTTTCTTCTAGTATGGGATGGAGATGACACTTGTGGTATTCTTAAAATGTTTTGGTACTAAATTTTTATAAATGTGTGGACATAAATGTGCTATTGTGTGAATTGCGTGCTTATGTGTTCTCATATGTGCTTTGATATGTGTTATGATATGTGAATCTTGATTGTGTTATGATTGGGATTGGTACATAGATGTATGGGCGTCTATGGGACCAGTTGTGATGCGTGTGGAGCGTGGGGCACGATCAGTCCTGAGTTCTTGGTTATGAGTTCTTGGTTCGTGGGGCACGCTCCGTCTTAAGTTCTTGGTTCGGGGGCACGATCCGTCCTGAGTACTTGTGCATCGTCTCTTCGGAGGCAAGATATCTCGACGGGGATATAGTTCATCTTCCAAAGGTGGTGTGGGAAAGATCCGGATGGTGTGGTGTGTGTTCTTGTGTGTGTGACAGGATGCTTCTTGACTATTATAGTGTGCTTTGTGAATTGTAGATGTGATTGGTACTTGGATTGAGTTTTGTTGTGGATGCATGTAGCATGATTATCACATTATGGTCCATTACTATAAATTGTTTTTCTTCAACTATTTACAGCGGTTGTTAAGGGTTCTTAAGATGTTTTGATAATTTAAACCTATGTTCTCACCAACTTTATGTTGACAGATTTTAGTGTCATTTTCAGGTTGGATAGTTGAGAAGATGATGTTAGAAGTAGCTACAGTCTAGAGGCTGCTAGAATTGCATTAGGAGGAATCCCTTTCCTCTTAGATTTCATTTTGTCTTTTTATTTAGTAAATTGTTTGATACCTATATGTTTGATGTTTGTTTATTTGTATGTCTTTGGTAAGAGGTAGGAATTTTACCTACTTACCTAGATTCCTACATTTTGTTGAGATATTGTGACGACATTTGTGTCGCCATTTATGACATTTCTTTTGCATTTAGTTTTCTCTATAGAGACACCGTTTGTTGTGATGTTATCCATACGTCGCGCCCCATATTCCGCCATGGTGGGGTGTGACACGGGTTCCCCCTGTTGCGCACATATTATCCACCGAGAGCCCCATGGCTCTTGGTTCCCACTTGTTAATGCAAGTGATGCCTAAAGACATTATTAGTGTTAACTAATCTTTCTTAGTTTTGATCACAACAAACTATACAACACATTTAGTGTAAAACACAAAACGAATTATTTAACTAACACTATCATCAAGGTAATAATCATATCACTAACCTTTCTTAATCATACTTAGTGATCATCAAAATGATTATCCTTAAAACTCACTCTTGTTAATATGACAAAAGACTTTTTAATAAACTTTCTTTTTTAGAAAATGTTTTATTAAAATGGAAAATGAAAATTTGAAAATGGCATATTCCATATGCTATTAGAATATCCTTTGAAGGCTTCAAATACCTCAGATATTCCTACCCCACTAAAAGACAAAAAACGGAGCGTACTCTAGTGGTGGTACCTTAAGTAGCTAGGCGGTTCCTTAGCGATATGGAACCGTCGGGCTAGATAAGGTACCGCGCCCAGATAGCCGTTATATATCCGTTATACTTTGTCTCCTTCAAATAGTGGGTCAAATCTCATTTTCCAACAAGCCTCTAGGACGTTTTTCTCAGCCCCCTTTCTATTTTCTATAGCATAATCATTAGTAAATGATCACTTAAAGTGTTAAGGATGTTTACATATGATTATCCTCTTGATCCCCTCCTTTACCTTGTCCAATGAGAAGATCACTCACTCACTATGTTGGGAATAAAATATAGCCAGATCACTTGAGCGCTGACTAGAGTAAAACAAGCGTTGATAGGAAGAAAACAAACGCTGACAGGTCAAGCGTTGACAAGAAGAAGTCAAGCGTTGATACATTAAAGACAAGCACTGATGGAAAGATTTAGTCTACGCGTATATTGTTTGTAGTTTGTTTCTAGTAAAGATAAGTTCAACATTGTATTTTCTATAATTATCTTTACCTAGAATAGTTGATACGTAGACTCTTGTACAAGGCTTCTTATATCTATAAAAGAAGACCTTTAGGTTATTGTTCAATATAAGTTTTCATACGTTAAACACTTTCATTGTAAGCAAGTTTGTTATCATTAATCAAGTGAAAGTTTGTTTACATCTTTGTGTGTTCTTGTTTAAGTGTTAATTCCGCATAACACTTAGATTACTATATACATATACAAAGGTTTCTCTACGTGTATAACTTGATCTAATCTTGTATACATAAAGCTAAATCGATCTAAGTTTGGGATAAACAAGTGGTATCAGAGCTTGTTGAGAAACTTTTTAACTTAAAGAACAAAAGAACCCTAAAATCACCAAAACCCTAATTTTCACAAAACCCTAAAAACATCATGTCAAATCCAGAAGTAACCTCCTCCTCCTCACCTTTACCAAACATCAAGATTCCCATGCTTGATGCAACCAACTTCGAGTTGTGGAAATTCAACTTTGATCAATATCTGGGGATCTATGACTACACTCTCTGGGAGATAACTGAATATGGAAACACATTCAATAAAGCTGAAAAGGTTGCTGCTGCCATTACTACAAGAACTGCTGTTGTTGGATGTCCAGAAGCAGATAAGAAAGAAAAACCTGGTGATGGTAGAGCTGTGTCTGCTGAAGACATAGCAAAGAGAAGGGTTGATATGAAAACCCTAAACATTATGAAACTCTCTTTGGGACAAGAGAACCAGCATAAATATAGAGGTTATGATTCTGCAAAAGACCTTTGGGCAACTTTTGAAGTTGCATATGGTGGCAATGATGATACTAAGGAAGAGAAGAAGAAGCAACTCATGCATGAGTATGCTGTTTTCAAGGCTCAACCTAATGAGAAGCTTAGCAGTGTTAGAAGCAGACTGTTTGACATTACGAGCAAGCTGTCCTTAATGGGGACACAAGTTGGTGATGTTGACACTATTGCCACCTTTCTTAAAAGCCTTGGTGATGCGTGGAAGATTGAGGCAAGATCTATACTTGCCAATAACACTCACAAAAGTTCTACTTTTGATGATATCTACAACAAACTAAGGTTGTTGGAGAATGAAACTCTTTTGAAGCATGGAAGTAAGTCTAATAATAGCAACATGGCCTTCTTCTCACATAGTGAAGGACAATTTGATCAGAAGGACTCTTACATGCACCCAGTTACTGGTTCAACATGTGTCAATGCTGGAACATACCCTGTCAACGCCTCACATTCAGACGCTAACACATACAAAAGTGACTCTCCAAGAGTTAAGCCTGCTGGTTTGGATCTGGATACTGTGTGTTCTTACATTGCTTCTTTGCCCAATGGTTCAATGATTACATATGAGGACCTTGAGCAAATAAGTGATGAGAACTTAGAAGAGATGGATATAAAGTGGAACATGGCTCTTGCAAGTATAAGAGCAAACAGGTGGAATAGGAGGTTTAAGAAGAAGATGACCTTTAATGCAAAGGACACTGCTGGATTTGATAAATCCAAGGTTGAATGCTACAATTGTCATTGTATGGGGCACTTCATGAGGGAATGCAGATCTCCTAGAAGATCTGATGCTGGCAAACCCTCAAGCAAAATTGTTAAGGCTCAGGACCCTATGGCCATGGTTGTAGTGCAAGAAATTGATGGTATGGGATGGGATTGGAGCTATTTGGCTAAGGATGGGGAAGAGGATAAAGCTTTGGTTGCTGAGATAGAAGAAGAAGAGCATGTTCAATATGCTCTCATGGCACACTCCTCCTCTTCATCAGATAATGAGGTATACGATGATGCTTTTTGTAGTAAGGGTTGTAGATTAAATACTGAGAAACTTAACAAAGAGGTGTTAAGATTATTAGATGATGTGAGTACTGAAAGATGCAAACTGTCTAATTATCAAATTGCTCTCACTCAAACTGAGAAGACAGTTTCTGAGTACAAGAAAATGGAATTTGACTTAAAAGATAAAATAAATATCTTAAAACATGAGTTAAATGCTAGTAATGATGTTAGGAACATCATGGAAAGGGTTAATGGTGAGTTACAGGCTAAGTTAGATGAGGCCATCAAGAATAAGGATAATGTTGGCCTTAAAATTCAGAGATTTGATAAGGCCACACAAACCCTAGGAGAATGTGTTAATAAACAGAGGGATCCTAAGGACATGACTGAGATTAGGATGAAAGACTATACTGTGGTTCCACCACCAGCTGGGGACTTCTATGTTGTCCAAAGAAAGGACCTATCTTGGACTGGTCTACCAGAACTCCAAGAGGAGGAATTTATTCCTCCACCAAGAGTCATTATCCCAGTTGAAGAGTATCAACAGAAGTTGACTGACTTGAATAAATGGAAGAAAGCCAACCCTACCTTGTTTGTTAAGGGTGGCTTGTTGTGTGAAAGTCCTAATGAGTCAACCCCTATTAAGGTAACAAACCCAATCACTGGTAAGATTGTTGACCTTGGCTCAAACACTGTTAGAAAACCTAGCATCAAGTATGCAGAAATGTATAGGAATACTAGGTCACCTAAAAGCCAAGTTAGTAATGATGGAACAGGCTTCTTCTCTTCAAGACCTAGGGTTGTGTCTAGAAAAGCCTGTTACACTTGTGGTAGCTTTTCACATTTAGCATATAAGTGTGTCAACGCTTCCAAGGTCAACGCTGTTAAAAAGTCAAACGTTGTCAGACCCAAAACTTTTGTGGAGCAAAGTCCACAAGTTGTTAGACCAGCCCCTTTCTTCACTAGAGGGTCTAACACTCATGGACAAAGACCATTTCAAAAGACTAATACTTGGTCTAATAGGCAATGGGTTTCTGTAGCAAACCCTAGGTTCAATGCTGACAAGGGTAATTTCAGCGTTGACAAGACCAAATCCAACGCTGACAGAAACGTGACCAGACCTAAATATTTGCAACCACAGGGTAAGGGGTCTAAAGCTTCTTCAAGCTTGACATGGAGACCTAAGCAAGATCAAAACCCTAATGATAATGGGATTTCTATGACCTGCAACAGATTTAATTACATTTCAATGGTCATTACAAAACCTATTGGGGTTAACTGGGTATTTCATCCAAAGAGGGATGAACAAGGGGTTGTTATGAGAACCAAGTCTGTTCTTGTTGAACAACCAGATGAATCTAAGTCTGCTAAGGCTTGGGTTCCCAAAGAAAACTAATTTGTTTTCTTTATGTGCAGGGCATTCAAAAACAGGTCAATGATTATGGATATTGGGACAGTGGATGCTCCAGGCACATGACAGGGAAGGAAGATTATTTAACTAACTTCACTCCCATTAAGGATGGTGATAAGGTTTACTTTGGAGGCGGATATGGAACTATCACAGGCAAAGGAACACTTCTCACCAAGAACTTGCGTTTTGAGAACGTTAATAAGTGTGTAAACACTTATCCTTTTGCCACTAAAATCAAGGAAAAACAAGACCTAATCATGTGTTTAGTATCATAAAAGTCAGAATTACGTGTGGTTTTGTGTTTTGTGTGTTAAATAGGTACAAATGATCAAAAAAAGAGAAAACACGGGATTTCACGGTCAAATGTTGAAGAAAAGTCCAAAAACAGACGAAGACAAAGTCAAAAGACCAAAGTGTGCCCAAGTTCACGAAAACCGGCGAAAACGACACGAGATTTGAAGAAAAGATCAAGAAAGCCAAATTCAAGCTCGTTTTTAACGGAGTTTATCGGGCTTGTGGGTCCCACATTCGGATTAATGGGCTTAAAAGCCCATTTATGAAACATATTATTCAAAATTTGGATCAAAAGCCTTAAAAGGCCAAAATGGATTTCAAAAGCGAATTAGATTTATTGGGCTAAAAGCCCATGTTCTTAATTAAAGAAACAAGTTACAGATTGAAGAAGTATATACATTCGGAGATAACAATTTGCTAGTCAAATTTGGGAGATATGTATATCTCCAGTCAACTCAACAAACCGGTCAATAACCCCCCACGTGTCTCCCCACATTTACCTTCCTATGGTACACCCCCCACACCTAATTACTCCACACGTTTTTCATTTAATAACCTATTTACCCATCCCATTTTTTGACATTCGATAAAAACAATACAAAACACTTACTGTTTATCCTCTTCCTTCTCTCCAAACCAGACGCACAATTTTTCCCACAAACCCTAAATTTTACCCATCAAAAATTAACCATAAAAAATAGGGGTTTTTACATATCCATTTAATTCACACCAAGGGGAATTAAATCCCCATGAAAATACGATGATCCACTCACTTGTGGTCCTCATCTCCTATCCTACTTGGCAAATCCATTTATTTTGATTGGTTGAACCAAATCATCATCAGTTATCCACCAATTAAAAGCTTCCACCTCAGCCAAAACTAACACAAGAATCACACTACCCATCCACGGTGGCAATCCGTGTGATGGGTAGTTATTTTCAGCCGATGGATCAAAGAGAAGAGAGAGAAGAGAAGAAAGAAGGGCTCAGATTTAATCCTTCCTCAAGAAGATTCAAGAAGGTTTTTGGGGATTTTGCTTATAAAAACCCCCATCAAAAATGTAATTGGGCAGCTTTTCTTTATTTTTATTTTCAGTAATTAGATTAGATCTAATTCTTGTATTTTTAAATTCCAGTCGATTGTAATTTTTGATTTTAAATTAATGAAAAGTCACTTTTAATTATTACTGTCTCATTTAATTTCCAGTTTTTTTATCTTACTGTTTAATCTGTTTTCTTATATATATATAAATTACTGTTCGTATCATCATTATTATAAAAAAATATATATAAAAAAATAAAATAAAAGGAAAGTGGTAAATCTCCCCACTGGAGGTTTATAAAAGATTACTGTTCGGATTAGAAGATTCGTTTGGTTCGTTTGGTGCTATTTGGTTCGAAAAGTTGTTTGGTTCGAGAGTGTTGGTTCGAGTTGATTCGAAAGAGGTGTTTTGTTCGATTCGGTTCACAAAGGAAGCTCAACGCTATCCTTCGGCTCAACGGTTTTCGACATCGGGTTCTTCTTTTTCCCTTTTTAATGATTTTATTAGATGAAGCTACTTTTGTTTGGTTTAAGTTTATTTGATTAAATCTGCTTGTTATGTCAGTTTAATTTGTTTAAGATCTGTTTGATTTATTAAATTTTAAAAATGTTTTTGTTAATTTAGTTTAAATTTATTTGCTTTTGTTTTCAAGTTGTGTGGATTCTGTTTATTCGTTTTTATTTTTCTGGATCTACTTTAGTTTGGATAAATGTGCTTTGAATCTGCTTTTTAGTTAGTATTTATATTTTTTAGAACTACTGAGCTTGGATTATAACTTTTTAGCTTATACTGTTAATGCTTATTTGCTTTTGCTTATTTAGGATTTGCTATAATTGCTATCCTGCTTTAGCCTTTTTGCAATTGCTTATTTTTGCTGCTAAACATATAGATTCATTTAATCTGTATGTTTTTTATTGTCCAAAAAAAAATATACCAAAAAAAAAGATATAACAAAATTAAGGTCTGCTGGGGTTCGAACCCAGGACGTATCGCATAACGTCCAAACAGCTCAACCATTGTGCTACACCTCTTTTTGTGTATTACTTTGCACTTTTAAATTAATATAGGTTTTTACATTTAGTGGCAGTTTAATTAAATAGAGTTTATTTAAGTCTTGTTAGTTTAAATTTTATTTAAAAAGTTTTATTTTAATTTTCTTTTAACTCATTTTTGTTAAAAAATATAAAAAGATAAAAAAAATATTTTTCATTTATTTAGTTTTTAAATTTAGATATAAATTTAGTTTTATTGTTTTATATAAAATTAAGTTTTTAAATAAAATTCTTTTTACATTAAATTTTCAAAATAGTTTTATTAGATTAAATTAGATTTATTTTTAGAAATAGTTTTAATTACATTTGTTAAGTTTTATTTAAAAAAGATTTTATTTAAAAGTTTTATATTTTTAATTAGTTTAAATTAGTTTCAAAAGATTTTTTTTGTATTATTTAAGTTAGTTTAAAATAGCTTTTAATTAAATAGGCTTTTAGTTTAAAATATCCTAAAATTACGTTTACCAAGAACAAAATATAATCTTACGTTAAACCGTAAATCAATTCGAGTCGAGTCGAGGAACGAAAATAGAAATAAAAAAGGGGTATGCAAAATCTCTTTATCAAATGGCGCCGCTGCCGCTTCGCTCGTACGATTGACGATTTTTCGTGAAGACATTTGGATTTTGGGATCCGTTCTTCTTGAACGTTAATTTTCTTGCACAAAAAAATCAAAAATACAAAAAAAATCAAAAACTTAAAAATACAAAAAAATTAAAAAATCATAAAAGCAATTTCTTTCCTAAGAATTGCACAAAAAAATTAAAAAAATCAAAAGTAATACTTTTTCCTAAAAGTATTACACCAAAAATGTTACGTATTAGTGTTAATTTTTAGTTCGATTTCTTTCGATTTTTCTTGTGAATATATATTTTTCTAAAAAAATACAAAAAGATTTTTCTTTTACTATAATATATTACGTAGCACAATAATTTACCTACTTTTCAAATAAGCCTTAGTTGGGATTTCATCACCTAACTATTGTAGTCGAATCCTAAACAAAATAAAAAGGCAAAATAGATAAATACTAGTAAGACGTTTGAACTCAAAATATACAAACTATAAGGTGGGTATAAGGCGACGCGTTATAAAAGGCCGTCTAAGGAAAAAGGTTTTTAAGTGCTTTGTGCCACCTCGTTTCCCCGCTTGCTTGTGCGTATATTGAGAGGGACGACCGACTATTGGTTTGCCAACTCAAGTAGTACTTAAGTATATATTTTTTGTAGCTTTTTACTATTGCTCCTCGAGAGGGAAAGTCCTTTTCCTCTCAAAATCGACCGAGGTCACCTACCTCATTCCAAAGTTTTAATTGTATGCGCACTCGCGCGCGTACATACATACCGAGTGGTTTACCAAATACTTCCAATTCTTCCAAAAAGAAGAAGAAGAAGAAAAACAAAAAGACCGTCATTCAAGCCGATCCCGAGAATCGAGCTTTCGACATAACGATGGCAACGGATAATCGACCAATGATTGAGATTCTTCAATCTCACGTTGAAGGAAACGATGACGTGATTGTGGTGCCGACCATTGGAGCTAATCATTTTGAACTTAAACCGGATTTTATTCGAATAGTTTCCGCTACACCATTTTTAGGTTGTACTAATGATGACCCACACGCTCATATCAAACAATTCATCCAATTAGAAAATACCGTCAAATACAATGGGGTGCCACAAGAGGCCGTTCGCCTACAACTTTTTCCTTTTTCCCTCGAGGGACAAGCCCGGATTTGGCTTGATAAGGAACCACCCCAAAGTATTACAACATGGATCGACTTAGAGACCAAGTTCATTAATTACTTTTCCCACCATCACGGACCACTTCTTTAAGAAATGAGATCATCACCTTTGAGCAAAAATATGGGGAAACGTTTAGTGAGTCTTGGGATCGATTTAAAGAGCTTTTGAGAAAATGTCCACAACACGGTTTCACCAAAGTGCATCAAATAAATACGTTTTACAATGGTTTAACTCTAAATGACCAAGACTCACTTAATAGTGCCGCGGGGGGCAATATTCTTGTGAAAACCATGAACGAGGCTTGGGCTATTATTGAGAACAAGGCAAAAGTGAAAACTAAGAGTGTTCGGACTACAATAGCTAGTGCTAGTGATAATGAGGTGAATAATCAAATTAAGGAGCTTACTTCAATTGTGAAACACCTTGCACTAAAAACCGACGCCCTCACTACACATGTACATTCCGTGAAAGATAATAGTGAAACATGTGAGACTTGTGGTGGACCACATTCATATTTCAATTGTGACAAGGTTTATAATCAACAACAACAAGTTTGTGCTTTTAATGCTAATGAAAGGGTTCCATTTAAACCTAATGTTGATGTTAACCATTTGTCTTACAATATTACTAATTATTTGGCTCCCCCGGGTTTTGTAGCACCACAAAGACCACCCCCACCTGCCCAAAATACCCAATACCAAAATAGGAACCAAGGTCCTCAAATGGGTAATTTTTAAGGGAATGCTAATCAAGGGAATTTTAATGGTCAAAACCAAGGGTTTCAAAATAATAATCAAGGTTTTTATAATAACAACGGTTTTCAATCTCAAAATCAAAGTTTTCCTAATCAAGGGTTTAATCAAATGAATATGCAAAACCCTCAAATGGACTTGGTTCTACAAAAATTGACCGAACATGAGAAAATCATGAAAGCTATGCAAGAGTCTACTAGACAAATGCAAGAGTCCAACGATAAGAGATTTTTGACTATGTTGCAAACCCTTAGACCCCAAGGTGCCTTACCATCAAATACCGAGATTAACCCTCGTGCTAATGTGAGTGCTATCAATACTCGAAGTGGAGCCACTTTAGTGGGACCTTCCATCTCTTCGCCCATAAAGGAGAGACAAGGCCCGAAGGTCATAATGAGTAATCCTAATCCCCCTCCGGTGATTTCCCCCACGACCACTCCTAGTACTAGTGTTCCATTGCCGAAAGAGCCTATTCCTACGGTTGTTCAAGAAGCGAGTCCTTCTCCTTCTCAACCTTCTAAGCCCAATATTCCTTATCCATCTAGGTTAGGCAAGACTAAAGTGCTCACCAAAGATGACATTCATGTCTCTAACTTTTTGAAAATGATTTCCAATGTGAATGTTAACGTTAGCCTTATTGAAGCACTTGCTCAAATGCCAAAATTTGTGAAAATGTTTAAAGATTTGCTTAATAAGAAAGAAAAAATGGTTGAGCTCGTGAACACCCGTTTAAATGAGAATTGTTCTGCGACTCTTCTCAAAGAGCTTCCCGAAAAGCTAGGAGATCCCGGACGATTCGTGTTACCTTGCTCGTTTCCTCAAATCGACGATTGTATGGCTTTAGCGGATCTCGGCGCTAACATCAATCTTATGCCACTTTCGGTTTGGAAACAATTGTCATTACCCGACCTTGTACCGACTCGTATGACTTTAGAGTTAGCTAATCGAACTCTCGCATACCCCGTGGGTATTGCCGAAGATGTTTTTGTTCGAGTTGGTACATTCACTTTTCCCGTAGACTTTGTCGTCGTCGACTATGAAATGGATCCTCGTCTTCCGTTAATACTTGGTAGACCATTCTTAAGGTCCGGAAGAGCCTTAGTTGATGTAGCCGAAGGGGAGTTAATTCTTAGGGTTAGGCATGAACAACAAGTTTTTAAAATGGGAAAAATCACAACAAAATCAAATGGAAAAGAATCGGTCAATATGATTGATGTTCTTAATTATGATAATGATGAGATTTTTATTAATCCTTTTGGAATTGAAAAATCTAATGAAAATGATTTTGTGATAAACTCATCCCTTCCCTTAGAGCCTCAAATTTTTGATAATCCCATTTATGACACCGATAGTGATGACACTTCTTCAAGTGATCACACTATCTTCGGCTTAGACGACTCGTCTTTTGACCCACCCACTTTTGACCCACCCATTTATGATACCCCAATCTTTGATACCTACGATGATGACACTTCTTTAAGTGATCTCATTAATTTTGATAACCCACCCCATGAGCTTAATGCACCTCATATCTCTATGAGTGATTCTTCCATGGAGACTCCTTTTGACTTTTATACTCCAATTTTAGAAGTCATGACTATTGAGGAGGATCCTCCACTCTTAGAAATCTTACCTACTTTAGAGGTTATTCCATTTGAGGAGGATTTAGATATCTTTCTAAATACCTATTTTCCTCATGAGGAAGAGTTTTCCTATGACTCCGACGATACTTATGTTTTCACATCGAGTTTGGAAGAGGATGACTTTCCCACTTTGGATTTTGATGATATCTTGAGCTTAAATGTCACTACCTCTTGCTATTTTCCCATTAAGGAATCGGTGTTTGATCCCGGAATAGAGACTTTTGTGCTTTCATTGCCATACCACCTTACCCTTCCTAGTAAGAGACTTTTTCCTAAGGATACCCCACTTTTCTATGACTTGCGTACCACCTCGGGGTTTATTTCCTTTTGTGATGGAAATTATGTGTTTGACCCGGGTGGATTTTCATGGGGTATGCCTTGTATGACTTTGTTTCACCTTTATCATGGAGAGATTTTCCTCCCTTGGAAATCTCGGTTGTTCCATGATTTTCCCATTTGAATGATGACATTCGGGAAATTCGAGTCGAGCTAGAGACTCGTGATTAAAAATCAAGCATCGTTTAACTAGGTTAGATTTTTACCCTTTTTCACTCATTTTCACCAATAAGTGTAGGGGAGCCGTGTAGGTTGTTTGTTTTGTGTTGTGATTGTGCAGGGGCATGTGCTTAATGATCCAATTTTGGTACTTTTGACGAGACCCTTGTTCCCGTGTTTCCCGTGTACCCGGTTCCTTCGATAAGTTTTTGCTATTGTGATTCAATCTTGTATATAAATAAATGTAATCACTTTAGTTGTCCTTTCCTTAGCTCGATTTAAACAACGTACTCAATGTACTAAGTGTAGGGGAGTTTATTCTCCCATATGCTTAAACATTGAGGACAATGTTTATATTAAGTGTAGGGGGGATTTCTATCGAAATTTTAGTGGTCTTTTCCATGAATTTAACCCCATTTTAACCGGAAAATTTAAAAAAAAATTCAACCTTTTTCAAAATTTTGATCTATTTTGGCCTTGTAGTATTTTTCTTTTATTTCTTTTCTTTTTTCATCGCATCTTATTTTTATTTCCCAATTCTAGAATAAAGTCAAAAAAAAAAATTTTAATAAATAAATAAAATGGTTTTAACAAGTTTATATGTCTTTGATATATTAGGCCCGTCGTGAATATTTTGACTCAACCCGAGTTTACTTATCCAAGTTTACTCTAGCTAGTATCCTTAACCATATGGACCTTAATTGGTTTATTAGGCTAAGCATCCACGAGTCTCATTCCTTGAGATTTTAAATTGTGGAGAACGAGAGATGATAGAGTTAATTATAAGTTTGGTATTCTTTCATTAACTTATGTGAGTTAGTTATGAGCTTTTTCTCCCATCACTTGTTAATAAATATATTTGTAATAAATAAGGTTGTACGATTTGAAAAGTTACTTAGCTTCTAGCACAAGATCGTTTAAAAGTTGCTCGGTATTAATTAGAGGTCATAGCCAAGGCATAACTTATTGAAGCGAGACGCGAATATTCGCTTATCCAAAAAGGCCCTAACAAGGCATGAGGATACCCGAGTCCAAAAAGGCCCTCACAAGGCATGAGGATTCACTTTTTTTTTGCTAAAAATCCTAAGAGATTGTGAAGATCATTAATCCAAATCAATATGAAGGATCAAGACACACGACGAGAAGCAATTACTCCCCTAAAGATCATGGAGAAGTGTATCCAAAAAGACCCTAACAAGGTATGAGGATAAATAGATCCAAGTCCGAAAAGGAGGCGGATCGTTGTATATCAAAATCCTAAATAAAGAAGAGGATAAATGAAGAAGTCGTGGTCAACGTTTGAAGCATCTTTCACTCCTAATGAAGATGTATACCAAAATGAAGAGAAGACCATAATTTCAAGATCGTCTCTAAAGATTTGAAGTTTGAAGTACAAGCCAAATATCGGTCCGAGAAAGGTCTCAAATCGTGAAACGAGTTATGCCAAGATATGAACTTTTTGAGGTTTCGAGAAGCAGTTTTAAAAGATTTTGTCCTTTAGCTAACTATTGATTAAATCGTCCCACTTTATTTTCGGCCTTAATAAATTATCAAAATAAGTCAAAAATGCATCCTCGTGATCATTGAAGACAAAAATAAAATACAAGAGATACACCGTAGGAATAAGGGGGTCTAAGTGATTAACTAAACCTCATGAGTAAGTGTTAGTTGTGCTAACTTGTAAGAACAATGATCTCGTTTTTGAGCTTGGTATTGGGAACGTGAAACTTGAGGGTGATTAATATTCATGACACCTAAGCCCTAATCTAAGTCTTAGATTTCTTTACGAGTTTCTTCCATCTAATAATTTCCAAGTTAATAAAATTGTTATAATTTTTGTCTCTTTTTAAAAGTTTTTATCTTTTCATCATAGTAATAACAATGTATCTTAATAAAGGCCGAGATGGATTAATTATGAGAAAAATGTAACTTTATGCTTCAAAATAATGCATTGCATGGGGTCTTTGCAATGGTCAAGTGTAGGGGATTTAATAAGTGTGTAAACACTTATCCTTTTGCCACTAAAATCAAGGAAAAACAAGACCTAATCATGTGTTTAGTATCATAAAAGTCAGAATTACGCGTGGTTTTGTGTTTTGTGTGTTAAATAGGTACAAATGATCAAAAGAAGAGAAAACACGGGATTTCACGGTCAAATGTTGAAGAAAATTCCAAAAAGAGACGAAGACAAAGTCAAAAGACCAAAGTGTGCCCAAGTTCACGAAAACCGGCAAAAACGACACGAGATTTGAAGAAAAGATCAAGAAAGCCAAAGTCAAGCTCGTTTTTAGAGGAGTTTATCGGGCTTGTGGGTCCCACATTCGGATTAATGGGCTTAAAAGCCCATTTATGAAACATATTATTCAAAATTTGGATAAAAAGCCCAAAATGGATTTCAAAAGCGAATTGGATTTATTGGGCTAAAAGCCCATGATCTTAATTAAAGAAACAAGTTACAGATTGAAGAAGTATATACATTCGGAGATAAAAATTTGCTAGTCAAATTTGGGAGATATGTATATCTCCAGTCAACTCAACAAACCGGTCAATAACCCCCCACGTGTCTCCCCACATTTACCTTCCTATGGTACACCCCCCACACCTAATTACTCCACACGTTTTTCATTTAATAACCTATTTACCCATCCCATTTTTTGACATTCGATAAAAACAATACAAAACACTTACTGTTTATCCTCTTCCTTCTCTCCAAACCAGACGCACCAATTTTCCCACAAACCCTAAATTTTACCCATCAAAAATTAACCATAAAAAAATAGGGGTTTTTACATATCCGTTTAATTCACACCAAGGGGAATTAAATCCCCATGAAAATAGGATGATCCACTCACTTGTGGTCCTCATCTCCTATCCTACTTGGCAAATCCATTTATTTTGATTGGTTGAACCAAATCATCATCAGTTATCCACCAATTAAAAGCTTCCACCTCAGCCAAAACTAACACAAGAAGCACACTACCCATCGACGGTGGCAATCCGTGTGATGGGTAGTTATTTTCAGCCGATGGATCCAAGAGAAGAGAGAGAAGAGAAGAAAGAAGGGCTCAGATTTAATCCTTCCTCAAGAAGATTCAAGAAGGTTTTTGGGGATTTTGCCTATAAAAACCCCCATCAAAAATGTAATTGGGCAGCTTTTCTTTATTTTTATTTTCAGTAATTAGATTTGATTTAATTCTTGTATTTTTAAATTCCAGTCGATTGTAATTTTTGATTTTAAATTAATGAAAAGTCACTTTTAATTATTACTGTCTCATTTAATTTCCAGTTTTTTTATCTTAAAGTTTAATCTGTTTTCTTTTATATATATAAATTACTGTTCGTATCATCATTATTATAAAAAATAAAAATAAAAACAATATAAAAAAAATAAAATAAAAGGAAAGTGGTAAATCTCCCCACTGGAGGTTTATAAAAGATTACTGTTCGGATTAGAAGATTCGTTTGGTTCGTTTGGTGCTATTTGGTTCGAAAAGTTGTTTGGTTCGAGAGTGTTGGTTCGAGTTGATTCGAAAGAGGTGTTTTGTTCGATTCGGTTCACAAAGGAAGCTCAGCGATATCCTTCGGCTCAACGGTTTTCGACATCGGGTTCTTCTTTTTCCTTTTTTAATGATTTTATTAGATGAAAATACTTTTGTTTGGTTTAAGTTTATTTGATTAAATCTGCTTGTTATGTCAGTTTAATTTGTTTAAGATCTGTTTGATTTATTAAATTTTAAAAATGTTTTTTTAATTTAGTTTAAATTTATTTTCTTTTGTTTTCAAGTTGTGTGGATTCTGTTTATTCGTTTTTATTTTTCTGGATCTACTTTAGTTTGGATAAATGTGCTTTGAATCTGCTTTTTAGTTAGTATTTATATATTTTAGAACTACTGAGCTTGGATTATAGATTTTTAGCTTATACTGTTAATGCTTATTTGCTTTTTCTTATTTAGGATTTGCTATAATTGCTATCCTGCTTTAGCCTTTTTGCAATTGCTTATTTTTGCTGCTAAACATACAGATTCATTTAATCTGTATGTTTTTGATTGTCCAAAAAAAAATATACAAAAAAAAAGATATAACAAAATTAAGGTCTGCTGGGGTTCGAACCCAGGACCTATCGCATAACGTCCAAACAGCTCAACCATTGTGCTACACCTCTTTTTGTGTATTGCTTTGCACTTTTAAATTAATATAGGTTTTTACATTTAGTGGCAGTTTAATTAAATAGAGTTTATTTAAGTCTTGTTAGTTTAAATTTTATTTAAAAAGTTTTATTTTAATTTTCTTTTAACTCATTTTTGTTAAAAAATATAAAAAGATAAAAAAATATTTTTCATTTATTTAGTTTTTAAATTTAGATATAAATTTAGTTTTTTTTGTTTTATATAAAATTAAGTTTTTAAATAAAATTCTTTTTACATTAAATTTTCAAAATAGTTTTATTAGATTAAATTAGATTTATTTTTAGAAATAGTTTTATTTACATTCGTTTAAGTTTTATTTAAAAATAGATTTTATTTAAAAGTTTTATATTTTTAATTAGTTTAAATTAGTTTCAAAAGTTTTTTTTTGTATTATTTAAGTTAGTTTAAAATAGCTTTTAATTAAATAGGCTTTTAGTTTAAAATATCCTAAAATTACGTTTACCAAGAACAAAATATAATCTTACGTTAAACCGGAAATCAATTCGAGTCGAGTCGAGGAACGAAAATAGAAATAAAAAAGGGTATGCAAAATCTCTTTATCAAACGTATTTCTGGTAAAGGAACTTGATTACAATCTTTTTAGTGTATCACAAGTTTGTGATAACAAAAATAAAGTTTTGTTTACTGATACTGAATGCTTGGTGTTAAGTAAGGATTATAAAATCCCATATGAGAAATATATTGACTATATAACACCTAGACATAAAGACATATATAATGTGAATCTTAATGGTATTAGGATGAATAATAATATGTCATGTTTTTATGCTAAAGCTTCAGTAGATGAGAGTAATCTTTGGCACAGGAGACTAGGGCACATAAACTTTAAGAATATAAACAGGCTTGTGAGACTTGGATTGGTTGATGGTTTTCCTAAAAAGGTTTTCCACAATGACCACTCTTGTGTTGCATGTCTTAAAGGCAAGCAGCACAAGGTCTCATTTAAGTCTAAACAGGTGCACTCTAGTTCTAAACCACTTCACTTGCTGCATATGGACCTATTTGGTCCAACTAATATAGAGAGTTTGAATGGTAAATCATACTGCTTTGTCATCACTGATGACTTTTCTAGGTTTAGTTGGACTTTCTTTTTAGCTATGAAAAGTGACACTGCTGACACTTTAATTGATTTTATTACTCAGATAGAGAAGAAAACTGGTAATAAAGTTAAAATGCTTAGAAGTGACAATGGTGGTGAGTTTAGAAATAAGCTTTTAGATGTTTTTTGTGCCAAGAAAGGGATTACTAGGCAGTTTAGTGTTTCAGAACCCCACAACAAAATGGGGTTACTGAGAGAAAGAATAGAACCCTAATTGAAGCAGCCAGGACTATGTTGGCTGATGCTCACTTTCCCATAGCTTTTTGGGCTGAGGCTGTGAATACAGCATGTTATGTTCAGAATAGAGCATTGGTCAACAAGATACATAACAAAACACCTTATGAATTACTTTAGGGAAGGAAACCTAATATTGGTTTTCTTAAACCTTTTGGTTGTCATGTAGTTGTACTTGATACTAGTGATGCCTTAGGTAAATTAAGTGCAAAAGGTGATGAAGGTTATTTCATGGGTTATTCAGTGCAGAGCAAGGGATATAGGGTTTACCTTAAGAAGGAAAACGTATTCTTGAGAGATTACATGTTAGGTTTTTAGAGAGTAAACCTAGTGATCCTGAAAGTGGTCCAAATTGGTTGTTTGACTTGGAACCTCTATCTAGAACTTTAAATTATATGCTTGTCACTAATCCAGACATTGTGAAGGTAACTTCAAATGTTGTGGAAGAACAAGTTGTTAATGTTTCAGGTACACAGGTTAATGAAGAGGATGGATCACAAGCAGACAAGTCATCTTCCATACAAGAGTATGTCACTATTCCCATATGGACAGATGCTTTTGCTGTTGCTGCTGGAAAGGATAATCGTGGTCCCCAAGTACCACCAGTTAACAACATGCATGGTCCTTCAGGCACTGACAAAGGCAAATCTAGCGCTGACAGGACAAATTCAGACGTTGATGGCTCAAACGTTGACAACACCATTTCAAGCGTTGATAACCCAAACGCTGACAACCAATGTTCGTTGACAACACTTTTGAGCATCTTTTCTCTTCAAATTTTGAACAAGGTGAACCTTCAAATTTATATGAAGAGGTTCATCCTAATATTGATGAAAGAGGGTCTGAAAAAGAAGATATTGGCAACTTGGATAATGAGACTGAAGACACCAGACTTTTTCAAGGAGGAGTTCTCACTTCTACTATGAAGAATCATCCCCCATCACAAATTATTGGGGATGTTATGACTCCTGTTCAGACTAGAAGATCTCATCAGAATCTTGGTAGATTCATTGCCAATATACACAAGAAGGTTGATACCCCTCTTGTTCAATCATGCTTGTTTTCCTGTTTTTTGTCACAACAGGAACCCAAGAATATCTTTGATGCTCTCAAAGAACCAAGTTAGGTGGAAGCAATGCAGGATGAGCTTCACCAATTTTCAATTCAGGATGTTTGGGAGCTGGTTGATTGTCCCAGATATGTCAGACGTATAGGGACAAGATGGGTTCTAAGAAACAAGAGAGATGAAAGAGGCATTGTGGTCAGAAACAAGGCACGTTTAGTGGCTCAGGGATATACACAAGAGGAAGGGATATACTATGAGGAGGTCTTTGCACCAGTTGCAAGGATTGAAGCTATAAGGATATTTCTAGCCTATGCTTCCTGCATGGGCTTCACTGTCTATCAAATGGATGTGAAGAGTGCCTTCCTCTATGGAATAATTGTTGAGGAGGTGTACGTGATGCAGCCTCCTGGTTTGAAGATCCAGAGAATCCAGACAAGGTGTATAGAGTCAAGAAGGCTATGCGTGGACTTCATCAAGCCCCAAGAGCATGGTATGGCACATTATCCACTTATTTGGTGGACAATGGATTCAAGAGGGGCACCATAGACCAGACATTATTTACGAAGAAGGCTGGTAAGGATGTCTTGCTTGTTTAGGTTTATGTTGATGATATCATTTTTGGATCTATAAATCCAAAGATGAGTGAGGACTTTTCCAAGCTTATGACAGACAAATTCAAGATGAGTGCAATGGGGGAGATGAACTTCTTTCTAGGGTTACAAGTTCAGCAGAAAGAAGATGTTATCTTCATCCCTCAGGATAAGTATGTGGCAGAGATCTTGAAGAAGTTTGGCTTTTCTCCACATGAAAAGAGGGCTACTACTCCTATGGATAGAGAACACCCTTGGGGAAAGGTTGTAGATGGAAAATATGTGGATGTCAGGCCCTATAGATCAATGATTGGTTCATTGATGTATCTCACAGCCTCAAGACCTGATATCATGTTTGTTGTGTGTGCATGTGCACGCCATCAAGTGACTCCCAAAGAATGTCACCTTTATGCTGTCAAGAGAATCTTTAGGTACCTAAGATGTTATCCCAGTCTTGGTTTGTGGTACCCCAAGGATTCACCATTGGAGCTTATTGCATATTCAGACAGTGACTATGGAGGTGATAAGTTTGATAGAAAATCCACAACTGGTGGATGTCAGTTTCTTGGGAGCAGGTTGATATCTTGGCAATGCAAGAAACAATCAGTGGTGGCCAATTCTACAACTAAAGCAGAGTACGTTGCTACAGCTGCTTGTTATGGACAAGTCTTATGGATTCAGAACCAGCTGTTGGATTATGGGTACAATTTCATGCATACCAAGATATTTGTTGACAATAACAGCACTCTATGCATTATTAAGAATCCTGTACATCATTCTAAAACTAAACACATAGAAATAAGACATCATTTTATAAGGAATTGTTTTGAAAAGGGTTTAATACAACCAGATAGGGTTGACACAGAAGAAAATGTGTCTGATTTACTAACTAAACCTTTTGATGCTAGAAGGTTCCAATACTTGGTAACAAGTATTGGAATGATCAATCTCACATAATATGTGTTTTCGGGTCTTTTTGTAAAAGTATGTACAGGATAATGCATTGTTATTGGTCTTTTTGAAGATTTAGATTTTCCACTATATTTTTCTAACGCTGATAAATGTTATTTTAACGCTGATAAGTGTTATTATGACGTTGTCAGCAATATATTTGTCTAACGCTGACAAAGGTTTCCTTAACGCTGACAAGTGTTATCGGGGCGTTGTCAGCAACAATGTTAGTTTAGTGGTTTTTAATCTAAATATGCAGGTGGTGTTAGCATTATACCATTGGATACAGAGTTGCTTATGGATCATTGGAGAATCATTTGAACATGTTTTTATTTATGGATGATGGTTGGAATTTTCTATTCCTATCTTGACATAAATTTTTTATGTTTATGCATATTTTTGGCAACATATGTATCATAGTTTACGGGGAGGTTATAGGAACCTTTAGGACTTTTGGGTATCCTTATGATACTCTTATCACAATTTAAGATTGTATCCACAGGTGAGTATGAGTTAGTTTTACTAAATCATGAGGCACTCTAGCATGCAAAGTTGATATACTATGCATGCAGCCAAGACATTTTTGGCCTAGAATTGGTTGTGGTCTGTTGGGAGACTTGAGAATGATTTTATCATGGGTTTTACCTAGGAGTAACAAAGAATTTTATGAGATAAATTAGTTGTTAAGAGTTTTGGTTAGCAAGGGACACTTGAGGACTGTTATGTCTATCTTGCATAAGCAAGTGTGCATAACTGGACAGTGCTTGCCGCCCTATAATAATTATCAACTTATAGGTTATCTTCACCAGGATAAATTACTTTGTTAAGGTCCTTTTTCATTTTTAATATTTTTATTTTGCGACGCTGACAAGTATTTTTCCAAGCGTTGTTGTGACCATTTTAGACGCTGACATGGCTTTGGCAAACGTTGACAAGAATATAGCCGTTGGGCGTTGATGGGTTATTTTTGACCGTTGACACTCGATGGGACCTACCCAGTTGTTACTTTTTGACGAATTTTTGGGCCGTAATTTTGGGAGCAGATAACTTTCAATTAATGCATGAGATAAACTTATTTGTTTTCAATATTTTCATGATTGTATTTTGAAAATAGTTGCCTAATTTTTGACCAATCACATGCATATTTCTCTCCTATATATTTGTCTCCTATTTTAAACAGGGTACCTATCATTCTTGTCTAACCATATTTTCTCTTAAACTTCATCTTTATCAATCATTCACACAGCTTTCAACAATGGCACCAAAATTAAACCAAGTGATTTGGAATTGGGATTCAGGAGTCAACACAACATGATAACATATTTGGACGCTGATGATACTCTGTTTCCCCAATACACACAGATGGTGGCGTATTTGAATGCATCCCCAATCAGGCATGCTCTTTCTCATGCTCCTCTCATCCCTGTCACACATATTAAGCAGTTTTGGAACAGTGTTAGTTCCTCAACAGTTAATAATGTGACTACATTATCATCTATTGTTCATGGGCGCACATGGGTGGTTACTGAAGCTTTGGTTCGCCAATCTTTACATCTTGATGATGCAGATGGTATAACCACCCTCCCCATTCATGAAATAGAACAAGGACTAAGGGCTTTGGGTTATCCTTTCCCTGATGAGGGAACTTTAAAAAAATATGATAAACAGGAGTTTCCCCCAGCCTGGAAGTACCTAATACATGTCCTCTTGCAATGTTTGAGTCCCAAGTATACTACACACAATGAGATTAATAGATCCATTGCTAGTGCTATTGTGTGCATTGCTACTGGGAAAAAGCTTAATTATTCAAAAATGATTTTTGAGGGCATGTGTAAAAACAAAGGGAATAAAATGACTTTAGCTTATCCCAGATTTTTACAAATGGTTTTTTATGTGCAAAATTACTGCACAAGGGATCATGATGATCTTTATGAGATCCCTGTGCAAAAGAAAGCTATTTTTACAAAGATGAACTCACCTCTTCACCGTGACTTACCCCTCACCCCAGCTATGATTGCTGTCATTGAAGCAGCACAACCCCAACCAGACCCACAACCCTAACTTGACCCAATACCTGAACCTTTACCTTCACCACAACACATGCAAATTGACCAAGAACCCTTCGACGCTGACACATTAAATGTTGGCGTTGATATGCCTAATCCAAACGTTGACACTAATCCTTCACAGACCCAAACACCCCTTAACCAACCCACATCCACCCAATCTACATCATCTTCTCCCCCAACACAATATAGGTTGCAAAAACGCCAAAGGACTACTAGAGTGTTCTCCTCTAGTGGTCCTAGCCATGTAGCAGGGAGAACCACCACCACAAGTGTGGTTGGTGCTATGGATGAGGCTGGGACTATTGGTTCTGGCTTAGATGCTGGCCAAGATAGTCCTAACATCTTTAAGACCTCATCCATGCCCTATGAGTCTAACTTGGGAGGTCACATACCTATTTTAGAGGAGGGCAGATTGGAACTAATGACCTTAATGGAATTGACGGCTGTCTGCATTAGCTTGCAAAAGCAAAATGCAGACTTGGTACAAGTTGTCAGTACACAAGGCCTTGAACTCAAGCAATTGAGGGAGAGGATTGTTATTTTGGAGAATGCTAGCACAAGGCGTGGGATATAGGAATCTTCCATAGGGGAGGATGAGCAGATTAATGTGAGTGATAAGGGCTCACATGATGGTGAATCTTTGGGTGTTGCTGAGGCCCTAACTAGTTTGAAGAAGCAACCAGGTTTTGATACGTCTCTAGTTACTCCTACAAACTTAAACTTTTCTTTTACAGCCATGTTGGAATAAATTACAAGAGGCGTTGAGACAGGTAATGTGGGCGTTGACAAGCAAGATTTGAACACTGACATGAGTAAGTTGGGCGCTGACAAAGCAAATTTGAGCGTTGACAGACCTGCAGATGAGGTTGATGTATTCCAGTCATCATCCATCATCAAAGAAGTTTCTTCACAGGTATTACCATCTTCCTTACCCCCATTGACCCATTAGATAAGGGTAAAGGAAAAATGGTAGATGTAGATGTTCCAAAGAATGCAGCACAGATTGAGTTTGATAGAAGGTTGGCTGCACAAATTGTAGAACAAGAAAGAAAGAAGGTTGGTGAATCACCTTTTGTTGTCACTTCAGAAGAATAAGAAGGAAGTGATGAAGCCAGTTCAGACTCAAGTGTAATGATAATAGAACAACCAGAAAGACTTGAGTATGGTGATGAGTTGGCAAGAGAGAAGTTGAATGAGTTGAAATTACAGGTAGATTTTGACATGCCAGAAGTTGTTCAGATGTACCATGCTTGGGAAGATAGGTGTATGGAGAATCCACATTTGACTATTTCAGACCAAATATGGGGTTTGGAGATTCTTCTTAGAGTACAAAAGGACTGCAAGGTAATTCTGAAACACAAAGCTAGCAATATTCTCTCATTGCTGAAAAGGGATAGAAGGGAGCTGTACTACATGCTACTCAGATGTCATGGAACAGGATGGACTTATAAGAAATTGATTGGATTGACATTTGAAGCGTTGGAGTTCAAAGCTTATCCTATTTGGGCAAGAGTGCAGGAGAAAAACACTCTAAGACTTCTTTCTAATGAAAGGAAAGAAGATCTTGCAGAAGAGATGGAGCTTAAGAAGGCAATGATTGTTCCCATACATTTGAAGAAGGGAATCCCTCTTGAGCTTCCTAAAGATATGGATAGGTTGAATCCAAGTGAAGCTGTTATAAGAAGGAGCCTCAAGCTCTCACCATTGGAAGCTTCAGATATGGTACAAGTGTTACCTCTTGATTCTAGAAACCCTATTATAAGCTATGAAGAAGATGAATGTGGGTTTTGGAAGATTGACAGGTATGGGAAAGAGGTTCACACTTTTACCACTCTTATATCTTTGTTTGCAAGTTTTGATAGAGAAGACTTGGTAGACCTTTGGAGGTTGTTAGAAACCAAGTATGAGACTGAAGCTCCTACTTTAGTCAATGCAATAAAACTATGGTCAACATTCAAGAGAATGTGTGGACCAAGAGATGAAGATCCTGCTATTTGGAAGGATCTTGAAGATGACCTCAGTGGTCTTCAATGTCGTTTGTATTCAGCTGCTGGTGTATATTACTTGAGTTCTACAAAGTTTGCTGAGTATCTTCTTGTAGATGCTCAGTATTCCATGTCCAAGGAAGTCTTGGAGAAGATGAAGACAACACAGCTGGAGATTGATTATTCAAGTGACGTGGCCAAAGATTTGATCAGACATATTTATTACCAATATGAACAAGTTTGTAAGATTCCTCCTAGTTCTTAATGTTTATTCAGAAACTTGATTACTAGAGTAGATATCATGTTTAGGGGAGGATTGTTGGGAATAAAATATAGCCAGATCACTTGAGCGCTGACAAGAGTAAAACAAGCGTTGATAGGAAGAAAACAAACGCTGACAGATCAAGCGTTGACAAGAAGAAGTCAAGCGTTGATACATTAAAGACAAGCACTGATGGAAAGATTTAGTCTACGCGTATATTGTTTCTAGTTTGTTTCTAGTAAAGATAAGTTCAACATTGTATTTTCTATAATTATCTTTACCTAGAATAGTTGATACGTAGACTCTTGTACAAGGCTTCTTATATCTATAAAAGAAGACCTTCAGGTTATTATTCAATATAAGTTTTCATACGTTAAACACTTTCATTGTAAGCAAGTTTGTTATCATTAATCAAGTGGTTTGTTTACATCTTTGTGTGTTCTTGTTTAAGTGTTAATTCCGCATAACACTTAGATTACTATATATATATACAAAGGTTTCTCTACGTGTATAACTTGATCTAATCTTGTATACATAAAGCTAAATCGATCTATGTTTGGGATCAACAAGTGGTATCAGAGCTTGTTGAGAAACTTTTTATCTTAAAGAACACAAGAACCCTAAAATCACCAAAACCCTAATTTTCACAAAACCCTAAAAACATCATGTCAAATCCAGAAGTAACCTCCTCCTCCTCACCTTTACCAAACATCAAGATTCCCATGCTTGATGTAACCAACTTCGAGTTGTGTAAATTCAACTTTGAGCAATATCTGGGGATCTATGACTACACTCTTTGGGAGATAATTGAATATGGAAAAACATTCAATAAAGCTGAAAAGGTTGCTGCTGCCATTGCTACAAGAACTGCTGTTGCTGGATGTCCAGAAGCAGATAAGAAAGAAAAACCTGGTGATGGTAGAGCTGTGTCTGCTGAAGACATAGCAAAGAGAAGGGTTGATATGAAAACCCTAAACATTCTGAAACTCTCTTTGGGACAAGAGAACCAGCATAAATATAGAGGTTATGATTCTGCAAAAGACCTTTGGGCAGCTTTTGAAGTTGCATATGGTGGTAATGATGATACTAAGGAAGAGAAGAAGAAGCAACTCATGCATGAGTATGCTGTTTTCAAGGCTCAACCTAATGAGAAGCTTAGCAGTGTTAGAACCAAACCTATGTTCCATGTCTTGTACTATCCACGTGACGTCGAACTTATATGAAAACGTTAAAGTATAAGCAGACCTCGATCTCTTGTCAATATTCTCATCCTTTGTGAGACACTGAGCACGATAATGTAACTCCTTCAAGTTTTATGACAAGTCTTCGTCACCAACCATGTAAAGCACGAACAAGTTATTTTTAAAGAATAATGTTAACTAGGCACCATCTTTAAAGATATGATAGAACACAAACTCGTGAAAATCTTCTTCAATCATCAAACTTACCATAAGAATTCTTCCCCTTAAGCTAACACCTCTTCATGACGAATCTCAATCTTCATATCATATGTAAAAGTAAAAGAATGGGTAACTCTTTTGCAAGGCTACCTCGATTACATAATCAAATCTAATAAAGTTCTTCATAAATTGTTGCCAACTCGCATTAAAATCATTAATCCCTTTTAAAAATATCCGAGCCATAAATATCAACTTGATATTGTGAATAAAAACGGAGATTCCATGTACCTTCGTGTGTAATTTCCTCCTTTTTGTGTGCTAAAAACGTACCAATTTTCTCAACAGCAGGCATTCTTTTGTTGTCCAACATCCTCTTTTATCCAAGATCATTATCAGATGTATTGTCCGATATCGGACGATACCTATCAGCGTTTGGGTTCACATTTATCGGACAACTCATGTCAACGCTTTCTGTCAGCGTTCAACTTATTCTTGTCAGCGTCAAAACAATACTTGTCAGCGTCAAATCAACTGTCAACGTCCATCAACGTCATGAACATTTAAACAAATAAATTTGTTTTTGTGTCAATATATCACGTCCCTTTAATAGCCAATGTAAATCATATGATCAACCCACGTGATATTTAGCACGTCCCAAATATCATGCGTGTCTATCCCACCTTCTATTGAGACGTGATATTTAACAAATAACATGAAGCCCCCATGAAGAACCACTGCTACCCTTTTTACTTTTGTTTCATTTATCCCACGTGGATAGGTCTTGATGGGTACCACAATTGTTCATTCAAAAGCTACACATCATAATCACTTTTTCCTTGAAACATATTCTTGTTTTCCAGTTTTAGCAGCTCATGTTATCTTGTCCCATTCTTTTGCTTTGTATAAGCCATCATGGACCACACCCAACTGTATAAACCCTCGATGTTGATTTAACCACGTGATACCTCCTTTGTGAATATTTAATATGGAAATAGGAGATATCAAACTTGTATTTTTGGGACCATCGAATAATAGAAAAGATTTGATTCATAAACTTGAGCATAGTACCATAAAAAATAACATGGAAAGTAAATCACACGTGGATTCTTTTTGATGTCATCAATCAATCGTTGACCACAACTATCATCAATCAATCAATCTTTTTGCTGTCGTCACGTGTCTTTGTTTCTCTCAATTCGAACAGCGACCAATAACATTCTGGAACCATTATTCTTTTTGCTTTGTTGTTTGTAAACAAATCTGTACAAACTCCTTTTTCTTGTTTGGTACCAGCAACTATGTCCAATAGACCACATCAGAGTTACCATGATGACCCCAAATTCATATTATGCTCAGACGTACTTCGTCTTTGGACCAGTACTTCCTTTGTGCAATCACTATTATGCCCTCACTTTCTTTTGACAGCCATACGAATACAATCGTCAACCAAACTGCTGCTCTATTACTACCATATCTAGGGTTTATAACAAACCCTAAAAACGATTTTAGAAAATCGAAACCCTAACCTTGGTTTGAGAATCGAATATCATAAAAAACACTACGAATCTGGAGCATCTTTTCTGCTTAGAATTGATCTAGGGTTTGTGAAACCCTAGTCCATGATTTTATGTGAAAAAGCAAAAACGAATACCATAACCAGCGAACTTCGACCTTGAATAACTTCTTCATTAGGGATCAGATCGAAAATCCCTTCGGTGAGATTCTAGACACAAGTGCCAAGAACCTACAGTTCAAAAATCACGAAGATCCAACGGTTAACGAAGGAGAAACGTGTTTTGAACATGGCTGTTTACAGAAAACTGCATTCATCCTACTGCTGACTTTGACGCTTAATAACTTTTTCTTGGGGATAAAACTCGACAATCACTCCGGTGGATGTCTAGATATATGTGTAGAGAACACACACAAGAAATTTCGTGATGATCCAACGGTCCAATAAAAATTTATGACCTTCTGCTGCGCACACAAAAACGTCCAGAAAAACCCTAGACTGATTTTTCTTTTCTTCACCATACACGAACACCTTGTTGGTCCTAGCATCACGAGCCACGAGGCTCTGATACCAATTGTGGAAAACTTGGTTTCACGGATCTTTTAGCTACTAGGAATGCATCATGTTCATATTATTAGATAATCAAAGCGGAATTAGAACACGACACATTAACAAGGTGTTTGAACACAAAGAACATGAATTAAAACAATTTGGTTGCTCATTATATTAATAATAAACAACCACTAGACGTGTATACATTAATCCCACGTCTAGTCGACACACGCTTTAGGTTTACATTGTGATTGAAAGTTATATATAAAACCTAAGACCTTTGGTTCCTTTTATAGTGTAAGGATTAGGGTTTAAAAGAGATAAAATCAAATAAAACATGTAAATCTTCTATTCAAATAAACTTATACATAATATATCCTGCATGTTTATCTAAATAGAAGCTTCCAAAGGCTTCTTGTCTACGTTTCTATCAATGCTTAGTTTGTACATGATAATGTTTAGATTGTACATGACAACACTTGAGCCATCAACCTCCGATTTGCTCTTGTCAACGCTTGGATTGCTCTTGACAACGCTTAGACAAATGTCTTCATGTTTTCTTCGTTTTTGAGTTTCTTCCACATCAACTTTTTGACCCAACAATCTTCCCCTAGTTGATGTCGGCAAAACTCTTTGTGTATCTCTTGTAAGTTGTACATGATCTTCAAATTGCTTCCCCTCAAATGTAGCATGTATATCTTCCCTTCTTGTCACATCAACAGGGAAGTAAACAATGTATGCAAACTTGAAGATTCTCCAAATGTAGGCTCTGTATAATGATCTTGAAGAAAAATAACTATAATATCTTTGATGTAGAAGTAGAGTAACCTAAACCTATGTTTCATGTCTTGTACTATCCACGTGACGTCGAACTTATATGAAAACGTTAAAGTATAAGCAGACATCGATCTCTTGTCAATATTCTCATCCTTTGTGAGACACCGAGCACGATAATGTAACTCCTTCAAGTGTTATGACAAGTCTTCGTCACCAACCATGTAAAGCACGAACAAGTTATTTTTAAAGAATAATGTTAACTAGGCACCATCTTTAAAGATATGATAGAACACAAACTCGCGAAAATCTTCTTCAATCATCAAACTTACCATAAGAATTCTTCCCCTTAAGCTAACACCTCTTCATGACGAATCTCAATCTTCATATCATATGTAAAAGTAAAAGAAAGGATAACTCTTTTGCAAGGCTACCTCGATTACATAATCAAATCTAATAAAGTTCTTCATAAATTGTTTCCAACTCGCATTAAAATCATTAATCCCTTTTAAAAATATCCGAGCCATAAATATCAACTTGATATTGTGAATAAAAACGGAGATTCCATGTACCTTCGTGTGTAATTTCCTCCTTTTTGTGTGCTAAAAACGTACCAATTTTCTCAACAGCAGCCATTCTTTTGTTGTCCAACATCCTCTTTTATCCAAGATCATTATCAGATGTATTGTCCGATATCGGACAATACCTATCAGCGTTTGGATTCACATCTATCGGACAACTCATGTCAACGCTTTCTGTCAGCGTTCAACTTATTCTTGTCAGCGTCAAAACAATACTTGTCAGCGTCAAATCAACTGTCAACGTCCATCAACGTCATGAACATTTAAACAAATAAATTTGTTTTTGTGTCAATATATCACGTCCCTTTAATAGCCAATGTAAATCATATGATCAACCCACGTGATATTTAGCACGTCCCAAATATCATGCTTGTCTATCCCACCTTCTATTGAGACGTGATATTTAACAAATAACATGAAGCCCCCATGAAGAACCACTGCTACCCTTTTTACTTTTGTTTCATTTATCCCATGTGGATAAGTCTTGATGGGTACCACAATTGTTCATTCAAAAGCTACACATCATAATCACTTTTTCCTTGATACATATTCTTCTTTTCCAGTTTTAGCAGCTCATGTTATCTTGTCCCATTCTTTTGCTTTGTATAAGCCATCATGGACCACACCCAACTGTATAAACCCTCCATGTTGATTTAACCACATGATACCTCATTTGTGAATATTTAATATGGAAATAGGAGATATTAAACTTGTATTTTTGGGACCACCGAATAATAGAAAAGATTTGATTCATAAACTTGAGCATAGTACCATAAAAAATACCATGGAAAGTAAATCACGCGTGGATTCTTTTTGCTGTTATCAATCAATCGTTGACCACAACTGTCATCAATCAATCAATCTTTTTGCTGTCATCACGTGTCTTTGTTTCTCTCAATTCGAACAGCGACCAATAACATTCTGGAACCATTATTCTTTTTGCTTTGTTGTTTGTAAACAAATCTATACAAACTCCTTTTTCTTGTTTGGTACCAGCAACTATGTCCAATAGACCACATCAGAGTTACCATGATGACCCCAAATTCACATTATGCTCAGACGTACTTCGTCTTTGGACCAGTACTTCCTTTGTGCAATCACTCTTATACCCTCACTTTCTTTTGACAGCCATACGAATACAATCGTCAACCAAACTGCTGCTCCATTACTACCATATCTAGGGTTTATAACAAACCCTAAAAAACGATTTTAGAAAATCGAAACCCTAACCTTGATTTGAGAATCGAATATCATAAAAAACACTACGAATCTGGAGCATCTTTTCTGCTTAGAATTGATCTAGGGTTTGTGAACCCCTAGTCCATGATTTTATGTGAAAAAGCAAAAACGAATACCATAACCAGTGAACTTCGACCTTGAATAACTTCTTCATTAGGGATCAGATCGAAAATCCCTTCAGTGAGATTTTAGACACAAGTCCCAAGAACCTACAGTTCAAAAATCATGAAGATCCGACGATTAACGAAGGAGAAAACGTTTTTTGAACATGGCTGTTTACAGAAAACTGCATTCATCCTACTGCTGACTTTGACGCTTAATAACTTTTTCTTGGGGATAAAACTCGACAATCACTCCGATGGATGTCTAGATATATGTGTAGAGAACACACACAAGAAATTTCGTGACGATCCAACGGTCCAATAAAAAGTTATGACCTTCTGCTGCGCACACAAAAACGTCCAGAAAAACCCTAGACGGATTTTTCTTTTCTTCACCATACACGAACACCTTGTTGGTCCTAGCATCACGAGCCATGAGGCTCTGATACCAATTGTGGAAACCTTGGTTTCACGGATCGTTTAGCTACTAGGAATGCATCATGTTCATATGATTAGATAATCAAAGCGGAATTAGAACACGACACATTAACAAGGTGTTTGAACACAAAGAACATGAATTAAAACAATTGGGTTGCTCATTATATTAATAATAAACAACAACTAGACGTGTATACATTAATCCCACGTCTAGTCGACACACGCTTTAGGTTTACATTGTGATTGAAAGTTATATATAAAACCTACGACCCTTGGTTCCTTTTATAGTGTAAGGATTAGGGTTTAAAAGAGATAAAATCAAATAAAACATGTAAATCTTCTATTCAAATAAATTTATACAGAATATATCCTGCATGTTTATCTAAATAGAAGCTTCCAAAGGCTTCTTGTCTACGTTTCTATCAATGCTTAGTTTGTACATGACAATGTTTAGATTGTACATGACAACACTTGAGCCATCAACCTCTGATTTGCTCTTGTCAACGCTTGCATTGCTCTTGACAACGCTTAGACAAATGTCTTCATGTTTCTTCGTTTTTGAGTTTCTGCCACATCAACTTTTTGACCCAACAATCTTCCCCTAGTTGATGTCGGCAAAACTCTTTGTGTATCTCTTGTAAGTTGTACATGATCTTCAAATTGCTTCCCCTCAAATGTAGCATGTATATCTTCCCCTTTTTGTCACATCAATAGGGAAGTAAACAGTGTATGCAAACTTGAAGATTCTCCAAATGTAGGCTCTGTATAATGTTCTTGAAGAAAAATAACTATAATATCTTTGATGTAGAAGTAGAGTAACCCAAACCTATGTTCCATGTCTTGTACTATCCACGTGACGTCGAACTTATATGAAAACGTTAAAGTATAAGCAGACCTCGATCTCTTGTCAATATTCTCATCCTTTGTGAGACACTGAGCACGATAATGTAACTCCTTCAAGTGTTATGACAAGTCTTCGTCACCAACCATGTAAAGCACGAACAAGTTATTTTTAAAGAATAATGTTAACTAGGCACCATCTTTAAAGATATGATAGAACACAAACTCGCGAAAATCTTCTTCAATCATCAAACTTACCATAAGAATTCTTCCCCTTAAGCTAACACCTCTTCATGACGAATCTCAATCTTCATATCATATGTAAAAGTAAAAGAAAGGATAACTCTTTTGCAAGGCTACCTCGATTACATAATCAAATCTAATAAAGTTCTTCATAAATTGTTGCCAACTCGTATTAAAATCATTAATCCCTTTTAAAATATTCGAGCCATAAATATCAACTTGATATTGTGAATAAAAACGGAGATTCCATGTACCTTCGTGTGTAATTTCCTCCTTTTTGTGTGCTAAAAACGTACAAATTTTCTCAACAGCAGCCATTCTTTTGTTGTCCAACATCCTCTTTTATCCAAGATCATTATCAGATGTATTGTCCGATATCGGACAATACCTATCAGCGTTTGGATTCACATTTATCGGACAACTCATGTCAACGCTTTCTGTCAGCGTTCAACTTATTCTTGTCAGCGTCAAAACAATACTTGTTGAAATTGAGTATAATGCAGTTCGTTTTTTCTCAGTTCTTGCTAATAGAAAGTCCAACCAATATCGGGTTTTTAATTGTTCTTGGTTGTTAAGCTTGCTTGGTAAATCTATTGCTAATTCAACAAATGCTTGCAAAACGGAAAAATATTACCTACGTATATGTAAAACAAATTGCAAATACCACGTTTTTATTCAAGTAAATATTTAAAATGCAAAATTTGAAACTAAAGGGACTGAAATTGTAAATTCTATGAACAATCAATGCTTGAAATGTAAATCCTAACAATTATAGGGACTAAAAGTGCAAAACAGTAAACTATAAGGATAAAAAATGTAACAACTATAACAAACTTGCCAAAATTGTAACAAACTAACAAAATACTAACTGAAATCTAACAACTTTCAAAGTCCAGGGACTAAAACAATGCAAACCCTAAAATCTTGGAAGATTAGCCAAATTTTAACATTGTTTAGAACAATAAGGACTAAAGTGCAATTTCTTAAACTTTTTAAGCAAAAACGGGACAAAGGAAGAAATAAGCTCGTTTGAGCTTATTACTCAACCAAATCTGATGAAACAACTTGCAAAACGTTTCAAATCTCAATTAAGCTACGTGTGTTCAAGGAATTTAGCTAAAAGTCAGAAATAAGCAAATGAGTGCTTATTAATAAGCTCAAAATAAGCTCTAGCCAAATCTAATCAACCACAACTGGATTTTTCTTTTGAAACTGATAAAGCTATCCAATTAGAGAATGGGAAATCAAACTAGAACGAATTTCATCAAGAAACAAGCTCTAAATCTGAATTAAGCTAAAAAGAGCTTATGTTGACCAAACGTTGACCAGCTTTTTTTTCAAAAAGCTAAAAATCTCAAATATCATGTAACTCAACTACTTATTGGGATTTGTGAAGAAAAATTGCTAAGTTTATGAATAGAATATTGAGATACAAATTCTCAGCTTTCATTTACAGAAACTTGAGTTAAGTGAGCTTATCTGAATTATGCTTATTACTATCTGATTATGGAATACTGTAGAAAATGCTCTTGGATTCTGAAACTATATGATATAAGCTATGAATGAAAACAAATTTGGGGAAATTTCATCTAGAAATGAATGAGTTCTAATCAAATCAAAATCATAAGTTCTAAAAACCAAAACTGCATAAGACTGACCCAAACATTTTGTGTGCCATTTGCCTGTTTGACCAACTTTTTTACTTGAAAATGACTGAAAACTCTTTTATAACACCTATTGACTACAAATGGACTCTAAAACACAAGAACTCAATACTTGAAAAATCTATTTAAGCTAAACCCAAACACTCCTTTAACTGCTTTTAACAAATTTTAACAAAGACTTTTTAAGCTCTAATCAACTCTGAATCAAAAGTTATAGCAAAACAGACTTGGTGATCACAATGAAAGACTTTAAAACTGAAAACAAACAATTACCAAGGCTAGGACTCCAATTAAGCTAATAGGCTAAAAAGTACTTAACAAATGCAGTAAACTACAAATTTCTCAAATCAGTAAACAAGTAAGCAGTAACTAAACTTCAATCACACAAAATTCAATCAAACAGCAACTACTAACAATTTTATCATGCAGCCATCAGATTAAACTAGGAAAATGAAGCATGCAGTTTACTTGTTGAGAGGAACAAAAATGAGAACTATAGAACCTATTGTAGTTATCCTTTGAGAAGAAGAGGAGCGCTGAGCTCTCTTACCCTAGTGATAACCACCACCTTATCACTAGGAATCAATCAAACAACAAGAATCAGCAATCTAATCAACTAAGATCATCATTCTGCTTGAACTTCTTCAAAAACTATGGAACTGACTGAATTGTGATCAAACAGCAATCTAACTCCTTCAATGTTGGTTATGATCCATCAATGATCATAACAAACACTTATTAGCAACACTAGTATCCAAATGCAGCAAGTAATGAACTGGAATGATAAGAACAGTTTTGGCGGGAAAGAGTAAATTTGAATTTCATTAATGGAAAACGGTTACAAAGTTGTTACAAAGGTAGTAACTAACTAACTAACTCAAGAGTTTGTCAGACTCTTGAGTAGCTAGGGTAAGATTGAGGGAAAAAGGAAAGGAAATGAAGAACTAGGTGTTTTTTTACAAAATTAAGCTACAACTGAAAATGAAGTACAATCCAGCTATTTATAGACATGAAGGGAGAGTTTGTTGGAGTTGGTGACGTGTCAGAACCAATCTCTGAGCTCCACGTGGCATCTTCTTGCTAATTGGATAATTTGGCTCAAGAACATATTTGGGGGTTTTTGATCCAATTACTTTCAGCTTAATTGATTATGAGGTATGGATTCGTCTCTCAAAATGGAGCAAATTTCATGTTAAACACTTTTGCTTGAAATGCATTGTAGCTCAAAATAGGTTCTGGGCTCGTTCTTGTTTGAAAGTGACACGTGGCTTCTTCTGGTTGGCTCTCATCTGGTCACACGGATCAATATCCAAAAGTGGATAAAAGGATTATGGAGTGGCGCATTCTTATTGGTTGAATTAAAGAAAGTGCGCTTTACTGTTTAGATCTTGTATTAAATGAAAAGCGGTGCTAGTGGCTTATGTGGTGATCCTTGTGCATCATTTACTTGATTCTCATTGGCCATTTAACACTTCACACGGATTAAGCCCAATTTTGATGTAAACTTGTCACTTTCAGCCCCTATACTTTGGCAGATTTATGATTTGATCTCTAATCTTCAATTCTTGGGCAAAACTAGTCCTTTGAACTTCATTCTTGAACAAAATGGTCCTTTGACTGAGTTGACTTGAGAGTTGACCAAGTTTGACTTGAATCTTGACTTTACATTATTTGCACTTTTAGTCCTTCAACTTTCACAACTTGTCAAGATAGGTCCTTATACTTTAAAGTCTTGTCACTTTTGATCCTCTTTTGTCTTTTTCATCCATTTGAGCTTGATTTTTCCTTGTTTGCTTGAAAATGTATCTTTTTACCTACACAAGTGCACACAAACACAAACATACCACATAACACTGTTTTTGCCAAATAAATTGGTATTTTGCTTCATGTTTTAGGGTTATTTGTTGATAAAAGGATATGAGTTTAAGCTCATATCAAATTCCCCTACACTTGAACATTGCCATGTCCTCATGCAATATTATATATTAAGGCTCAAAATTTTACATTTCCCTCATAATTAATCCAGCTTGGCCATATGAGATGCATCTATGCTACTCTAAACTAAATGATGCATGATTTTGACTTTTAATAATGCAATGAATCAAAATACAATTCTATCTATATCTTTTTGATTTTTCTTGAAATGGTTTTGATGGAAATAACTCATAAAGAATTCAATGACTTAGATTAGGGCTTGGGTACCATGGACATTTATCACCCTCAAGTTTCACTTTCCCCATACCAAGCTTAAAAATGGGATCATTGCATTCACAAGTAAAAAATGCATCAACTTATTCATGACAATTAAATGTGGAACCGGTTATTATTTGAGCAAATTGCTTGTGGGCAAATTTGTCATTATTCAAGTGTGAAGTATAAGAAGTGTAAAATCCAAAAAATAAGGAAGCACGGTTTTAATCCTAAGTAATCATCTCATCCATTACTTGAAAAACCGCTCACAGTTAATATAAGTCCGTATTAAGAATAATAAGTCATTCGCCTTATGTGTTAAATCCTCATGTCATGCTTTCATAAGTAGCTACACACTCGCTAAGGAAAGAAAAATAAAACTCACGCAATAATTTACATCCGCCATCTTTTTGAGACTTTGGATCTTCAACCCCGCAACCCGTCAAGGTAATATTGGAACTCAATAGTCACTATAATTAACACCACACTGCCCCTCTTGGGAGTCTTGCATTATTTTTTTTCTTTTTCTTTTTTTCTAGCCACTCATTTTTTTTCATAAGCCGCTCTTATTTTTCTTTATTCCTCACCAAGAAATTCGCGAAGAAGAAAAGGAAAAACACCCGCTAAATATGGAGCATGACATAAGTCTAGTACACATAAAACGTGCTAACTTAGAATCTTAAGACGTACTCATATCAACCATAAATGATTAGCCAAAAATGCATAAGAGATTACAAACCAATTAAAACCGTACTTGATTATTTATTAACAATTATATACATGCGAAGAAAATAGAGGCAAAGAAGAGAAGGGTTTAGCCACAAGTAATTGCCATGAAGTCTATCTAGCCCTTTTACACTTGCTTCAACTCTATCATTTCCCATTCTCCACAAATTTAAAATCTTAAATAATGAGATTGGTGGATGCTTAGCCTAATAGACCAATGAAGGACTACATGGTTAAGGATACTAGCTAGAGAGTGCTAAGTTAAGCAAACTCGGGTTGAGTCAAAATATCCATGGCGGGCCTAATATCCCCGGCAGCGGCGCCATTTGAAATTGAGTATAATGCAGTTCGTTTTTTCTCAGTTCTTGCTAATAGAAAGTCCAACCAATATCGGGTTTTTAATTGTTCTTGGTTGTTAAGCTTGCTTGGTAAATCTATTGCTAATTCAACAAATGCTTGCAAAACGGAAAAATATTACCTACGTATATGTAAAACAAATTGCAAATACCACGTTTTTATTCAAGTAAAAATTTAAAATGCAAAATTTGAAACTAAAGGGACTGAAATTGTAAATTCTATGAACAATCAATGCTTGAAATGTAAATCCTAACAATTATAGGGACTAAAAGTGCAAAACAGTAAACTATAAGGATCAAAAATGTAACAACTATAACAAACTTGCCAAAATTGTAACAAACTAACAAAATACTAACTGAAATCTAACAACTTTCAAAGTCCAGGGACTAAAACAATGCAAACCCTAAAATCTTGGAAGATTAGCCAAATTTTAACACTGTTTAGAACAATAAGGACTAAAGTGCAATTTCTTAAACTTTTTAAGCAAAAACGGGACAAAGGAAGAAATAAGCTCGTTTGAGCTTATTACTCAACCAAATCTGATGAAACAACTTGCAAAACGTTTCAAATCTCAATTAAGCTACGTGTGTTCAAGGAATTTAGCTAAAAGTCAGAAATAAGCAAATGAGTGCTTATTAATAAGCTCAAAATAAGCTCTAGCCAAATCTAATCAACCACAACTAGATTTTTCTTTTGAAACTGATAAAGCTATCCAATTAGAGAATGGGAAATCAAACTAGAACGAATTTCATCAAGAAACAAGCTCTAAATCTGAATTAAGCTAAAAAGAGCTTATGTTGACCAAGCGTTGACCAGCTTTTTTTTCAAAAAGCTAAAAATCTCAAATATCATGTAACTCAACTACTTATTGGGATTTGTGAAGAAAAATTGCTAAGTTTATGAATAGAATATTGAGATACAAATTCTCAGCTTTCATTTACAGAAACTTGAGTTAAGTGAGCTTATCTGAATTATGCTTATTACTATCTGATTATGGAATACTGTAGAAAATGCTCTTGGATTCTGAAACTATATGATATAAGCTATGAATGAAAACAAATTTGGGGAAATTTCATCTAGAAATGAATGAGTTCTAATCAAATCAAAATCATAAGTTCTAAAAACCAAAACTGCATAAGACTGACCCAAACATTTTGTGTGCCATTTGCCTGTTTGACCAACTTTTTTACTTGAAAATGACTGAAAACTCTTTATAACACCTATTTACTACAAATGGACTCTAAAACACAAGAACTCAATACTTGAAAAATCTATTTAAGCTAAACCCAAACACTCCTTTAACTGCTTTTAACAAATTTTAACAAAGACTTTTTAAGCTCTAATCAACTCTGAATCAAAAGTTATAGCAAAACAGACTTGGTGATCACAACGAAAGACTTTAAAACTGAAAACAAACAATTACCAAGGCTAGGACTCCAATTAAGCTAATAGGCTAAAAAGTACTTAACAAATGCAGTAAACTACAAATTTCTCAAATCAGTAAACAAGTAAGCAGTAACTAAACTTCAATCACACAAAATTCAATCAAACAGCAACTACTAACAATTTTATCATGCAGCCATCAGATTAAACTAGGAAAATGAAGCATGCAGTTTACTTGTTGAGAGGAACAAAAATGAGAACTATAGAACCTATTGTAGTTATCCTTTGAGAAGAAGAGGAGCGCTGAGCTCTCTTACCCTAGTGATAACCACCACCTTATCACTAGGAATCAATCAAACAACAAGAATCAGCAATCTAATCAACTAAGATCATCATTCTGCTTGAACTTCTTCAAAAACTATGGAACTGACTGAATTGTGATCAAACAGCAATCTAACTCCTTCAATGTTGGTTATGATCCATCAATGATCATAACAAACACTTATCAGCAACACTAGTATCCAAATGCAGCAAGTAATGAACTGGAATGATAAGAACAGTTTTGGCGGGAAAGAGTAAATTTGAATTTCATTAATGGAAAACGGTTACAAAGTTGTTACAAAGGTAGTAACTAACTAACTAACTCAAGAGTTTGTCAGACTCTTGAGTAGCTAGGGTAAGATTGAGGGAAAAAGGAAAGGAAATGAAGAACTAGGTGTTTTTTTACAAAATTAAGCTACAACTGAAAATGAAGTACAATCCAGCTATTTATAGACATGAAGGGAGAGTTTGTTGGAGTTGGTGACGTGTCAGAACCAATCTCTGAGCTCCACGTGGCATCTTCTTGCTAATTGGATAATTTGGCTCAAGAACATATTTGGGGGTTTTTGATCCAATTACTTTCAGCTTAATTGATTATGAGGTATGGATTCGTCTCTCAAAATTGAGCAAATTTCATGTTAAACACTTTGCTTGAAATGCATTGTAGCTCAAAATAGGTTCTGGGCTCGTTCTTGTTTGAAAGTGACACGTGGCTTCTTCTGGTTGGCTCTCATCTGGTCACACGGATCAATATCCAAAAGTGGATAAAAGGATTATGGAGTGGCGCATTCTTATTGGTTGAATTAAAGAAAGTGCGCTTTACTGTTTAGATCTTGTATTAAATGAAAAGCGGCGCTAGTGGCTTATGTGGTGATCCTTGTGCATCATTTACTTGATTCTCATTGGCCATTTAACACTTCACACGGATTAAGCCCAATTTTGATGTAAACTTGTCACTTTCAGCCCCTATACTTTGGCAGATTTATGATTTGATCTCTAATCTTCAATTCTTGGGCAAAACTAGTCCTTTGAACTTCATTCTTGAACAAAATGGTCCTTTGACTGAGTTGACTTGAGAGTTGACCAAGTTTGACTTGAATCTAGACTTTACATTATTTGCACTTTTAGTCCTTCAACTTTCATAACTTGTCAAGATAGGTCCTTATACTTTAAAGTCTTGTCACTTTTGATCCTCTTTTGTCTTTTTCATCCATTTGAGCTTGATTTTTCCTTGTTTGCTTGAAAATGTATCTTTTTACCTACACAAGTGCACACAAACACAAACATACCACATAACACTATTTTTGCCAAATAAATTGGTATTTTGCTTCATGTTTTAGGGTTATTTGTTGATAAAAGGATATGAGTTTAAGCTCATATCAAATTCCCCTACACTTGAACATTGCCATGTCCTCATGCAATATTATATATTAAGGCTCAAAATTTTACATTTCCCTCATAATTAATCCACCTTGGCCATATGAGATGCATCTATGCTACTCTAAACTAAATGATGCATGATTTTGACTTTTAATAATGCAATGAATCAAAATACAATTCTATCTATATCTTTTTGATTTTTCTTGAAATGGTTTTGATGGAAATAACTCATAAAGAATTCAATGACTTAGATTAGGGCTTGGGTACCATGGACATTTATCACCCTCAAGTTTCACTTTCCCCATACCAAGCTTAAAAATGGGATCATTGCATTCACAAGTAAAAAATGCATCAACTTATTCATGACAATTAAATGTGGAACCGGTTATTATTTGAGCAAATTGCTTGTGGGCAAATTTGTCATTATTCAAGTGTGAAGTATAAGAAGTGTAAAATCCAAAAAATAAGGAAGCACGGTTTTAATCCTAAGTAATCATCTCATCCATTACTTGAAAAACCGCTCACAGTTAATATAAGTCCGTATTAAGAATAATAAGTCATTCGCCTTATGTGTTAAATCCTCATGTCATGCTTTCATAAGTAGCTACACACTCGCTAAGGAAAGAAAAATAAAACTCACGCAATAATTTACATCCGCCATCTTTTTGAGACTTTGGATCTTCAACCCCGCAACCCGTCAAGGTAATATTGGAACTCAATAGTCACTATAATTAACACCACACTGCCCCTCTTGGGAGTCTTGCATTATTTTTTTTCTTTTTCTTTTTTTCTAGCCACTCATTTTTTTTCATAAGCCGCTCTTATTTTTCTTTATTCCTCACCAAGAAATTCGCGAAGAAGAAAAGGAAAAACACCCGCTAAATATGGAGCATGACATAAGTCTAGTACACATAAAACGTGCTAACTTAGAATCTTAAGACGTACTCATATCAACCATAAATGATTAGCCAAAAATGCATAAGAGATTACAAACCAATTAAAACCGTACTTGATTATTTATTAACAATTATATACATGCGAAGAAAATAGAGGCAAAGAAGAGAAGGGTTTAGCCACAAGTAATTGCCATGAAGTCTATCTAGCCCTTTTACACTTGCTTCAACTCTATCATTTCCCATTCTCCACAAATTTAAAATCTTAAATAATGAGATTGGTGGATGCTTAGCCTAATAGACCAATGAAGGACTACATGGTTAAGGATACTAGCTAGAGAGTGCTAAGTTAAGCAAACTCGGGTTGAGTCAAAATATCCATGGCGGGCCTAATATCCCCGGCAGCGGCGCCATTTGAAATTGAGTATAATGCAGTTCGTTTTTTCTCAGTTCTTGCTAATAGAAAGTCCAACCAATATCGGGTTTTTAATTGTTCTTGGTTGTTAAGCTTGCTTGGTAAATCTATTGCTAATTCAACAAATGCTTGCAAAACGGAAAAATATTACCTACGTATATGTAAAACAAATTGCAAATACCACGTTTTTATTCAAGTAAAAATTTAAAATGCAAAATTTGAAACTAAAGGGACTGAAATTGTAAATTCTATGAACAATCAATGCTTGAAATGTAAATCCTAACAATTATAGGGACTAAAAGTGCAAAACAGTAAACTATAAGGATAAAAAATGTAACAACTATAACAAACTTGCCAAAATTGTAACAAACTAACAAAATACTAACTGAAATCTAACAACTTTCAAAGTCCAGGGACTAAAACAATGCAAACCCTAAAATCTTGGAAGATTAGCCAAATTTTAACACTGTTTAGAACAATAAGGACTAAAGTGCAATTTCTTAAACTTTTTAAGCAAAAACGGGACAAAGGAAGAAATAAGCTCGTTTGAGCTTATTACTCAACCAAATCTGATGAAACAACTTGCAAAACGTTTCAAATCTCAATTAAGCTACGTGTGTTCAAGGAATTTAGCTAAAAGTCAGAAATAAGCAAATGAGTGCTTATTAATAAGCTCAAAATAAGCTCTAGCCAAATCTAATCAACCACAACTAGATTTTTCTTTTGAAACTGATAAAGCTATCCAATTAGAGAATGGGAAATCAAACTAGAACGAATTTCATCAAGAAACAAGCTCTAAATCTGAATTAAGCTAAAAAGAGCTTATGTTGACCAAGCGTTGACCAGCTTTTTTTTCAAAAAGCTAAAAATCTCAAATATCATGTAACTCAACTACTTATTGGGATTTGTGAAGAAAAATTGCTAAGTTTATGAATAGAATATTGAGATACAAATTCTCAGCTTTCATTTACAGAAACTTGAGTTAAGTGAGCTTATCTGAATTATGCTTATTACTATCTGATTATGGAATACTGTAGAAAATGCTCTTGGATTCTGAAACTATATGATATAAGCTATGAATGAAAACAAATTTGGGGAAATTTCATCTAGAAATGAATGAGTTCTAATCAAATCAAAATCATAAGTTCTAAAAACCAAAACTGCATAAGACTGACCCAAACATTTTGTGTGCCATTTGCCTGTTTGACCAACTTTTTTACTTGAAAATGACTGAAAACTCTTTATAACACCTATTTACTACAAATGGACTCTAAAACACAAGAACTCAATACTTGAAAAATCTATTTAAGCTAAACCCAAACACTCCTTTAACTGCTTTTAACAAATTTTAACAAAGACTTTTTAAGCTCTAATCAACTCTGAATCAAAAGTTATAGCAAAACAGACTTGGTGATCACAACGAAAGACTTTAAAACTGAAAACAAACAATTACCAAGGCTAGGACTCCAATTAAGCTAATAGGCTAAAAAGTACTTAACAAATGCAGTAAACTACAAATTTCTCAAATCAGTAAACAAGTAAGCAGTAACTAAACTTCAATCACACAAAATTCAATCAAACAGCAACTACTAACAATTTTATCATGCAGCCATCAGATTAAACTAGGAAAATGAAGCATGCAGTTTACTTGTTGAGAGGAACAAAAATGAGAACTATAGAACCTATTGTAGTTATCCTTTGAGAAGAAGAGGAGCGCTGAGCTCTCTTACCCTAGTGATAACCACCACCTTATCACTAGGAATCAATCAAACAACAAGAATCAGCAATCTAATCAACTAAGATCATCATTCTGCTTGAACTTCTTCAAAAACTATGGAACTGACTGAATTGTGATCAAACAGCAATCTAACTCCTTCAATGTTGGTTATGATCCATCAATGATCATAACAAACACTTATCAGCAACACTAGTATCCAAATGCAGCAAGTAATGAACTGGAATGATAAGAACAGTTTTGGCGGGAAAGAGTAAATTTGAATTTCATTAATGGAAAACGGTTACAAAGTTGTTACAAAGGTAGTAACTAACTAACTAACTCAAGAGTTTGTCAGACTCTTGAGTAGCTAGGGTAAGATTGAGGGAAAAAGGAAAGGAAATGAAGAACTAGGTGTTTTTTTACAAAATTAAGCTACAACTGAAAATGAAGTACAATCCAGCTATTTATAGACATGAAGGGAGAGTTTGTTGGAGTTGGTGACGTGTCAGAACCAATCTCTGAGCTCTACGTGGCATCTTCTTGCTAATTGGATAATTTGGCTCAAGAACATATTTGGGGGTTTTTGATCCAATTACTTTCAGCTTAATTGATTATGAGGTATGGATTCGTCTCTCAAAATTGAGCAAATTTCATGTTAAACACTTTGCTTGAAATGCATTGTAGCTCAAAATAGGTTCTGGGCTCGTTCTTGTTTGAAAGTGACACGTGGCTTCTTCTGGTTGGCTCTCATCTGGTCACACGGATCAATATCCAAAAGTGGATAAAAGGATTATGGAGTGGCGCATTCTTATTGGTTGAATTAAAGAAAGTGCGCTTTACTGTTTAGATCTTGTATTAAATGAAAAGCGACGCTAGTGGCTTATGTGGTGATCCTTGTGCATCATTTACTTGATTCTCATTGGCCATTTAACACTTCACACGGATTAAGCCCAATTTTGATGTAAACTTGTCACTTTCAGCCCCTATACTTTGGCAGATTTATGATTTGATCTCTAATCTTCAATTCTTGGGCAAAACTAGTCCTTTGAACTTCATTCTTGAACAAAATGGTCCTTTGACTGAGTTGACTTGAGAGTTGACCAAGTTTGACTTGAATCTTGACTTTACATTATTTGCACTTTTAGTCCTTCAACTTTCATAACTTGTCAAGATAGGTCCTTATACTTCAAAGTCTTGTCACTTTTGATCCTCTTTTGTCTTTTTCATTTATTTGAGCTTGATTTTTCCTTGTTTGCTTGAAAATGTATCTTTTTACCTACACAAGTGCACACAAACACAAACATACCACATAACACTGTTTTTGCCAAATAAATTGGTATTTTGCTTCATGTTTTAGGGTTATTTGTTGATAAAAGGATATGAGTTTAAGCTCATATCACTTGTCAGCGTCAAATCAACTGTCAACGTCCATCAACGTCATGAACATTTAAACAAATAAATTGGTTTTTGTGTCAATATATCACGTCCCTTTAATAGCCAATGTAAATCATATGATCAACCCACGTGATATTTAGCACATCCCAAATATCATGCGTGTCTATCCTACCTTCTATTGAGACGTGATATTTAACAAATAACATGAAGCCCCCATGAAGAACCACTGCTACCCTTTTTACTTTTGTTTCATTTATCCCACGTGGATAGGTCTTGATGGGTACCACAATTGTTCATTCAAAAGCTACACATCATAATCACTTTTTCCTTGATACATATTCTTCTTTTCCAGTTTTAGCAGCTCATGTTATCTTGTCCCATTCTTTTGCTTTGTATAAGCCATCATGGACCACACCCAACTGTATAAACCCTCCATGTTGATTTAACCACGTGATACCTCATTTGTGAATATTTAATATGGAAATAGGAGATATCAAACTTGTATTTTTGGGACCACCGAATAATAGAAAAGATTTGATTCATAAACTTGAGCATAGTACCATAAAAAATACCATGGAAAGTAAATCACGCGTGGATTCTTTTTGTTGTCATTAATCAATCGTTGACCACAACTGTCATCAATCAATCAATCTTTTTGCTGTCATCACGTGTCTTTGTTTCTCTCAATTCGAACAGCGACCAATAACATTCTGGAACCATTATTCTTTTTGCTTTGTTGTTTGTAAACAAATCTGTACAAACTCCTTTTTCTTGTTTGGTACCAGCAACTATGTCCAATAGACCACATCAGAGTTACCATGATGACCCCAAATTCACATTATGCTCAGACGTACTTCGTCTTTGGACCAGTACTTCCTTTGTGTAATCACTATTATGCCCTCACTTTCTTTTGACAGCCATACGAATACAATCGTCAACCAAACTGCTGCTCCATTACTACCATATCTAAGGTTTATAACAAACCCTAAAAACGATTTTAGAAAATCGAAACCCTAACCTTGGTTTGAGAATCGAATATCATAAAAAACACTACGAATTTGGAGCATCTTTTCTGCTTAGAATTGATCTAGGGTTTGTGAAACCCTAGTCCATGATTTTATGTGAAAAAGCAAAAACGAATACCATAACCAGCGAACTTCGACCTTGAATAACTTCTTCATTAGGGATCAGATCGAAAATCCCTTTGGTGAGATTCTAGAAACAAGTGCCAAGAACCTACAGTTCAATAATCACGAAGATCCAACGGTTAACGAAGGAGAAAACGTGTTTTGAACATGGCTGTTTACTAAAAACTGCATTCATCCTACTGCTGACTTTGACGCTTAATAACTTTTTCTTGGGGTTAAAAGTCGACAATCCCTCCGGTGGATGTCTAGATATATGTGTATAGAACACACACAAGAAATTTCGTGACGATCCAACGGTCCAATAAAAAGTTATGACCTTCTCTGCGCACACAAAAACGTCTAGAAAAACCCTAGATGGATTTTTCTTTTCTTCACCATACACAAACACCTTGTTGGTCCTAGCATCACGAGCCACGAGGCTCTGATACCAATTTTGGAAACCTTGGTTTCACGGATCTTTTAGCTACTAGGAATGCATCATGTTCATATGATTAGATAATCAAAGCGAATTAGAACACGACACATTAAAAGGTGTTTGAACATAAAGAACATGAATTAAAACAATTGGGTTGCTCATTATATTAATAATAAACAACCACTAGACGTGTATACATTAATCCCACGTCTAGTCGACACACGCTTTAGGTTTACATTGTGATTGAAAGTTATATATAAAACCTAAGATCCTTGGTTTCTTTTATAGTGTAAGGATTAGGGTTTACAAGAGATAAAATCAAATAAAACATGTAAATCTTCTATTCAAATAAACTTATACAGAATATATCCTGCATGTTTATCTAAATAGAAGCTTCCAAAGGCTTCTTGTCTACGTTTCTATCAATGCTTAGTTTGTACATGACAATGCTTAGATTGTACATTACAACACTTGAGCCATCAACATCCGATTTGCTCTTATCAACGCTTGGATTTCTCTTGACAACGCTTAGACAAATGTCTTCATGTTTTCTTCGTTTTTGAGTTTCTGCTACATCAACTTTTTGGCCCAACACACTAGTGTTGTGATAAAGATGAATCTATGAGCTAGTCATATTCATCATGATACCCTTTTTGTTTTAGGTCAATCCATTGTATTTATGAATACTTGGACTAGTTGTGTTCCTCCAAGTTATTTGTGGATACTTGGATTTGTTGTGTACATACAGTGCATATGTGTTTGCTTGGATTTGTGTTGTGTAAATCCAAGCTACATGTGTGTACTTGGATAAGTCTAGTTGAGTTGTAATAGATTTGATTAGTAGTTCTCACTAAACTATAAAGTGATGTGGTTGTGTCTTGTGAGTTCTCACTAAACTTAAAAGTGATTAGTAGTTGTGTTGTGTGAAGTTCTCACTTAGCTTCAAAGTGAAGAGTCGTGAAGATTGGTTCTAGCTTTGGATTAGAACTCGACATCTAGCCTTGTGTCGTAAAATGGTGAAGTAGGCAACGTCGTGAAGATTGGTTCTACCTTAAGATTAGAACTCGACATCTAGCCTTGTGTCGTTAAATTATGAAGTAGGCAACGTTGTGTAGATTGGTCCTAGCTAAAGATTAGGTCTCGACATTTAGCTTAGTGTCGGAAAATAATGTAAGCGACGATGTAAGGTTTTCTCCGCCAAGAAGGGAGCTTGTGGATATAGTGGAAATCTCGAGTAGGTGTACTCGAGGAGTGGAGTAGAAACGAGGATAGAGCCTCGTTGTCGAACCGCTATAAATCTTGGTGTCTTCCCACTAGGTTGTCTCCTTCCTTACTCTTTACTTATTTCATTATCATTACACTTACCTATTATCTTTGCTAGTGCATTTGAATTGAACCTAATCATTATGCAACTTAGCTTCAAGCAAAAGATAGTTTTGATACAAACCAAATTGAAAGTAATTTTAATTTGGTTGCCAATCGAAGAGAAACTATTCAACCCCCCCCCCCCCCCCCTTCTAGTTTTTACAATTGGTATCAGAGCGATGGTCACTCAAGATATTTGAAGTATATTGTACTTTAAAACTTGGATCGATCCATTGTCTCCTCAAATTAGAAGGTCAAGTTGTACTAAAGTTTCTCTTTGGTCAAAACTATTTTGTTTTTGAAAAATAGGTCCTTTAATTGATAATATTGCATCCCACTTAAGATTAGTAGCCTTTATGCATTTTAGATATACTCTTGAAATGTATCTACTAGTTTGCATCTTGCTTTGTGTAGGTACTCATGAAGATCAATCACTTAATTGGTTGTGGATTGAGTTACTTGCACTTGTAGAAGACTCATATTCATTGATCTTTAACATCTTTGAATGATGATACCAAGATGATTGGGAATGATACTAGTCCTTGAAGACTTAGTACTCATCATAGTCATTGTTGGGCATAGCATTTATTCCTTGATGGATTGCTCTTTGTGGCCAAGATACGCTTTCGTTCTTCCACACGCCCCTTGATCATTCTTTTGATCATTACTTGACTATGTGCTTGTTCTTGGCATCCTTGCCTTGACAATTGTTTGTGGTTTGTGATTCTTTTCTTTTATCCTCTCAAACCTTCATTGCTTGGATACTTGACTCACTATGGTGATGCAGAGTGAGTTAGTAGTAGCTTAAAGTATCAAGCATGATTTCCATGGTTTGCACCCATACGGTTAGTAGGCCCTTTGTGGGAGAGAAAGTGAATTAATACCTTGCTCATATTTTGGTTTAGACTAAGACTATTATTGAAAGTGATCTTAGTCTACACATGAATAATTGCTTTGTGTTTATTCATTACCAAAGCCGTTTAACGTTTTGCAGGAAAGGCACGTCTTAAACCACTATATATGACACAAGCTATTCGTTACCACTATTTGAAGATTGTCATTAATCCCTTGAGCATTGGTCCTAGTCTTGATTCACTTCCCTTGACTTCTCTCCACTTTGCCGTTTTGCTACGAGTAGTCGTTTGTCCGTTTCGGTTCTTTTCGATCTTGATTGAACTCGTAATCCTTCATTAAAACATATTGCCTAGTGTGTTTGATGATCCAATGTTATTCTAAAAGGTTCATGATATATTTTTAAGTATCTTAGAAAAACTTGGTTTTTAAAATTTGGCGTTTTTCATTGATAAAAACCTGCCTCTGTAGGCGGTTCTTTATCTAGGCGGCTCAAACCTGCGGTTCCTTATCAATAAGGTACCGCGGGCAGTAAAGTTTGTCAGAGCGCCAGTTTGATTATTTTATTCTTTTTCAAACCACTATGTCTCTCTCCCAAAAACACACAGCCGACGGTTTACCCTTTTTCCACCATTGTTGAAGCTTCCAAAACCTTCAATCACTCAAATTAATTGATTCCAAGTTGTGGGTTTCACTCATCCTTCATCTAACATCAATTAATTGTAAGTATTTTATTTTAATTTCATCTATTTTGTTCTAGGGTTCATCCTTTCATAATTGGGGTTTTTTAAAATTGAAATTGAATTAAAACCTTAATAGGAATGTGGGTTGACATGGTTATTTTACTATGATTCCTTAGGTTCATATTCATAAAGATTTCACTAAAACCCACTTGTAGAACAAATCCGAATTTAGGCTAAATGATTTTTGTTAAAAGATGGATTTGAGATGAACCCATGAACAAATAGGTAATGACATTGTTAATGCTTACCTAAAAACCTTGTTTTGAAAAACCAATGTTCTAGTCCATTGTTGATCCAACATAGTTCATATGTTCTTGGTAAATAATGGAATAGCTACATTGTGAGCATGAGAATGATACGGATTCAATCCTTTGTTTGTCAAGAAATTGATATAACACATTCTTATATTTTTGATTTTTGATTTTATTTTTCATATGAGTGATTGGAAAAATATTGTCTTATGTTTATTTAGGTACTAATCATGCCTTCACAATACCAAAAGGATCATCAACTCACTAAAAAGTATATGCCAAACCTATCCGACTTTTGTCACTCAACTCACCTTGCCCATACTTTTTCCTCTCTTCAATCTCGTTGCTTTCATGAGGGTAGAGTTGTCCAAAAGGATATCAAGGATTATGTCTACATCAAGTCCATGTTTGAAAACATTGGATTTGATTGTTTGTTGAACATTAAGGAAGACATCTATCCTCGATTCCTATTGGAGTTCTTTAGCACATACTCCGTCATTGAAAACAACGATGGAATATTTGTTAGGTTCATCTTGAAAGATCAACTCATTCAATACTCTCTCGAAGTTTTTGATCAAATTCTTGATGTCCCATTTGTAGGCACTTGTCGCTTCACGGATAAATGGAAGCTTAGTGCTCTCCTTGAATCCTACAATTGTCCTCCAAATGATCATGAGGAAATTGATCTTGACTTCATTGTCGACATTGTCTCCAAAAAGCGTAATCGACCCGTTAAGAGAAGCCTTCATACTAAGGTACGTTCGGTGAAACGTCATGAGGTTCTCTTAAGCGACCTTAATGATAATATGGTCCAATGGACCAATATTCTTAGGGAAAATGTGTTTTGTCTTGGTGGAAACCGGGATCATGTTCCGGCGTGTTTAGTGCATATGTTATATTGCATCTTTACCAACACCAATTACAATTTGGCATATTTTATCGCTCAACGGATCAATTATGCTATTCACAAGCCTAAAACAAACCTCCCTTACGCAATGATTCTCACTCGCCTCTTTAAAAGGGTTGGCCATGATTTTCCAAATCTTGATCTTTCTCAGTTTCAACCGGTCAAACGGGTCATGCTACCTATTCAAGAGGTATATAAGAGAAAGATAAGATGTGATCGTAAATCCGACCAACAAGAGTTCAATGATGAGGACATGGACATGCCAACAAGTGATGGTGATGGCATTGGCACAAGTGCTCCCATTGACTCTTCGAGCTCTTCTTACCACTCCACAAACTCATTCGTGGATGGTTTAGATGACATTTCTTCCCCTCCTCACTATTCCTCTAGTGAAGTTCCTAATAATCTTAATTTAGAGGAACTTTACCGTCAAAATCTTCGAACCCAAGGTGATTTGCATGAACACCGGATTGAGTCAAGAAAGGGAATCAAGTACTTGGGAAAAATGATCAAGGGATTAGGGAAGAAACGAAGGTGAAGACTTTGAATTATGTCAAAGTTTACTTGTCTTGTGATGCTTTAAACATTTGCTTATTGTTACTTTGTTTTGGTTGTGTATTAACTTATGCTAAATGTTTGGATTGTTATTTATTTTAATCCTAAATGTTGCTTATGCCATCATGTTTGTGATTTACATAGCTTTGTGCATGCCTTATGATAGTTAGCTTCTTAGATTTTGGTTAGTAGTTAACTTTGTCTTGTGAATCCTTTGGTAAAAATCTGGGTTAACCAAAATTTGGGATGTGAAACTTTTGAAAGACTTCTGGTCGCGGTTCCATATCGACCTGCGAATCCTTATCGATAAGGAACCGCCGGTCCTAGATAAGGAACCGCTGCCGCTGTGTCCGACAGAATCTTTTGCTTCACACTATTTTCTTAAATCTGTGTAAACTTTGCATGATTCTTTGCAAAAACCTGCATATTTCCTAAACTAGGTTACCTAAATTCATTATTCACCTAAAATGATTTTAACCCATTACTAGTTTGGATCATCCCCTCACCCATTTAAACCCACCTTGTTAGTCATGTTCTTCACACATCAAAACATCCTTCCCTAACCCTTAAACCACCCTTGTCAACCATGGTTTCTACAAAAACCTCAAACACCCCAAGGAAAACACTTAAGATTAGGATTAAGGTACCCAAGCCTAACTCCTCACCCTTTCACACACCCAAAAATGAGATGGTTCCAATCCTCTTTTCCTCATCACCTTCACCACCCCTTGCACCATGCAAGACAACATCCACCCATGGTACTAACCACTCCATTGGTTCTACCTCCTCTTCATTCAACTCAAGAATGAATGAGCTCTCTTCACCCTTTACTCCAAGTGCACCCTTGGATGTGACCACACAACCCCAACCAATCCAAAGCATTCCTTTTGTGAATGACTTTGATGACACCTTGGTGACTTCACCATTTACCCCTACTAACTCACCTATTTCACCAACCTTGGAGAACATACCTCCACACTCACCCATTTATCCTTTAGGGAACATGCCTCCACTCTCACCCACATCACCCTTGGAGAACATGCCTCCTCCACCTCCACCAAACTCAAACATTCCAATTTTGGGTGTTCCACTTTCCCTCCTTTTGGGTGATCCTTACTATGGGTTTCAAGAGACTCATGGTCCTATATGTCCATGTTACTTCTACAACCACTACATCATCAATAACCTTAGGATGGAGATGTTTGGACTACATAGGAGGTTGCAAGAGTTCTTGCTTACCTTGTTTTCCATGCCTCATCCTAGTAGATGAATGATGAGTTTTCTTAATAAGTTTTTTTTAACAAAACCAAGCCAAAGAAGACTACTCATCTAGATCTAGTATTAAGCTAACTTTTTATTAGTTAGTTGTTCTTCTATTTCATTAGTCATTGTACTTTCTTCCTTCATGAATGTTTCATGAAGTTTTTCTATGGATTTAGCCTTATGTGTTCCTATTCTTATGTGCACATTAATCAACTTTAATTTAAAATTAAAATTGAACCTAAATCTATCACAACCTCTAAAAACATGACTAAAAATGGTTCAAAATGATATCTAAATATTTTGTCACCCTTGGTCAAGACATTCTTTGTGAATGTGTTGATTTTATGCAACCCTAGTATAATTTAGTGCTAATAGAGGTAAAATTCCAAGATTTGCAAAGTCCACTGCACGCGGATCCTTAAAGTCCCGCGGTTCCTTAAGTGGTAAGGAACCGCTGGTCCCTATAAGGTACCGGGGACAGTAAATGACTTTTGACACGTTTTTGGTCAAAATTCTTTAAACCCTATACCCTGTCAAGATTCCTTGTTTGCTCATTTTGGCTAAACATTCCTTGACACTTCACATTTTTTTTTCAAATTCTTACCTTGATTACATTTTACTTATACCCCAACCTTGAGATTTCATTCTCACACCTTCCCAACCTTTAGATTTCATTCTCACACCCTAACAATGCCTAACTCCTCCATTCCTGACCTTGACATTTCTTTGTCACAACCTCACTCACCCAAAGCTTCCTCATCCAATCTTTCAAAGAAACCGAAAATCTCAGTTCGACCTATTTGGTTTAAGAAGAATGAACCATCTTCCTCCAAACCACCCAAAAACCCTACCCTCTCTCCAATCAAGTATTGGAATGAGACTTATACCATTAACCCCATCATCGGAGCAAAAGAAAATGTTCCCCCACCACCTCAATCCTTCAACACCCCTCAACTAAATGACCTCTCAACCTTCCCAAACCTTACAAGGCATTGTGAAAACATTTCCTACCCCATTACCCCACCACCACCAAACCCTAGGTTTGATGCCCTAACCTCATCAAACGATTTTGTGTTGCATCATGGATCCTCGTGTGCTTGTTGTCGATTTCAACAAATTGAACTTGCTCATGTATATGAGAATCTAAATTTCCTTGAATTCCTCCTCACTCGACCTCCTATTCAAGTTTTTGTTCCGGTGGACAAAACTTCGAATGATGCATCGTCGTCTTATTTTTCCAACTAAAGGACTAACTACTCTTGGATTTTTTATTACTTTAGTTGTTTTAGAGTCTTTTATTTTTTTTAGCAATCTTGGAAAATTATCACTATTAGAATAGCTTATGCTTAGTGGTTTATTTTCCATATTTTTTTTGCTTTAGATACTCATATTGTGTATATGACTATCTACCTTGTTATGTCTTTTATTTTATGTAACCTTTGTGTTGTTTGTGTGTTATTTCCTTAGTTCTCTTTTGAGTTGATCATGGTTAACTTTTACAATTGCTTATGGGTGATTCCATCAATTCTAAACTTTAACCCATTGACAAGTTTATCATCTTCATTAGAGTGAAGCTTGATTTTGTCAATTACCTCTTTTGACATACTTAGCAAAATACTTGCTTCTAATTTGAGATTTCTTCTCTCTCTCCCTCTCAAGTTACTTAGTAGGTAGTGATCATATATACATTGGTGTTTCTTTTCTTTCTACTAACCTTTGTGTAGCATGTCACCTTAGCTCACATACTTGGTGCCCCAAGCAAGGGGGAGCAACCACCAAGGAGGAGCTACTAGCAAAGTACGGTTTTCTTCACATGACTTGTGCTAACCTTTTTGCTATGACAAAGGGGGAGAAATGATAGTAATAAACTCGTTAATAATTCAATACTTTGTGTTTCTATGTAAATGAGTTTATCGTTTGTCGTAATCAAAAAGGGGGAGATTGTTAATGCAAGTGATGCCTAAAAACATTATTAGTGTTAACTAATCTTTCTTAGTTTTGATCACAACAAACTATACAACACATTTAGTGTAAAACACAAAACGAATTATTTAACTAACACTATCATCAAGGTAATAATCATATCACTAACCTTTCTTAATCATACGTAGTGATCATCAAAATGATTATCCTTAAAAGTCACTTTTGTTAATATGACAAAAGACTTTTTAATAAACTTTTTTTTAGGAAATGTTTTATTAAAATGGAAAATGAAAATTTGAAAATAGCATATTCCATATGCTATTAGAATATCCTTTGAAGGCTTCAAATACCTCAGATATTCCTACCCCACTAAAAGACAAAAAATGGAGCGTACTCTAGTGGCGGTACCTTAAGTAGCTAGGCGGTTCCTTAGCGATATGGAACCGCCGGGCTAGATAAGGTAGCGCGCCCAGATAGCCATTATATATCCGTTATACTTTGTCTCCTTTAAATAGTGGGTCAAATCTCATTTTCCAACAAGCCTCTTGGACGTTTTTCTCAGCCCCCTTTCTATTTTCTATAGCATAATTATAGTAAATGATCACTTAAAGTGTTAAGGATGTTTACATATTATTATCCTCTTGATCCCCTCCTTTACCTTATCCAATGAGAAGATCACTCACTCACTAGTGTTGTGATAAAGATGAATCTATGAGCTAGTCATATTCATCATGATACCCTTTTTGTTTTAGGTCAATCCATTGTATTTATGAATACTTGGACTAGTTGTGTTCATCCAATTTATTTGTGGATACTTGGATTTGTTGTGTACATCCATTGCATATGTGTTTGCTTGGATTTGTGTTGTGTAAATCCAAGCTACATGTGTGTACTTGGATAAGTCTAGTTGAGTTGTAATAGATTTGATTAGTAGTTCTCACTAAACTATAAAGTGATGTGGTTGTGTCTTGTGAGTTCTCACTAAACTTGAAAGTGATTAGTAGTTGTGTTGTGTGAAGTTCTCACTTAGCTTCAAAGTGAAGAGTCGTGAAGATTGGTTCTAGCTTTGGATTAGAACTCGATATCTAGCCTTGTGTCGTAAAATGGTGAAGTAGGCAACGTTGTGAAGACTGGTTCTACCTTAAGATTAGAACTCGACATCTAGCCTTATGTCGTTAAATTGTGAAGTAGGCAACGTTGTGTAGATTGGTCCTAGCTAAAGATTAGGTCTCGACATTTAGCTTAGTGTCGGAAAATAATGTAAGCGACGATGTAAGGTTTTCTCCGCCAAGAAGGGAGCTTGTGGATATAGTGGAAATCTCGAGTAGGTGTACTCGAGGAGTGGAGTAGAAACGAGGATAGAGCCTCGTTGTCGAACCACTATAAATCTTGGTGTCTTCCCACTAGGTTGTCTCCTTCCTTACTCTTTACTTATTTCATTATCATTACACTTACCTATTATCTTTGCTAGTGCATTTGAATTGAACCTAATCATTATGCAACTTAGCTTCAAGCAAAAGATAGTTTTGATACAAACCAAATTGAAAGTAATTTTAATTTGGTTGCCAATCGAAGAGAAACTTTTCAACCCCCCCTTCTAGTTTCTACACCACTGTTTGCCCAACAGTCCCCACCGTGGGGTTGTTTGGGGTTGCGGCTGCCAAAGACAAACACACGCCGACCCCTTGTAGTGTGCAGTTGTGTGATCCGAACCACCACCGAGACCATCTTTGGTCTCAGTTTGCGTGAACCCGAAGCAAACCAACCCTTTACCTGATCCCCATGACAAATATTTTAATTAACATGTTTTTAATACTTTTTTTAAGGATCTTAAGCATAGAAAATAATTAAAAGATTAGGGAATAAAAAGATATCGAATGCGTGAAGGATTAAGAATTTAGAACACAAACACAATACCGTATTTATTATCAAGATCATAACCCAAAAATCGTCCTTGTGTGGGTTTGTGTGCCGCGGCCAAAAGGAGAACCAAAGGAAGATTTTAGGGTTTTTAATGTTTTCTGTAAAAGTAAATAATGAATCCCCTGGAGTGTATTTTTTACAATAAGGATAGCTTAATGGGTTGGGCCAGAAGTCGTTCCCTTTCTTTCTTTTAGACGCCACACATACACACACATACATAATTTGTTTTCAAATTTCGTGCTTAATTATTTATGATGAGACTGCTTTTATACATGGTCTCATCGTCCAAATCGGGCTTAAAATGTATTAAATATCATTAAAACTGCCAAATATATGCTCGTGTTTGTTACTTGTGTATTTTTAGGTACGGATATTGAGGAAATGGTAAATTATCACAAGAATCATTCAATAACGAACACGGGAAACGAAGCCTTACAATGAACCGGGCCCAAGTTTTGAATTTCCAAAAATACCCTTGAAGAATTGAAGATTGTCAAGTTTGGTCCCTCAACTTTTGAAGATTTACACTTTATACCCCTCAAATATTCAAAATTATGAATAGGGTCCCTAAAGTTTGAAGACTATACAAGATCAGTCCTTGAAGAATCCAAGAATTGCATTTGAAGCCCTTGGAAAAAGTTTTGGAACATTTTGTGCCATTTTTGACAAGCTGTCCAAAGTTGTCATGTGTAAATTGGGCGTTGATGGCCTTTTATTACAACATGCACAAAAGAGAGAACCTTGGGGGCCATTTTTGCCAAACAAACAAACTTCCACCACCACTCAGTGACTTACACGTCACAACAACCCACCCATCCACCCATACCCTACCCGTCCAAACCCGTAACCCACCCAAAACCAGGTTTATTAATTAAACCAGTCAACCAAACCAGTCAACACCCCCATTTTTCCCTCCTAAAACATAATTTAAATTAACCCAACCCCAAAAAAGATTAAACTCCCACTAATCCCCACTTAAACCCTAAATTTCCCCAGCTTCAATTACCTATAAAACAAAGGGTTTCTTGCTGATTTTCTCCAGATCCTTAATTAAACACAACCTCACTCAATCCCACAACAAAACCGTGCACAAGACACACCCATGTGTCTTGTGGACCCCTCCCCTGCCCATCACTTTCGTCCCCAAACCCAACACCCGACCAAATCAACAGCTCACATGATCTACTTGGCCTCCAAGGAGTTTTTAACGTCTCAGATGCATTCAAACATCACAACAAGAGCTGGCATCCAACAAAGCAATCACATGGCACGATTTGACCAAGAACTCAAGGTCAAACTTGGAAAATCAGAAACTAGGGTTTAGTTTATTTATATTTTTTATTTACATTCTAGAATAGTCTTTGAACTAGTATTTAAGGAGCCTTCATTGTGTGAATGAGCCCTTGTTCCAGTTTTTCTAGCAAAAAAATTTTGTAATCCCTTTTTAAGTCAATATAAAGTTTGGTGTTTGATGTTCAAAGTAATTCCTTTTATGATTGTTTAAAAGTTGGTAAACGTTTTTAAGCTAGATTACTGAGTTCCATTATCATTGTTGAAGTAATTTTGAGTTTTCAAAATTATTGTCAAGTTTCTGAAACATTGATTTCACTTGGTGAAATCTTGTTTCAAGGTTGGTTTATCAGGTTTGAAAGTATTTGGTTGAAGTGTTTTTGAAAGATAAACATTGGGAAAGGTTTTAACAGAGTTTTAAAAAGTTTCAGAAAATTCAGAAATTGTGCATTGTGTTTGTTCTTGATTTTCTTAGCAGGTTTTGGAGATTGTTGCTGTTCAAGTGATCTGCATAGACCCGGGTCTATTGGAGGTGACATTCAGTCACTGTTGGGCCTGGATGTAGGCCCAACAAGGTAGTCCTTGTTCCTTGTTTGAATTTTTGGTTTTTAGTTTTAAGTGTATGATTATGTGATTTGTGGAAATTGCATGAAAACTGCTTGTTTGTTGGCTTAAGTGTTTGAGTTTGTTCATTTTAGGACTTTATGCATGTTAGATTAAGGTTAGAACAGATTGGTTGAGTTTGTCAAAGATTTGCTTTGAAAAGTATCATTTTTCAGTTTCTTAAGGGGTGTTTGGATCAGTGTTTAAGGGGATGCTTTTGTCAAGATTTTGTGGTTAAAACCTGTTTAGATACACTCCAAGGGTTGATTATAGGTTGTATGCTACTTGTTTTGTTAGTTTGTTGGAGTTTTAACCAGTTTGCATGATTAAAAGTTGAAAAATAGCTTAAAATCTGTCATACCACTTTTCTGCTTATTTTGGTTGAAATTTGCCATGAAAACTTGAAATCTGCTAGATTATAGGTCAAGTCAGGATTGTGAGTTGCTTTTATGCTGTTTGGTGGAATATTGTGCAAATTATTGAGCTTTGTAATCCACTTTTGTGCCAAATAGTTTGGTCAAATATACTCATCAGTCACATAATCTAATCAGTAACTTGATTGTGCTTATTTGGTGTTTGATCTTGTATGCTACTTGCTGGATTTGTGTTTATTTGACTCCCTACACTCCAACTGAGTGTAGGGGTGCCCTTTTGTCCATCAAAACAACACCAAGTACTCAGATCAAGTCTTCTTGATCACAATCTTCACAAGTGAAGATAACACTCTAAGTGTTCATAAAAAACATTGCCTTAACTGGGCACGTTTTGGTTTCAATCTTGCTATAATCTTGTTATTTTGGGTTTGTATTTGTGTTTTTAAGCAAGTTTAAGTACTGGTTTGTAGTTTTAAAAGTAAAAAAAAAAAGAAAAGAAAATAAAAGTGCAAAAACTCACCTGGCCTGGGCTCGAACACGCGACCTCCCTTTCGGAGGAGTAACGTGTTTACCAGTGATCCGGATGGTTTTTTATGTTATAGACTCAAAACAATAGTTACTTAAGCACGTTGTGTATGGGCTTTTGTTAAATAAGCCGTAGCTTAATAAGCCCATAACTGCTTATTGCCTTTGCTTATTTGCTCATTTTCATTTTTCTTAGATTTGTCATTAGGTTTAGGATTTTTATGGCTAAGATTTTGATTTTTCCTTTTCTTTATTTATTTTTTATTCATTTTTCTTTACCCGGTTTTTATTAATTAGTTTAAAAATAGTTAAAATAGGTTTTAATTTTTAGAAAAATAGTTTTTAGGTTTTGATTTATATTTTTGAGGTTTACATATCAAAAAGTTTTCAAAAAGTCTAATTTTTAATTTTATTTGATTTTAGGGTTTTCTAGCAATTTTAAAATTTAATATAAAATTAATAAAAAGGTTTTAGGAACATTAATTTGCATTTTTATCTTACTTATATTATTCTAGGTTTTTGGTAATTTTTTAGAATTTATTTATAAACTTTTTATTTTTTTGAATATTTTAATATTATTTTATTACTAAGAATAGAAAGTTTGTTTTTTCTACTTTTTTCATTTTTCCTAGGTTAAGGACACATAATTAGGAGTTTTGTCACTTTCCAAATCTTTTTAGGACTTTTCATTTATTTTCTAGTATTAATTTAAGTTTTAATAGATTTTTATAGTTTTTAGGTTTTTAAAAATAGTTTAATTTGGTCTTAAAATTTTAAAAAATAGTTTTTAGCTTAATTAGGTTATTTTTGAGGTTTACAAACTATAAAATCTTGTTTAGGGCTTTGTAATAATTAATTGTGATTTTTAGGGCTTTAATTAGCATTAAAAAGTCATTATTTAATTAATTAAAAGGTTTTGGCATGTTTTGATTTTTTGTAAACCCTTAGAATATTATTGTGGATTTTTAGTAATTTTTAGGAATTTTTAGGTTAGAATTTTAATTTTTGTAGTTTTTACGGTTTTACGTGTTCGCCTTTTTCGACTTAGTTTAATCCGTTTTCGTAACCGTCTTCTCTTTCCTTTCTCAATTCTATTCTCTTTTCTTCTTGTTAATAATCACAAACATTAATCATCATTCATTACACAACACACGTGCCTCCTTGGGAAACGAACTTGTTTGGTCATTAGTGCTCGGTTTTCCTAAACCGACACTTAATACTACCACTATTTGTCATCCTTTTCCTAAAGGGTTGCAAAAACACAACTATCATTTTTGGCGCCGCTGCCGGGGAGGCGTGTTGTGTTTTGATTGAACAATTGTTGTTTTTTATATTAGCCATAATTAGTATTTGTATTAGTAGCACTCTACTAATACGTATTATCGTTTTTCGGTTTTTGTGTGAATATTATTAATATATTGTATACGTAGAACAATAAATTCACAAGTACTCCAAATACGTGAGAAATCACAACCTTGACTTGGGAGGTCATTACCCAATCATTGTATTCGAATCTCAAACCAAAGAAAAAGGCAAAAATAGATAAATACTTTCGTGAAGCTTAATCTTGAAAATACAAACTATAAGGTGGGTATAAGGCGGTTGTATTTCACAACCTAAAGGAAAAAGGCTCTTAAGTGCTTCGCGCCGCCTCGTTTCCTCCGCTTGCTTGTGCGTATTTGATTTTGAGAGAGAATCGAGGGTTTTGCCGCCCAAAGTATTATTACATATCATATATATTTTCTTGGTTTCTATTGATTAAACCCTCTTGAACGATTTGGTGTTCCACCATTGTTCTAAAGTCATCGAAGGCGTTCACTCCACGTGATCGTTTTCATTCCTTGAGGCTTCTTTAATCAAGAGATTTGATTAAGGAGGAGATTTGTAGATTTGTGTCTACTTAATACATTCACCAATTTCCAAAAAAGTTAATACCATCAAAAACCACAAAAAAATTGAAAAACACAAAATACCAAAAAAAATCTTCTTTGCTCGTCTCCTCGTTGTACGTGACGTTTATGCTAACTCGTAATCAAGCAAAACGTGCACGTAGACGAAAGAACAAAACTCCCACTCCAACTCATTCTAGTGAGGAGTCTCCTATTGACGAACCCATTGTACGAGAAGCACCAACCATGGCAAATCGAACTATGATGGAGTTACTTCAAGCACCCACCGAGGGTTATGGAGAAGCTATTGTGATTCCCGCAATCCTTGCGGAGAATTTTGAGGTGAAAACGGGTTTGTTGTCGATGATCCAAAACAACAAATTCCGTGGTGATGAGAAGGACAATCCTCACAACCATATCCGCCAATTCAATCGTCTTACCGCCACGTGCAAATTTAAGGATGTCTCGAATGACTCGATTAAGATGATGTTTTTTCCGTATTCCTTAGCGGGGCCCGCTAAAATTTTGTTAGAGAAAGAGCCACCTAATTCTATATTGACGTGGAAGGATCTCGTTTCAAAGTTCGTGAACCAATTTTTTCCGCCCTCTAAGACTACGCATTTGAAAAATGAGATTTCTAAATTTTCACAAGAATCAAATGTAAGTTTTTCTACGGCTTGGAATAGGTTTAAGGAGATGTTACATGAATGTCCTCATCACGGTTTTTCCGACTTACATCAAATCGACACGTTTTACAATGGACTTAACGATCATGAAAGAGATTATTTGAATGCCGCCGCGGGTGGTAATTTTTTGTGTAAAACGGTTGAAGAAGCTTTGGTCATAATTGAGAATAGGTCTAAGGTTTATAGCCCTCGTAACACACCGAGTGTTGCCAAAATGGGCTCATCATCGTCTCGTTCCATTAATGCCTTACAAGATGAAGCAAATGAAGAGAATCGGTTTTTCGATAGGTTTTCGACTCTCATGTCCCATTGGAAAGCTCAAGAAGCTTCAAATTCCGCTTCGGTTAAAGCGGTTTCTAAGAGTTGTTTGTCGTGTGGTGGAGCTCATGATCTTTCCGAGTGCATTACCGCGGATGGTAACACTTCGAGTGCTTATGTAGCCACGGGAACTTATAACCAAATCGGTCAAGGTTCCCGCCAAAATCAAGCTCCACCAAATCAAAATGCTAATAATTATCGCAACAACAACCAAGGTGGAAATTACCAAGGAAACCAAAGAAATTATAACAAGGGTAATTATCAAAGTGGAAATGGCAAGTTTCAAACCAAAACCAAAACCGTGATTTTCAAAACAATGCCCAAGGTTTTCAAAACGATCACACCAAAAATCTTCAAGGAGAATTTTTGAATTATGCTAAGGCTAATGATGCTAAGTTTGACAATATGCAACGTGAAATGGTTAGCTTAAGGTCCGAGTTGAAAAACGAGCTTAAAAACGAACTTGCTAATGAACTTAAAACTCATGCTAATAAAATGGAAGGAAATGTCACACGTCTCCAACAAAATCAACAAAAAATGGAGCAAGGTCAACATGAGATTAAGCAAGAATTGTTAAAAGCGGATGCTAGGCAATCAAAGTTTGAAGACCGAATGGCTAAAATGTTTGAAGCTATCATGTGTAAGCCCTCTTCTTCGGGTGGTCTTCCTAGTGATACCATCGTGAACCCGAAAGGAGAATTGAAGGTTATTACTACTCGTAGTGGTAAAACTTTCAAAGAACCCATTTCTCGTCCAAGTACTTCTATGGAGAAGGAAAAAGAGAAAGAACCCGAGGTTGTGGTTGAAAAGGAGCAAATTACAAGCCCACGAAGTACCACTCAAACCACACCTACGGTTGAACCAATACCAATCATGGAACCCGAGATTCCAAGGCCGATGCCTATGCCTACTTTGCCCCAACCCACACCACCTTTACCCTACCCTTCAAGACGAGACAAGGAAAAGGCACAAGAACGAAATAATTATCAATTTGAACTCTTTATGAAAATGTTTCGTGACTTGCATTTCAATATAAGTTTTGCCGACGCCTTAGTCATGATGCCTCGATTTGCAGCGAACTTCAAAAGTATGTTGAATAACAAAGAAAAATTGCAAAAATCGTCTAGTTGTTCTTCGGTTTTTCTAAGCCACATACCTCAAAAAGTCGGTGATCCTGGAAAGTTTTTAATCCCATGTGCTATACAAGACATGGAAGAATGCTACGCCTTGGCCGATCTTGGTGCTAGTATTAATTTGATGCCTCTTGAGATTTTTAAATCGCTCAATCTTCCAAATCTCACTCCTTCAAGAATGTCAATCGAAATGGCCGATCATTCTACAATTCTAGCTTGTGGAGTTGCCGAGGACGTCTTTGTGAAAGTTGGAAAGTTCTACTATCCTGTAGACTTTATTGTTGTTGACATTCCCATCGATCCTAAAGTTCCGTTAATTTTAGGTCGATCTTTTTTGGATACCTCGAGAGCACTTATCGACGTGCATGCAAGAAAAATCACTCTTCGTTTCAATAAGGAAGAACTCGTCATTAATGCAACCCAAAACTCCACTCTCATGTGTATTCTATCACATCTTTGTACAATGTCAATCCCATCAAAAGCATTTGCAAAAAGATTTCAAATAGAGTTTTAGGAGTTGTTGATAAAAATGAAGTTCCGTCCCCTCCGTCGGTGGAGGTTAAGAGTGTTAAGCCTACGATTCCAATCTCGAGTGATTCTTCGGATGATGAATACGTTGATCCCGATGGGGGAGTTTTCTTTGTCGACAAACGTTTTGAAAACTTACCACCACCTAAACCAAAAAGATTTCAAAATGTGAGAATTTTTAGTGTGACTAACATTGCTTTAGATACACCAAATATTTTTGACATAATTAAAACGGGTTTTCACAAGGAGAGTTTAAAAGATGAAAAAGGAAAAGATTTTGAATTGAATTTAAAAGATTTTTCTACAACTCTAACTTCGTCATCACCGCGTTTATTGAGTACTACAAACTCGTCTTCTCCTTTTGACGATGCTTTGTGTGGACTTAGTGTGGGGGAATCCCCTTATGTTCCCTGCCCTTTCTCCATCGAGGACGAGATATTTGATCCTGGAATTGCTTATATAGGGAAATCTCGGTCTTCCACCGATGCAATAAATGGAAAATCTTTTCATTTGATTGGTGCGAGTCTACCTCGAGTAGCTCATGTTTTTAGAGACTTACCCATTGTCCTACCCTTCTATTTCTCATCTCTTTTCTTGAAACTCTTTGAGTTTTTGTTGACCATTGATGAAGTGGCGTTGGTTTGTTTTTCCAATGAAAACGAGAACGCCATCTTCGATCCCGGTATTTTGCACCATCAAAGGACTTAGTCCTTTATACCGGTTGTTTTTGGGCCTTGTTTATCATGTAAGCCCCACTAAAAATTGACCACACCATGATTATCCCTAAATGATCACATTTATGGGGATTCGAGTCGAGCTTTTGACTCAGTTATCAAAAACAAGGTGCCTCGTGGGGGAGTCCCATGCTTATCCATGTACATATTATTGCTTTCTAATGTAGTTTAATGTGAGGGGATTTGTGCCCTTCCAACCTTTGTTCTGTGGTTGTTTGTGCATTATGGTTTTTAGATCATGATCTTCACGATTGGAGCCTCTCGTGTTCGTTTTATGGGAGCACTCAATAGTTTGCTTTGGAGACATTTCCCAATATCCAAATGATATATCCTTTTATGTTCTAACCTTAGGTTATTAGCACACTTCATAAACGGCTATTAATTTATTGGTTACACCCTTTCCATGCTAGATTAGGCATTCGACTACGTCTCTAGTATGGGGGTGTTTGCACCCCTAGACTCGAAACATTGAGGACAATGTTTAACTTTAGTATGGGGGGGGGGGTGAATAGATACTTGCCTTGCCAAACCTTCACGCTTTCCAAAGTTTATCTTTTTGTTTATCGTTTTTGTTGCAAAATAAGGCTAAAAATGGCCAAATTTTAAATTTTTCTCATGTTTTATAAGTGTTTGAAGACACGAATGTATATTTTCCGATGGCGAGAATAAGAGAAATTTTTGACTCGACCGTGCGTGTTGAGCAATTAGCTTTGATTCCTTAACTACACATTAGGCTAAGTCTCTTAAATGAGGACGAGAAATGATAGAGTTAATTATAAGTTACTATGCTAAACGTAGAGTACTCGTATTCTTTCAAAAACTCATGTGTTCTCGTTGCTTGCTTATTCTCCCTTCGCTTGTAAATATTTTTTGCTTAATAAATATTGACTTAGCGGTTTAGTTTTGATTGTTGGGTTTCTAGTCTTTTCTAGTAGCTTCCGTGTAATTAAATTGGGAAGACATTAAGGTATCGCCAGCGTCACGGTTTTGAAGTATTGGCACCCGAATAATCAAAAGCTTCACCCAATAATAAGATTTCAAGTGCTCACCTAAATCTAGCAAACAATTTGAAGCTCACAAGGCCTAAGATCTATGCAAAATTGAAAGTGAATCAAGCCTTAATCTTCGAAGCTTTAAAGATCCAAAATTCGCTTTAGCGTGAGGATATACGTCTTTGGCTAATAAAACCACCGATCAGGCGGATAATAAAAGGCAAGGCAAGACCAAAGTCATAATAAAAGCTTCATGGCGAAGTTGAATAAAAGATGGAGGTAAACCAAAGATAATAAGGCCCTTCCGTTAGGGGGCGTATAAAAGTCTTGGTAATAAGTCTCACGTTCAAAACCGTTATAAAACCGTGTTTATCGATTCTTCTTGTCAACTTATTTTTTTAACATCGTTGTCTATTAGGAAGGCTTATTGATTTGATGGTCTTAGTTACACCGTTAGGACTCTATTTTTAGACCTAAATCTCTATTATCGCATAAGTCAAACAATGTATCCTCGTGAAACATTCAAGACATAATAAAATATAAGAGATACAACTTAGGAATAATAGGAGGATAAGTACTTTATTAGGGCATATGAGTAGTGTTAGCATTACTAACTTATAATGACAATGATCTCGTTGCACGCTTGGCATGGAATTGAAGTGAAAATCGAGGACGACGAAATTATTTCTAACGAAGCATTCACGTGTTCTTATTCTATGAACCTAAACGTCCCATTTTGCGATGAAAATCATACATTATGTCTAAAACGCTAGTAGTAGTAATAGTAGTAGTGTAGGTAGTTTATCATTTCAATAAAATGAATAAAATTGAATTTTGGAGATGCTTTGATACTTTATTCCAGCATTACGTGAGGGCACGGCAATGGTTTAGTATGGGGGAGTGATGAGACTGCTTTTATACATGGTCTCATCGTCCAAATCGGGCTTAAAATGCATTAAATATCATTAAAACTGCCAAATGTATGCTCGTGTTTGTTACGTGTGTATTTTTAGGTACGGATATTGAGGAAATGGTAAATTATCACAAGAATCATTCAATAACGAACACGGGAAACGAAGCCGCATAATGAACCGGGCCCAAGTTTTGAATTTCCAAAAATACCCTTGAAGAATTGAAGATTGTCAAGTTTGGTCCCTCAACTTTTGAAGATTTACACTTTATACCCCTCAAATATTCAAAATTATGAATAGGGTCCCTAAAGTTTAAAGACTATACAAGATCAGTCCTTGAAGTATCCAAGAATTGCATTTGAAGCCCTTGGAAAAAGTTTTGGAACATTTTGTGCCATTTTTGACAAGCTGTCCAAAGTTGTCATGTGTAAATTGGGCATTGATGGCCTTTTATTACAACATGAACAAAAGAGAGAACCTTGGGGGCCATTTTTGCCAAACAAACAAACTTCCACCACCACTCAGTGACTTACACGTCACAACAACCCACCCATCCACCCATACCCTACCCGTCCAAACCCGTAACCCACCCAAAACCAAGTTTATTAATTAAACCAGTCAACCAAACCAGTCAACACCCCCATTTTCCCTCCTAACACCTAATTTAAATTAACCCAACCCCAAAAAAGATTAAACTCCCACTAATCCCCACTTAAACCCTAAATTTCCCCATCTTCAATTACCTATAAAACAAAGGGTTTCTTGCTGATTTTCTCCAGATCCTTAATTAAACACAACCTCACTCAATCCCACAACAAAACCATGCACAAGACACACCCATGTGTCTTGTGGACCCCTCCCCTGCCCATCACTTTCGTCCCCAAACCCAACACCCGACCAAATCAACAGCTCACATGATCTACTTGGCCTCCAAGGAGTTTTTAACGTCTCAGATGCATTCAAACATCACAACAAGAGCTGGCATCCAACAAAGCAATCATATGGCACGATTTGACCAAGAACTCAAGGGAAAACTTGGAAAATCAGAAACTAGGGTTTAGTTTATTTATATTTTTTATTTACATTCTAGAATAGTCTTTGAACTAGTATTTAAGGAGCCTTCATTATGTGAATGAGCCCTTGTTCCAGTTTTTCTAGCAAAAAAATTTTGTAATCCCTTTTAAATTCAATATAAAGTTTGGTGTTTGATGTTCAAAGTAATTCCTTTTATGATTGTTTAAAAGTTGGCAAACGATTTTTAAGCTAGATTACTGAGTTCCATTATCATTGTTGAAGTAATTTTGAGTTTTCAAAATTATTGTCAAGTTTCTGAAACATTGATTTCACTTGGTGAAATCTTGTTTCAAGGTTGGTTTATCAGGTTTGAAAGTATTTGGTTGAAGTGTTTTTGAAAGATAAACATTGGGAAAGGTTTTAACAGAGTTTTAAAAGTTTCAGAAAATTCAGAAATTGTGCATTGTGTTTGTTCTTGTTTTTCTTAGCAGGTTTTGGAGATTGTTGCTGTTCAAGTGATCTGCATAGACCCGGGTCTATTGGAGGTGACATTCAGTCACTGTTGGGCCTGGATGTAGGCCCAACAAGGTAGTCCTTGTTCCTTGTTTGAATTTTTGGTTTTTAGTTTTAAGTGTATGATTAAGTGATTTATGGAAATTGCATGAAAACTGCTTGTTTGTTGGCTTAAGTGTTTGAGTTTGTTCATTTTAGGACTTTATGCATGTTAGATTAAGGTTATAACAGATTGGTTGAGTTTGTCAAAGATTTGCTTTGAAAAGTATCATTTTTCAGTTTCTTAAGGGGTGTTTGGATCAGTGTTTAAGGGGATGCTTTTGTCAAGATTTTGTGGTTAAAACCTGTTTAGATACACTCCTAGGGTTGATTATAGGTTGTATGCTACTTGTTTTGTTAGTTTGTTGGAGTTTTAACCAGTTTGCATGATTAAAAGTTGAAAAATAGCTTAAAATCTGTCATACCACTTTTCTGCTTATTTTGGTTGAAATTTGCCATGAAAACTTGAAATCTGCTAGATTATAGGTCAAGTCAGGATTGTGAGTTGCTTTTATGCTGTTTGGTGGAATATTGTGCAAATTATTGAGCTTTGTAATCCACTGTTGTGCCAAATAGTTTGGTCAAATATACTCATCAGTCACATAATCTAATCAGTAACTTGATTGTGCTTATTTGGTGTTTGATCTTGTATGCTACTTGCTGGATTTGTGTTTATTTGACTCACTGCACTCCAACTGAGTGTAGGGGTGCCCTTTTGTCCATCAAAACAACACCAAGTACTCAGATCAAGTCCTCTTGATCACAATCTTCACAAGTGAAGATAACACTCTAAGTGTTTATAAAAAACATTGCCTTAACTGGGCACGTTTTGGTTTCAATCTTGCTATAATCTTGTTATTTTGGGTTTGTATTTGTGTTTTTAAGCAAGTTTAAGTACTGGTTTGTAGTTTTAAAAGTAAAAAAAAAGAAAGAATATAAAAAGTGCAAAAACTCACCTGGCTTGGGCTCGAACACGCGACCTCCCTTTCAGAGGAGTAACGTGTTTACCAGTGATCCGGATGGTTTTTTATGTTATAGACTCAAAACAATAGTTACTTAAGCACGTTGTGTTTGGGCTTTTGTTAAATAAGCCGTAGCTTAATAAGCCCATAACTGCTTATTGCCTTTGCTTATTTGCTCATTTTCATTTTTCTTAGATTTGTCATTAGGTTTAGGATTTTTCTGGCTAAGATTTTGATTTTTCCTTTTCTTTATTTATTTTTTATTCATTTTTCTTTACCCGGTTTTTATTAATTAGTTTAAAAATAGTTAAAATAGGTTTTAATTTTTAGAAAAATAGTTTTTAGGTTTTGATTTATATTTTTGAGGTTTACATATCAAAAAGTTTTCAAAAAGTCTAATTTTTAATTTTATTTGATTTTAGGGTTTTCTAGCAACTTTAAAATTTAATATAAAATTAATAAAAAGGTTTTAGGAACTTTAATTTTCATTTTTATCTTAGTTATATTATTCTAGGTTTTTGGTAATTTTTTAGAATTTATTTATAAACTTTTTATTTTTATGAATATTTTAATATTATTTTATTACTAAGAATAGAAAGTTTGTTTTTTCTACTTTTTTCATTTTTCCTAGGTTAAGTACACATAATTAGGAGTTTTGTCACTTTCCAAATCTTTTTAGGACTTTTCATTTATTTTCTAGAATTAATTTAAGTTTTAATAGATTTTTATAGTTTTTAGGTTTTTAAAAATAGTTTAATTTGGTCTTAAAATTTTAAAAAATAGTTTTTAGCTTAATTAGGTTATTTTTGAGGTTTACAAACTATAAAATTTTGTTTAGGGCTTTTTAATAATTAATTGTGATTTTTAGGGCTTTAATTAGCATTAAAAAGTCATTATTTAATTAATTAAAAGGTTTTAGCAAGTTTTGATTTTTTGTAAACCCTTAGAATATTATTGTGGATTTTTAGTAATTTTTAGGAATTTTTAGGTTAAAATTTTAATTTTTGTAGTTTTTACGGTTTTACGTGTTCGCCTTTTTTGACTTATTTTAATCCGTTTTCGTAACCGTCATTCCTTTTCTTTCTCATTTCTATTTTCTTTTCTCTCTTCTTAATAAAATCATCAATCAAAATCAATTCATTACACAACACACGTGCCTCCTCGAGAGAACGAACTCACTTTTAGGGTCATACACACACGGTTTTCCTAAATCGTCGTGCACGCTTACCCTATTTTATTGCTCTTTTCCTAAAGGATAGTAAAAACACTACATCAATTTATCATGTGTTAGTATTTTAGGGTCGTGTTTTATTTTTGGAATGTTTTAAGTATTATATGTAAATACTTATCATGTATTAATAATAATATTAATATACGAAATACTTGTAGTAATTAATTAATATACGTAATATTCGTATTAAATGTTCATGATTCGTGTCGTATATTAATTAACTGCAAAGTTTTAATTTAACCGTATTTTCATGCATTTAATGTTCTAAGGTATTTTAAAGAGGGTTTTACAACTCTTCCCCTCTAAAAGACTAATTCGTCCTCGAATTAGAGATACGATAAACTGAAAATGACATACCCGAATCATAGCTGAAAGTGAGGGTAAGAAGTCCGGATAGACTCATCCGTTTCCCAAGTGGCTTCCCGCTCGGAATGGTCCCTCCAATGGATTTTGACGAATGGGATCGTCTTTTTCCTCATGACTCGATCCTGATGATCGAGAACTGCCACTAGTTCCTCAATATAGGATAGATCCTCATGAATCAGCTCGAAAGGATACGAAACTGTATGAAACGGATGGTAATTGTAACCTATGAGTAAGGATACATGGAACACATTTAGAACATGATATAGCTGAGGAGGTAACGCTAGACGATACAATACTTATCCGACACGTTCGAGGATTTTAAACGATCCGATGAAACGAGGACTGAGCTTGCCTTTGAGTGCAAAACTCTTGACGCCACAGGCTGGTGATACCTTAAGGAAAACATGATCACCAGGCTGGAATTCTAAAACTCTATGATGTTTATCAGCATAGCTCTTCTGACGAGTACGAGCTTCCTGTAGCTTCCCCTTGGCGATAGAAACCTTCTCATTGGTCACCTCTATAATTTCTGGTCCCTCAATGATTCGTTCACCAACCTACTCCCAACAGATTAGAGCACGACACTTCCTGCCATAAAGCATCTCGAAAGGTGCACACTTAATATTCGCGTGCCAACTATTGTTGTAGGAAAACTAAACCAACCAAATGTAGTCATCCCAACTCCCTGTCCATTCTAGTGCACAAGCTCGCAGCATGTCTTCTAAGGTCTGAATAGTACGCTCTGACTGACCATCGGTCTGAGGATGAAAGGTTGTGCCAAGTTTAAGTCTGGTGCCCCAAGCTTTCTTTAAACCCTTACAGAATTTAGACGTGAATCGAGGATCTCTATCGGATATGATGTCTGATGGAGTACCATGCAGTCGCATGATCTCTTGAAGAAATATATCTGCCAATTTGCTAACAGAAAAATCTTTGCGAATTGGAAGAAAATGAGCTGACTTGGTTATACGATCGACTATGACCCATATAGCATCATGCTTCCTCTGAGTCAGTGGAAGTCCGGTGACGAAATCCATGGAGATTTTGTCCCACTTCCATTCGGGAATCTCTAACGGTTGTAGTAAACCACTAGCCCGCTGATGTTCTATCCTAACCTGCTGGCAGGTTAGACATTTAGAAACGAAGGTAGCAACATCCTGCTTCATGCCACTCCACCAAAAAGTGCCGTTTGAGATCATGGTACATTTTGCTGGATCCTGTATGAATAGAGAATGGAGAGTTGTGAGCTTCAGTCAGTAAAGCTTCTCTAAGTGTAAGATCATCTAAAACACATATCTTGTTACCCTGCCATACGATGCCATCTTCGTCTACACGAAATTCTGTCTACCGATCAAGATTCTGAATAATAGCCCAAATCTCACCATCATCCTTCTGAGCTGCCTTGATTTGAGAGATTAAGTCTGGCTCAATTCTCAGATTAGCCCAGTACCCATGATGTCCACTTACTAAGAATTCAATGTCCAATCGCTCTAGATCACATATGATTTCTTCTTCTATCTTGATGCCAGCAATCATGCCCGACTTCCTGCTGAGAGCATCTGCCACTACATTCGCCTTACCCGGATGGTACTGCTGCTAATTCCAGATCGTGCAAAGAAAACTGCTACTAATTCCATATCGTGGGTAGGATAATTATCCTCATAAGGCTTAAGCTAACGTGATGCATATGCAATCACTTTCCCATGTTGCATGAGTACACAACCAAGTCCTTTACCCGAAGAATCGCTATAAATCTGAAATCCACCTATGCCAGATGGGAGAGTAAGAATAGGTGCAGATACTAACCTCTGTTTAAGTTCTTCAAATCTCTTCTCCCATTCATCATTCCAGACGAATTTCTCTCCCTTGCGCATCAGCTTGGTCAAAGGCAAAGCTAGTGATTGCAGTGTTTTACTACTTTTTAGGAAAAGAGCATAAATAGCGGAAAGTATTAAATACGACGGTTTAGGAAAACCGTGTACTAATGACCCAAATAAGTTCGTTTCCCAAGGAGGTATATGTGTGTGAATAATTCGTTAAATGTTTGAGATTAATATTGAAAGAAATAAGGGATGAGAAAAGAGAATGATGGATACGTTAAAATTACACTACGGCGACAAAACGAAAAACGTAAAAAGTGACAAAACAAAAATTAATTCTAAAAATTCCCAAAATTAAATAAAAATAAACTAAGAGTTTACGAATGATCAAAACTTTTTCAAAACTTTTAATTAATTAAATACTAATTTTTAAATGCTAATTAAAGCCCTAAAAATCCAAATAATTATTAAAAAGCCCAAATAAAAATTTTTCACTTTGTAAACCTCTCAAATGACTAAAAAAGACTAAAAACTATTTTTATGAAATTTTAAACTAAGGAAAACTATTTTTAAATGATTATAAACTATTAAAATATTACAATAATTCTAAAAATTAATAAAATGATGAGAAAATTAATCTAAGAGTTTTAAAAATCCTAACTTAATGTATTTGACCTAAGAAAAATGTAAAAGTTACATAAATATTAAAAATGAAATTTAATAATAAAACAATACTAAAATAATATTAAAAATCCAAAAATAATAAAAATTTCTAAAAACTTGCAAACTAATTTATTTTAACCTAAATAAACAGAAAATGAAAGTGAAATTACCAAAATACCCCTAATGAGTCCCCAAATGGGCTAAAAACTAAAACAGACAAAATGAATGGGCTTTTTGGCCCAATAAGATGAAATCAACCAAATAAGCTGAAAATCACTAGTCCAGCTTAAAGTTCAGTTCTAAACAAAAAAGTTTGAAGGCCCAAAAGCTGAATGTGAGCTTATCATAGCTTAATTGAACAACAACTTATTCTTAATGGGCTTTTTGGCCCACTAAGCTATAAGCCAATGCCATAAGCTCTAATTTGACACACAACCTTCTTTTGAGATGCATAAGAGATATGTGAAAAGAAATTTTCAAAAAGCTCAACCAATAAGCTAGAAATAAGCAAAGTAAAAATTCACTAAAAGACAAAATAGTCGACTTAGAGTTCTAGACCACCTCAGACCTTGATTCAAGTTGCAAAAGACTCTAAATGACTTAAATAAGACAAATCAATCAAGAAAAGTTCAATAAGCCAAGCCAAATAAGCAGAATAAGCTGATAAACCCTTATGTAAAAGTTAAAGGAGTTGGTTTTCTAGTCAAAGCTTAAAGTCAACCACCCAATTGCTCTAGTATGAACAAATGGGTCAAATAAGGAACACCTGTTACAAAATTAAAGTTGTTGCAGGTTAAAATAACCTAGAACAGCTTATTGATAAGCTAAACTAAAAATAACACTAGCAGTGGCTAGCAGCAGGGGAAAGGAGTTCCCACTGCTTTGACTATTTGACTGTTGATTTATGAGAGATTTACTTGGACTCAATGGAAAACAAGGGCACCCTTACAACCAGTGAGTTGTAAGGAGTCAATATCAAGAAAGAAATCACAAATCCACTTAGCCAATTAGCACAGATTAATCAACACAGTCACTAGATATGTCCCAGACTTAGAAAATAAGCAGATATGAACAAATAAGCTGTTTAAGCATGAATAAGCCAACCAAAATGAACCAGATGCATACACAAGCTATAATAATCTCCAATAAGCACAAATAAACTTGTTTAACACAATGATTCAAAGATTAGAGACAAATCAAATCCCAAACAGATTACTAATGAACAAAGTGATATCCAAAAATCCTTTTGCTGATCTAAATGAACACAGATCCAATTTCAACACCTCAAATCCCCTTCCATAGTTGCAATAACTAAGATTTAGCACTTGTTAGCCCTAGTCTACCCTTAGATCTAGGTGTCCCCCAAGTTTTAGTCAAAATCAACAAGTGAAACAGATTTTGATGCCTCTTGATAGATTATGGGTATTCAAACCTCAAAACTTGCAGCAAACACTTATAAGCACATATAGAACAAGCACAAACACCATACACAAAATAGCACCTACTCAAGCCAACCCTAAACTAGCTTATGGAGTTAACCCAAACACCCCTTAATAAATTGGTTAAACAATTTTTTTCAAAGGATTATTCAGATTTAACCCACAAATCAAGCTCAAATCAACCTAGTATCAACAAACAAACCTCAAAACACAAGATCCAACAACAAAAACATAGATTCACAGACCAAATCTCAGATTCAACAATATAGCATAAAAATTCAGAAAAGTACAAAGAGTTTAGAGATGTGCACCCCTAAAACATACATCCATGCTTTGGGATGTGTGAGCTTAGGTGCTAGCTAAACAAGCACCAGCTTCCTTGTGCCTACTAAGAACAACAAACACAAGGATGAACAATAAACAATGAAAACTAATTTTTTGAAAACAAGAGTTTTAAACCATAAAACCTTTCCTCAAAAACCAACAACAGATTAATGGAAATAAGACTTTAGCTAATCAAACACCAAACTTTTATAAAAACATAAAAGGAATCACAATTTTCAGAAATTCAAACTTTTATTTCATAAAAAGGAATTACAAGGATTTAGCTAAAATCTGGAACAAAGGGACTCTCACATGTTGACGTCTCCTTTTATAGACTACTTAGGACGATCCTAGAATGAAAAATACATCAAAACCCTAGCTATGAAATCTCATAAATGCCCTTGATCTTCTAGACGCGTTTGTTTGTGCAACTTTAGTCCTCAGTCTTTGGCCAAATATGAATACCATGTTTTCCAGCCTTGATAAACCATTTCCTTTGTTGTTGAAGTTTCAGATTTCATAGTTTTGCCACAAATACTTTTCAAAAGGGATATTAGGGCTTTTATAACTTTGGTCTAATTACAGTTTTAGTCCTTTTGTGTTTTAATCCATTTTTAAAGGACTAGAAATGTAATATTCTTGAACTTCAAGGGTCTTTTTTGGATCTTTGACTTCATGAAGGACCATTATTGACAATTTAGTTTTGTTGAGGGAATAAAATTGCCAATTCTTCAAAGATGAAGGACCTTTTTGTCATTTTGACACAGTTAAGGGACCAATCTTGTACATCTTCAAGTCTTGAAGGGGTTTTCTTTGATAAATCACAAACTAGGGCCCGGTTCATTGTGTGTCTTCGTTTCTCGTGTTCGTTTTTCCTTGTTTGTTGTGATCTTTTGTTTTTTTACGATATCCATACCTAAAATACACAAGTAAACAAACACAAGCATATACATGGTATTTTGATGACATTTTATGCATTTAAAGCCCGAAAAGAACGATGAGATCATGTATAAATGCCATCTCATCAGCTAGCCTTGAAAAATTCTCCACAAATTTGCGATAATAACTAGCTAAGCCTAGAAAACTACGAACCTCAGTTGCAGACATCGGTCTTGGCCATTTAGTGATAGCTTCAACCTTCGTAGGATCCATGGTGATCCCTTCTGCGGAGACAATGTGGCCCATAAATGCCACCTTATTTACCAAAATTCGTACTTGCAAAATTTGGCATACAATTGCTTCTGGTGAAGAATCTGTAGCACAGTGCGAAGATGTTCCTCATGTTCTTTCTTGGATTTAGAGAAGATGTGAATGTCGTCGATGAACACGATGACAAATTTGTTTAGAAACTCATGGAAGACGTGGTTCATTAAGTCCATGAATACCGCTGGAGCATTTGTGAGTCTGATATGAGCTTAAACTCATATCCTTTTATCAACAAATAACCCTAAAACATGAAGCAAAATACCCATTTATCTTGTAAAAAGCAGTGTTATGTGGTATGTTTGTGTTTGTGTGCTCTTATGTAGGTAAAAGGATACAATTTCAAGCAAACAAGGAAAAACCAAGCTCAAATGGATGAAAAAGACAAAAGAGGATCAAAAGTGACAAGATTTTGAAGTTCAAGGACCTATCTTGACAATTTGTGAAAGTTGAAGGACTTAAAGTGCAAATAATGTAAAGTCAAGATTAAAGTCAAAACTGGTCAACTACAAAGTCAACTCAGTCAAAGGGCCATTTTGTACAAGTTTTGGAAGTTAAAGGACCAAAAATGACAAAGGAATGAAGATCCTAGCTTGAAATGGAAATCTGCCAAATTCAAGGACCAAATCTGCCAAGTTTGGAAAGTTTTGCAAAGTTGAATCCAAGTGAAAAGCTTTAAACCAATCAGAAGCAAGGAAATACTTCACACGGATCAAGCAATAAATATCCACTTACAGCCGTCACAATTAATACCATATCACAACAGTTTCAATCCGTGTGCAATGTTTTAAATCAATCAGAAAACGCCACGTGTCCATCTTCTTTAACAAAAATATTTCCAGGATCGGGTTTTTGATTGAAGCCGTTTCAAGAGAAGATCAAAACACCAAAGTTGCTCAATTTTGGAAGACGAATTCAATGGTGCAATCCATTTAACATATCATCCATTGAATCAAAAACACCCAATTCAATGTTCATCACCTTCAAAGTGGATTTGCAGAATTCCTCCACGTGTCAAGCTATGATTGGCCCGAACACGTCACAAACTCCAACAGAATCTCCTATCTTGCCTATAAATAGCTAGGATGTATCTCATTTCAGTTTGTAGCTTAATTTTGTAAAACACATAGTTCTAAAATTCTCCTTTCCCTTTTTCCCTACTTTTCACCTAACTACTCAAGAGTCTGACAAACTCTTGAGTCAGTTAGTTAGTTAGTAGATTGTAACCAACTTTTGTAACTGAATTCATCAAATAAATTCAAATTTCATTTTCCCGCCAAATTTTGTTATTCAAATTCCTGGTGATTCTTGTTGATGTTAAGAGTTCTTGTTGCTGTATGATGTATGTTATGATCAACCATTGATCATAGCTTGCATTGGTGAAGAATTGTAGCTGTTTGTTCAGAATTCGAGTTTTATCCATTGTTCTTGAAGAATTTAAGCAGAATGTTGATTCCAGATTGTGTGTAGCTGATTTGTTGATTGAATCTTGTTGAATACTAGTGATAGGTGGTGGTATCACTAGTGCAAGAGAGCTCAGCGCTCCTCTTCGTCCCAAAGGACTTCTACAATAGGTTCTAAGGCTCTTGATTTTTGTTCCTCTAAATCAGTCCTTGCATGCTAAATTTCCTAGTATAAACTTGATGGCTACATGTTATACTTGATTAGTTGCTGTTTGATTGTGTTTGTAGTTCAGCTATTTCATCCTTGTTCATTTGAGTTCAGTTTTGTAGATTTTAGCTCATTTTCAGTAACATTTTAGCAAAACAGCTTAATTGAATTCTAGTCTTGCTAATTGCTTCATTTCAGTTTCATTAGCTTCCATTTTGTTCACTAAAACAAGTTTGTTATAGCTTTTGAATTAGTCTAAACCATTACTCAATAAGTCTTTGTAAAAGTTTGATTAAAACAGATTAAGGAGTGTTTGGGAGTAGTTATAAATCAGTTTTCAAGTGTTAAAAATTGGTGTTTAGAAGTTCATTTCTAGTCATTAGGTGTTAACAAGGTGATTTAAGTCATTTACAAGTCAAAATAACAGTCAAACAGGCAATTGGCATAGAAATAGTTTGGGTCATACTTGTTATCAGCTTTTGTTTCAAAACTTGTCATTTTCATTTGTCTAGTTCTCCTTCAATACTTGATCAAATTTGCTCAAATCTGTTTCTAGTCATAGCTTACATCATAATCTTTCAGTATCTAGAAGGAAAATCTACAGTATTCAGGATTAAGCTAGAAAACAGCTTATTAGCTCAAGCCTGAGCATTTTCCATTCTCTGTGATAAAGTGCATACTGTTTTCTTTGTTCTCTTAATCTAGTTCATAAAAGTCTTGATTTTATTTCACAAATCCACCTAGTTAGTGTTGAATATGAGTTTTTGAGATTTTGAGCTTTTTCATAAAAGTGGTCAACGTTTGGTCAACATAAGCTCATTTGAGCTTATTTCAAATTTCTTCTTCATTACTGGATGAAAATGGTTCTAATTTGATTTCCCGTTCTTGTAATCAAGTGCTTAATCAGTTTTGATAATAAAATCAGGTTGTGACTGATTGAAATAAGCTGTAGCTTATTTTGTGCTTATTAATAAGCACTCAATTGCTTATTTTGGACTTTTAGCTTATTTCCTTGAACACACGTAGCCATAATTGGATTTTAAGAGTTTTGCAACTTGTTTCAGCTTAATTGGTTGAGTAATAAGCTCAAACGAGCTTAATCTTGTTCTTGTCCCGTTTTTGGTTAAAAGTTTGGTTTTATTGCACTTTAGTCCTTGCTTTTCAATTAGTTTCAAAATTTGGCTAATCTTGATAGTTTTTAGGGTTTGCATATATTCAGTCCCTGGACTTTGTTAGTTTGTTAAAATTCAGTTTGAAAGTTTGTTAGTTTGTTAGTATTTGGTTAGTTTGTTAAAGTTTTTACAAGTTTAGTCCTTTTAGTTAACTATTTTACATTTTTAGTCCTTATAACTTTTAGAATTTACATTTCAAGCATTTACATTTTATAGAAATTACATTTTCAGTCCTTATAGTTTTAAATTTTGCATTTTTATATTTTGTTTGAATAAAATTTGGAATTTGCAATTTGTTTTACGTATAAGTAGGTTTATATTTTTCATTTTTAAATAGTTTTGTTTGAATTAGCAATAGATTACCAAGCAAGCTTGAACAACCAAAAACAATTATAAATTTGATATTGATTGGACTTTCTATTAGTTAAGAACTGAGAAAACGAACTTGCATTATACACATTTCAAATGGCGCCGCTGCCGGTTCTTTGACTACACGAGAGACTATCGATTGACGGTTTTCATTGGCTTTTGGGATCCGTTCATTTGGTGAACGTTATTTTTACGTATCATAAATCAAAAACAAATAAAAAATCAAAAATATAAAAATATATAAAAACTAAAAAATTAACAAAACAATTCTTTTCCTAAAGAATTGACCAAAAAAATTAAAAAATCCAAAAAGCAATCTTTTTCCTAAGAGATTGCACCCAAAAATATATATTATTGGATTCTCTCGGTTTTTATGTACATATAGTATTTTCCAATAAAAACTCATAAATACAAAAATATTTTCCATATATTATTATAAGTAAATACGTATACGTATAAGAACAATCAATCTACATATCTTCCATAAGTATTGCCGAGGCAATACACCGTGTTGAGGGGCGCTCCGGTCCTTGACACGCGTATCGATCAAACAAAATAAAGCAAGAATAGATAAATACTCTCAATAAGCAATAATTCAAAGAATATGAACATTTAAGTGAATAGAAAGGCGATGTGCTATAAAATGCCATCTAAGGGTCAATAGGTACTTAAGTGCTTCGCGCCACCTAACCCCCCGTTCACTTGGGAGTATTCTAAGAAGGAAAGCTTCATTGAGGGTCTTGCACCCAAAGTAGTATTACATATATTGTTACTTTCTTGTGGATATTTAATATTGAAACTCGAAGAGGATAATCTTATTCTTTTCAAAGTCACACGAGAGCTTCTCTCTGATTCCTCGTATTGAGTTGCATGCTCACTCGCGGGCGTGCACAAATACCGATTGGTGTACAACCTCTTCCTCCGAAAAGGAAGAAAAAGAGAAAGAGTAAGACCACCACCGTTCACCGAGCCGATCACGAGAATCGTGCTTTGTCACCACCACAAGAAGCCATGGCTATTGATAATCGTACTTTGTATGAACGTATGCAATCCAACGTTCATGGATATGTTAGTGCCATTAAGATTCCCGACTTTCCCGCTAACACATTTGAGCTACATACATCTATGATCAATATGGTTGCTGCATCACCTTTCTTTGGAAAACAAAATGAGGATCCACATGCTCACCTTAAGAGATTCCTTTCACTTTGCAACACCATTAAGCATAATGGGGTTCCACATGATGTCATTAGATTGATGTTAGTGTCATTTTCATTAGATGGGAGTGCTAAGCATTGGTTAGACACCCAACCACCCGATAGTATCACCACATGGGATGATTTTACCACTAAGTTTTTGAACAAATTCTTTCCTCCACAAAAGACTATGGCTTTGAGAAATTTGATTATGGGCTTTACACAAAAACCTAGTCAATCCTTTGGTGATGCTTGGGAAGAGTATAGTGAGTTGTTGAGGCGATGCCCTAATCATGGAATGGATGATCTAACCCAAATCAATACCTTTTATAATGGCCTTAAACCTCACCACCAAGATTCACTAAATGCTTCCGCGGGAGGGAGTATTCATTTCAAGACATACCATGAGGCTTTGAACATTATTGAGACTAAGGCAATGGTTCAAACAAACGATCCATTTGAAGAAAGAGTTCATGTGATCCAAAATACTTCTAAAACCCCTTGTGAACTCCAAATTCTTCAAGAGATCCTTCAACAAGTCAAACAAGGACAAGAAATGACTCAAGGCATGATTCAAGATTTTAAGAGCATGACATTGAACAATTCCTCAAACAATGTGAATGCCATCACCATTTCTTGTGTTACTTGTGGAGGTCCCCACTCTTATGAACAATGTGACAAGGTGCAAGGGTATCAAGGGGAATGTTATGCTTATCAAGAGGAACACCGTGAACACTTCAAGCCTAACATCAATCCAAATAACCTTTCTTACAAATCCCAAAATTACCTTACTCCACCCGGCTTTCCACCCCAACCACCCACCCAAATTCCACAAAATCCTCCTCAAATTTTAGCAAGGAATCAACGGCAAAGACAACCATACCAAGGAAATAACTACAAGGCACCCAATCAATTTCAACCTCAAGCAAGTACCTTTTATCCACCAAATCAAGGATTTAACTCCCAACCTTTACCTTTCCAACCTCAAGGTTTTCAAGGTTATGTGCCACAAGAGTTAAACACAATGGATCTTTTGCAAAAGATGAATCAAGAGAATGAAAAGAAATTCCAAGCTATGGACAAGAAAATGAATGACCAATTCAATAAGCTTTTGATGGCATTAAATCAAAGACCACAAGGGGCTTTACCTTCTAACACACAAACAAATCCTAGAGCCAATGTCAATGCCATTACAACAAGGAGTGGTACAACAACAAAGGATCCTTCACCTCCTAAACCTACTATTGTTCAACCCACTTGTACTCCTACTTATGATAAGCCTTCTACTTCTACTCCACCTCCTCAAAGTGCTCCTATTCACTCAAACACACCTTCTCAACCACCTCATACTTCTCCTTTACCTTCCACACTTCCCAATGAAGAGGCTAACAAAGACAAATCTTCCACTACAACACCTATTCCACCTACACCCAAACCTACTCTTCCATACCCTTCAAGGTTGAAAAAGGACAAGTTAAAGAACAAAGATGACATACAAGTCTCCAATTTCTTAAGGATGTTCAAGCAACTCAATATCAACATATCCTTTGCGGAAGCGCTTGCTTATATGCCAAAGTTTGCTAAGATGTTCAAGGATTTGCTCTCAAACAAAGAAAAATTGGTTGATTTTCCCAACAGATCACTTAATGAAAATTGTTCCGCGGTGTTACTTAAAACCTTACCAACAAAACTTGGAGATCCGGGGCGCTTCTTGATACCTTGTAATTTTCCCGGTGTTGAAAATTGCATGGCTTTGGCGGATTTAGGGGCAAGCATAAATCTCATGCCTTTATCGGTTTGGAAACAACTCTCTCTTCCCGAGCTCACCCCCACTAGGATGACTCTTGAACTAGCCAACCGAACCATAGCTCACCCCGTAGGTATAGCGGAAGATGTGTTTGTAGGTGTGGATAAGTTTACCTTTCCTGCCGACTTTGTAGTGGTCGATTATGACATGGATCCTAGAGTGCCTTTGATTGTTGGTAGACCGTTTTTGAGAACGGGTCGTACCTTGATAGATGTGGCGGAAGGAGAATTAATTATGAGAGTAGAGGATGAGAAAGTGGTGTTTAAGTTAGGGAAAGTTTGTGATAGAAAAGAGGTTAAGGAGTCTAGACCTTGTGAGACGATTAACATTGTGGATGTACTAGATGAAGTGTGTAATGAACACTTTCATGATGCTTGTAAGAATGCTAGTGATGAGATTCCACATGTTGAAACCGTGGCCTCAATTGCTCCCTCTTTAACACCTTTTGGAGAGAGTGATTTCCTCTTGGAGGAATTTGAGTCCAACTTTCTTGGTGATGATGATTCTCCCATTAATTGGGAAGAAGATATTCTTACAATCCAAAAGTTGCTCAATGAGGACCCTATTCCTTCCCCTATTCCACAAGAGATTACCATTGAGGAACCTTCCATAGTAAAACCTTCCATAGAGAGTCCACCTCCCATTGAACTTAAGGAACTTCCATCCCACTTAGAATATGCTTTCTTAGAAGGAAAAGACCAATTACCGGTGATTATTGCTAAGGAATTGAAAGAGGATGAGAAGGAGCAACTTATTGAAGTCCTTAAGAAACATAAGAAAGCTTTAGCATGGAAAATATCCGACATAAGGGGAATTGATCCACATTTTTGTACTCACAAAATCCTTATGGAGGATGATTATAAACCCGCCATTCAAAACCAAAGGAGAGTTAACCCAAAAATTCATGAGGTTATTAAGAAAGAAGTGATTAAACTCTTAGATGCGGGTATGATTTACCCCATTTCCGACTCTCCATGGGTTAGCCCGGTTCATTGTGTTCCAAAGAAGGGTGGAATCACCGTGGTGCCTAATGAGAACAATGAGCTTATTCCCACGAGACTTGTAACCGGTTGGAGAGTTTGCATTGATTATAGAAAACTCAATGAGGCAACTAGGAAAGACCATTTCCCGCTTCCCTTTATGGATCAAATGCTTGAACGCTTAGCGGGAAATGAGTACTATTGTTTTCTTGATGGCTTTTCGGGTTATTTTCAAATACCCATTGACCCTAAGGATCAAGAAAAGACCACATTCACTTGTCCATACGGTACATTTGCTTACAAGAGGATGCCTTTTGGCCTATGTAATGCACCGGGGACGTTTCAAAGGTGCATGATGGCAATTTTCCATGATATGATAGAGCAAACCATGGAGGTTTTTATGGATGACTTTTCCGTATTTGGGAACTCCTTTAGCTCTTGTCTCACCAATCTTGAGAGAATGCTTAAGCGTTGTGAGGAAACACGTTTGGTGCTTAATTGGGAGAAATGTCACTTTATGGTAAAAGAGGGGATTGTTTTAGGACACAAGATATCCAAAGGGATTAGAAGTTGATCGAGCCAAAATTGATGTGATTGCTAAGCTTCCCCCACCCACCTCGGTTAAAGGTGTGAGGAGTTTCTTAGGTCATGCGGGTTTTTATAGGCGCTTTATACAAGATTTTTCTAAGATAGCTAGACCGATGACTCATCTCTTGGAGAAAGAGGCTCCTTTCATTTTTGACCAAGCTTGTTTAGAATCTTTTGAGACACTTAAGGAAAAATTGACAAAGGCTCCTGTTTTGGTTTCTCCAAATTGGGAATTACCTTTTGAGCTTATGTGTGATGCTAGTGATTATGCGGTGGGGGCCGTCTTAGGACAAAGAGTTAATAAGCATTTCCAACCCATACACTATGCGAGTAAAACCATGACCAGTGCACAACTTCATTACACTACCACGGAAAAAGAGTTGCTTGCTATAGTATATGCTTTTGAGAAGTTTAGACCATACCTTGTGCTTTCCAAGACCATAGTGTATACGGATCATTCCGCTCTCAAGTATCTTATGACAAAACAAGATGCTAAGCCTAGGCTTTTGAGATGGGTTTTGTTGCTTCAAGAGTTTAAGATAGAGATTCGTGATAAAAAAGGGGCCGAGAATTTAGCGGCGGATCATTTGAGTAGACTTGAGCATCCTTTTCAAGGAGATTTCCCACATCAAGAAATCAATGAATCCTTTCCATTAGAGGAGCTCATGTCTATCTCTTCCCAAGAGGATGCCACACCTTGGTTTGCGGATATTGCAAACTATCTTGTGGGCAATGTGCTTATTGAGGGTCTTACTTACCAACAAAAGAAAAAGTTTCTCAAGGAAGTTAAGTATTACTTTTGGGATGATCCATATCTTTTTAGGCAGTGTGCGGACCAAATCATTAGACGGTGTGTAGATGGGCCCGAGGCATTTAAAATTTTAGAGGCATGTCATAAAGGACCTACGGGTGGACATTTTGGGCCTAACTACACCGCCAAGAAAGTCTTTGATTCGGGTTACTATTGGCCTTCCATTTACAAGGATGCTCAAGAGATGGTGAAATTTTGTGATGTTTGTCAAAGACAAGGAAAAATTACACAACGTGATGAGATGCCACAAAATTTTATCCAAGAGTGTGAGATATTTGATGTATGGGGAATAGATTTCATGGGACCTTTTCCATCCTCTAAGGGAAACAAGTATATACTTGTGGCGGTGGATTATGTGTCCAAGTGGGTGGAGGCTAAAGCCTTACCTACTAATGATGCTAGAGTGGTTGTAAAGTTCTTGAAACAATTGTTTGCTAGATTTGGTGTACCTCGGGCCATCATAAGTGATCGTGGTACGCACTTTTGTAATGATCAATTCACGAGAGTTATGAAGAAATATGGAGTGAATCATAGACTTTCTACCGCGTATCACCCTCAAACAAATGGTCAAACCGAGGTCACAAATCGTGGTTTAAAGAGAATTTTAGAGAGAACGGTGGGAGAGCATAGAGCTTCTTGGTCGGATAAGCTTGATGATGCTTTGTGGGCGTTTAGGACTGCCTTTAAAACACCAATTGGTTGTACTCCTTATAGGCTTGTCTATGGAAAAGCGTGCCACCTCCCATTTGAGTTAGAACATAAGGCATCTTGGGCTCTTAAGTGGGCTAACTTTGATTTAAACCAAGCCGGTTCACATAGGAAAGATCAAATCAATGAGATGGATGAGTTGAGAGCCAATGCCTATGAGAATTCTTTGCTATACAAGGAAAAGACTAAGAAATTGCATGATGCTAAGATTAAGAATCGTGAGTTCAAAGTTGGAGAGCCGGTTCTCCTCTTTAACTCAAGATTGAAGCTTTTTGCGGGCAAGCTTAAGTCGAGATGGTCCGGTCCATTCACTATTGCTCAAGTGTTTCCATATGGAACTCTTGAGTTGTCCCAACCCGATGGTCCAAATTTTAAAGTGAATGGTCACCGTGTTAAGCACTACTTTGGGGAGGACATTTCCGTTGAAATGGTCCAAGAGGTCCCCATTTTCCCCATGAATTAATTCATTGAGGGACGAGTCGAGCTAGAGACTCATTAACTCAAGCATCGTATAACTAGGTTTAGAGTGTTGTAGGTTAGAAATAAAGGCATAGATTTGGAGATAAGTGTAGGGGAGACCTTCTTTTGTCTTCATGCTTGTTTGTAGGGTTGCTCACTCATCTCATGCTTTGGAGCTTATGGAGGAGGCCCTTGTATCCGGTTCACTTCGTTACTTTAGTGATTTTTCATTGACACCTTGTGCTTAAACATGATTTCACTAATATTAGTCCTTTCCTTAACTTGGGTTAAGCAAAGTCTATTCATTGTCATAAGTGTAGGGGAAGTTTTTATACTTCCATGCTCTTAAACATTGAGGACAATGTTTAGCTTAAGTGTAGGGGGGTCTTCTATCGAAGTGACCTTACCTAGAACTTGTCATTGTCTTGCATGATAACATGGAAAATTGAATTTTAAACATTTTTCAAATTTTTGATCTACTTTGGCCAACAAAAATATGCATTCATGATTTTTGCATCAATCATTTTTCATTTTGCATAATACATTTGCATTGTATATATTTCTTCTTTTATTTTTCATTCAAAAATATATAAAAAGGAAAAATATAATAAAACATGGTTTTAACAAGTTTAGACTTCTTTGACATATTAGGCCCGCCATGGATATTTTGACTCAACCCGAGTTTGCTTATTTTAGCACTCTCTAGCTAGTATCCTTAACCATGTAGTCCTTAATTGGTCTATTAGGCTAAGCTTCCACCAATTTCATTCTTTGAAATTTTAAATTTGTGGAGAATGGGAAATGATAGAGTTGAAGCAAGTGTAAAAGGGCTAGATAGACTTCATGGCAATTACTTGTGGCTAAACTCTTCTCTTCTCTACGTCTATTTTTCTTCGCTTGTATATAATTGTTAATAAATAATCAAGTACGGTTTTAATTGGTTCGTAATCTCTTATGCATTTTTGGCTAATCATTTATGGTTGATATGAGTACGTCTTAAGATTCTAAGTTAGCACGTTTTATGTGTACTAGACTTGTGTCATGCTCCATATTTAGCGGGTGTTTTTCCTTTTCTTCTTTGCAAATTTCTTGGTGAGGAATAAAGAAAAATAAGAGCGGCTTATGAAAAAAAAAATGAGTGGCTAGAAAAAAAAAAAAGAAAAAGAAAAAAAAATAATGCAAGACTCCCAAGAGGGGCAGTGTGGTGTTAATTATAGTGACTATTGAGTTCCAATATTACCTTGACGGGTTGCGGGGATTAAATAGATTGCTCCAATCCAATATTACCTTGACGGGTTGCGGGGTTGAAGATCCAAAATCTCAAAAAGATGCGGATGTAAATTATTGCGTGAGTTTTATTTTTCTTTCCTTAGCGAGTGTGTAGTTACTTATGAAAGCATGACATGAGGATTTTACACATAAGGCGAATGACTTATTACTCTTAATACGGACTTGTATTAATTGTGAGCGGTTTTTCAAGTAATGGATGAGAAGATTACTTAGGATTAAAACCGTGCTTCCTTATTTTCGGATTTTACACTTCTTATATTTCACACTTTAATAATGACAAATTTGCCCACAAGCAATTTGCTCAAATAATAACCGGTTCCACATTTAATTGTCATGAATAAGTTGATGCACTTTTTACTTGTGAATGCAATGATCCCATTTACTAGCTTGGTATGGGGAAAGTGAAACTTGAGGGTGATAAGTGTTCATGGTATCCAAGCCCTAATCCAAGTCATTGAGTTCTTTATGAGTTATTTCCATCAAAACCATTTCAAGAAAAATCAAAAAGATATAGATAGAATTGTATTTTGATTCATTGCATTATTAAAAGTCAAAATCATGCATCATCTAGTTTAGAGTAGTGTAGATGCATCTCATATGGCCAAGGTGGATTAATTATGAGGAAAATGTAAATTTTTAAACCTTGAAATATAATATTGCATGAGGACATGGCAATGCTCAAGTGTAGGGGAATTTGATATGAGCTTAAACTCATATCCTTTTATCAACAAATAACCCTAAAACATGAAGCAAAATACCCATTTATCTTGTAAAAAGCAGTGTTATGTGGTATGTTTGTGTTTGTGTGCTCTTATGTAGGTAAAAGGATACAATTTCAAGCAAACAAGGAAAAACCAAGCTCAAATGGATGAAAAAGACAAAAGAGGATCAAAAGTGACAAGATTTTGAAGTTCAAGGACCTATCTTGACAATTTGTGAAAGTTGAAGGACTTAAAGTGCAAATAATGTAAAGTCAAGATTAAAGTCAAAACTGGTCAACTACAAAGTCAACTCAGTCAAAGGGCCATTTTGTACAAGTTTTGGAAGTTAAAGGACCAAAAATGACAAAGGAATGAAGATCCTAGCTTGAAATGGAAATCTGCCAAATTCAAGGACCAAATCTGCCAAGTTTGGAAAGTTTTGCAAAGTTGAATCCAAGTGAAAAGCTTTAAACCAATCAGAAGCAAGGAAATACTTCACACGGATCAAGCAATAAATATCCACTTACAGCCGTCACAATTAATACCATATCACAACAGTTTCAATCCGTGTGCAATGTTTTAAACCAATCAGAAAATGCCACGTGTCCATCTTCTTTAACAAAAATATTTCCAGGATCGGGTTTTTGATTAAAGCCGTTTCAAGAGAAGATCAAAACACCAAAGTTGCTCAATTTTGGAAGACGAATTCAATGGTGCAATCCATTTAACATATCATCCATTGAATCAAAAACACCCAATTCAATGTTCATCACCTTCAAAGTGGATTTGCAGAATTCCTCCACGTGTCAAGCTATGATTGGCCCGAACACGTCACAAACTCCAACAGAATCTCCTATCTTGCCTATAAATAGCTAGGATGTATCTCATTTCAGTTTGTAGCTTAATTTTGTAAAACACATAGTTCTAAAATTCTCCTTTCCCTTTTTCCCTACTTTTCACCTAACTACTCAAGAGTCTGACAAACTCTTGAGTCAGTTAGTTAGTTAGTAGATTGTAACCAACTTTTGTAACTGAATTCATCAAATAAATTCAAATTTCATTTTCCCGCCAAATTCTGTTATTCAAATTCCTGGTGATTCTTGTTGATGTTAAGAGTTCTTGTTGCTGTATGATGTATGTTATGATCAACCATTGATCATAGCTTGCATTGGTGAAGAATTGTAGCTGTTTGTTCAGAATTCGAGTTTTATCCATTGTTCTTGAAGAATTTAAGCAGAATGTTGATTCCAGATTGTGTGTAGCTGATTTGTTGATTGAATCTTGTTGAATACTAGTGATAGGTGGTGGTATCACTAGTGCAAGAGAGCTCAGCGCTCCTCTTCGTCCCAAAGGACTTCTACAATAGGTTCTAAGGCTCTTGATTTTTGTTCCTCTAAATCAGTCCTTGCATGCTAAATTTCCTAGTATAAACTTGATGGCTACATGTTATACTTGATTAGTTGCTGTTTGATTGTGTTTGTAGTTCAGCTATTTCATCCTTGTTCATTTGAGTTCAGTTTTGTAGATTTTAGCTCATTTTCAGTAACATTTTAGCAAAACAGCTTAATTGAATTCTAGTCTTGCTAATTGCTTCATTTCAGTTTCATTAGCTTCCATTTTGTTCACTAAAACAAGTTTGTTATAGCTTTTGAATTAGTCTAAACCATTACTAAATAAGTCTTTGTAAAAGTTTGATTAAAACAGATTAAGGAGTGTTTGGGAGTAGTTATAAATCAGTTTTCAAGTGTTAAAAATTGGTGTTTAGAAGTTCATTTCTAGTCATTAGGTGTTAACAAGGTGATTTAAGTCATTTGCAAGTCAAAATAACAGTCAAACAGGCAATTGGCATAGAAATAGTTTGGGTCATACTTGTTATCAGCTTTTGTTTCAAAACTTGTCATTTTCATTTGTCTAGTTCTCCTTCAATACTTGATCAAATTTGCTCAAATCTGTTTCTAGTCATAGCTTACATCATAATCTTTCAGTATCTAGAAGGAAAATCTACAGTATTCAGGATTAAGCTAGAAAACAGCTTATTAGCTCAAGCCTGAGCATTTTCCATTCTCTGTGATAAAGTGCATACTGTTTTCTTTGTTCTCTTAATCTAGTTCATAAAAGTCTTGATTTTCTTTCACAAATCCACCTAGTTAGTGTTGAATATGAGTTTTTGAGATTTTGAGCTTTTTCATAAAAGTGGTCAACGTTTGGTCAACATAAGCTCATTTGAGCTTATTTCAAATTTCTTCTTCATTACTGGATGAAAATGGTTCTAATTTGATTTCCCGTTCTTGTAATCAAGTGCTTAATCAGTTTTGATAATAAAATCAGGTTGTGACTGATTGAAATAAGCTGTAGCTTATTTTGTGCTTATTAATAAGCACTCAATTGCTTATTTTGGACTTTTAGCTTATTTCCTTGAACACACGTAGCCATAATTGGATTTTAAGAGTTTTGCAACTTGTTTCAGCTTAATTGGTTGAGTAATAAGCTCAAACGAGCTTAATCTTGTTCTTGTCCCGTTTTTGGTTAAAAGTTTGGTTTTATTGCACTTTAGTCCTTGCTTTTCAATTAGTTTCAAAATTTGGCTAATCTTGATAGTTTTTAGGGTTTGCATATATTCAGTCCCTGGACTTTGTTAGTTTGTTAAAATTCAGTTTGAAAGTTTGTTAGTTTGTTAGTATTTGGTTAGTTTGTTAAAGTTTTTACAAGTTTAGTCCTTTTAGTTAACTGTTTTACATTTTTAGTCCTTATAACTTTTAGAATTTACATTTCAAGCATTTACATTTTATAGAAATTACATTTTCAGTCCTTATAGTTTTAAATTTTGCATTTTTATATTTTGTTTGAATAAAATTTAGAATTTGCAATTTGTTTTACGTATAAGTAGGTTTATATTTTTCATTTTTAAATAGTTTTGTTTGAATTAGCAATAGATTACCAAGCAAGCTTGAACAACCAAAAACAATTATAAATTTGATATTGATTGGACTTTCTATTAGTTAAGAACTGAGAAAACGAACTTGCATTATACACATTTCAGAGTCCGAAAGGCATGACTACGAACTCATAGTGGCCATATCTCGTGCGAAGAGCATTTTTAAGAATATCCTGCTCCTTCACTCGCAGCTGATGATAACCGGATCGTAGATCAATCTTGGAGAAGTGCTTGGCACCTTGCAGTTGGTCGAAAAGATTATCGATACGCGGCAATGGATAACGGTTTCTAATCGTGATCTTGTTCAGCTCACGATAGTCAATGCATAAACGCATGCTGTCATCCTTCTTCTTGACGAAAAGTACCGGTACACCTCATGGTGATACACTCGAACGGATGAAACCTCGCTCCAGTAACTCCTATAGTTGGTCTTTTAACTCCTTGAGCTCTATGGGAGCCATCCGATAAGGAGCCTTGGAGATTGGTTGGGCTCCTGGGATGAGCTCAATGCCAAACTCTACTTCGCGGATAGGTGGTATACCCGAAAGTTACTCTGGAAATACATCAGGGAATTCAGAAACAACTGGTTGATCTTGGATCGACGGAGCTTCGGCAGTAATATCCTAAATCATAGCTAAGAAGCCCTCGCATCCATGAGCTAATAAAGCATGGGCTTGTAAGGCGGAAATGATTTGCACATACTTGCCTTGTCTGTAACCATTATGAATGTGCTCTGGGTCTTGAACATCGCCGAAGATCACTCGATAAGTATGGCAATCGATGGTGTCATGGTGTTTAGCTAACCATTCCATGCCTAAGATTAGATCAAATTCACACATATCCAAAAGAAGTGCGTCTACTGGGCGAACCTTATCATCAAATTCTAGGGGAAGGTCTCTGTACACATGAGTAATGCGCACAGAGTTTCGCATTGGCATAGATATACCTAATATGTTCTCTAGTGGCATAGGAATCTTATTTATACGGGAAGCATAAGCAGTTAATATAACTAAGTGAGTAGCACCCGTATAAAATAAAACGCAGGCAGCATGTCCGTACATAAAGAGGATGCCAGTAATGGTACATGTCGACTTATTAGTCTGATCTCTGGTGGTAGTGTAGACACGACCTGAAACTGGTGGCTTAGGAAGAGCAGTACCAGAAGTACCAACAGTCTCTCCCTTCATGCAGTCCTTCAACATGTGACTTGGTTGTCCACAATTAAAGCAAACGTTGGGAGCCCGACGACATAGTCCAGGATGTCTACAGCCACAAGTAGTGCAGATAAAATAGGTGTAACATCCAGGAGGTACCGTCGCCACCTGAGAGCCTGTTTAAGAAGATATGCGTGAGACATGATTATCTGGGCATAAACATGACTACAGTGAAAATTTAAGATATAATACCTGATGAAGACGAGTTATTGGGCTGCTAACCCTTAGCATTCTATTTACGCCCACTCGCAGAGATGTTAGTATGTAAGACATACAACAACTTAACATAGAAGAATTTATGAATTTAGGGACCTGTTGTTGTTGGAATAAATGGCATTGTTACGGTAACTGTTATTACCGTTACGCCTGTCTGATCCGTATCGGTTATTAGTTTGACCATGCCCCTTGTTGTTCGTCTACTGAGTGGCCGGTTGGGACCGGTCTCCACCCTTCTGCCTGAAAGATACAATTGGATAGGACAATATATAAAATGAACGTACAGATTTGAATGAGATGGTAATGCTTGATGATTGAAATTTATACCTCTTATCTGGACGAGCTGGCTCCTCATAGTCGTCTCTCTCATAGAGCATCTCCAAGCTACGTGTTGCGTCTGCCACTTGTGACACATTGGTGAAAGTGGCACTAAGTAGCCGATCAGCAGTCAGGGAGTGAAGAGCCCAACGAAAGTGCTTCGCTTGCTCCTTAGCTGTACCTACAACAGTGCCCACAAATCCAGCTCACCTGAGGAATCTCTGCATAAACTCCGTGTTGTTCTCACTAGTTCTTTGACGAATACCATGGTAGTCCCTCTTTAGTCGTTCCTGCTCAGCCCTTGGAAAGAACTTATTATAGAACAGTTCCTTGAATTAAACCCAGGTCAAGGTAGCCAACCATACATCACCTCCATTTGTCAGCTTGTATGTTCTCCACCAAGCTAGTGCATCGCCTTCGAACTTATAGCAAGCCAACCGTGCCTTATAGATTTCATCACATTCCATGGCACCGAAGATCTTCTCCATGTGTGAGACGCAGTTTTTAGCATCAGATGGGACCTCAGCTTTCTCATATGCCCGGGGTTTCTACTTGTTGAATCTCTCCAGCCATGTGTGTAGAGTAACAGGTGGAGGAGGAGGAGGATTGTTCTGATGACTAGGTCCATCTTGGAATTTAGCTCGAAGCTCTGCTCAGATCTGAGGGAGCATGGTCTGCAGAGCTGCTCGGATAGCTACATCTAGTTCTTGATCATTTTGTGTGTTGACCATCTGAAAGTTTCAAAGAGGAAATGAAATGATTAATCTGATTAGAAACATAGGATAAACATAAAAGATGCATGAAGAGTTTATGAAGGCATAGCCAACGAAAATTGACATGAGTAAGGGTGAACGCCTATGGGTCGGTTCACAACACAAAATTTGAATGAGCAAGGGTGAACGCCTATGGTTCGGTTCAGAAAACAAAATTCGAATGAAAAGCACATGCGACTAAATATGGCCAGTCCTGTATCAACCATTAATTAGTCAAAAACTTAATAGAAAACAACGATGCATGAAATGAAATGAATAAAATTTAGTGTCAGTTTAGGAAGACTCTGGTGACTACCCACTAGTCACAGGTTAATTCTAAGAGCCTACAGGTCGAAACCTTGGCTCTGATACCATAATTGTAACACCTCACTTGGATAAGTGGACCGTTACTTAATAATTATGGCGTGTCATCAAAGCGTGCAAGGTAAATGTCTAATACATTAAATGACCATAAAGAAAACCGGAAACAAACATCGGTTCCAAACATAAGCTCCACACACAATGCATAGTAAAGAAATGTATGAAAGGACTAAACAATGTCCAGCAAAGCAAAAGTATGTAAATGCATTAAAAGAAGTGAAGACAAGGGAGCCTCCATCCAAATGCACATACTCTTAATGATCCTAGCTTTTCCCTTTAGTACCTGCCGTATTGGGACATAGAAGGAAATACGGCTGACCAATACGCTCAGTGTGTAGATATATGATAATGAAATGTAAACCATAAACATAAGCAAGAAATGAAGTACATTGGAATAAGTGTAAGTCTTGGAAAACATGGTATATGTTTATAAACTAGTTTATATTCTGATAAAGACTTATGTTTATTTTATACTGAAAATTGTATTTTAAATATGCCCGGAGCCTATATAGGTCATGAAGTATCAACGTGCATGAATACTTAGAGGGGTGACCTCATCATGCAATTAGAGGGGTTGCCTCTAATTATAAAAGTCTGGGTTAGAGGGATCAGCTCCATGAAACGGATGCAAGGCACCCACCACAGTTACCATGCAATCTTGCTAAACTTGTCCTAGGATGCACCCATTCGCCCCACATGATAATAATAAAATAGGCCAAATAACTAAAAGGGACGCCACGAGAAATGACTCTCACCACGGAAGAGTCATAACACCTGTGCCTCTAGTGTTATTGTTAGAAATACGTTTTTACGTATATTAGAAGTATCGGTCACTCCACAATATGATTTATGTTGTAATAGCTCGTAGTTAGTAATTAGTTGTTATTTGCTTATTAACTTAAGTAAGAACCGGTCCATGGGCTTGTCATGGACCGGCCCAAGCCCAATGTTTAGCTTGGACTATAAATACCCCTTTCCACTAAGGAAAGGGGTTGGTTGTTGTTTCATTCCACATTTCATAGTAATAAAATCTTCCATATATTTCTCTCACTTTCTCTCTCTAGTTTCTCTCACTAGAAAAACATCAACCCACTTCATAGATTCATAGGTTATCAATTTCTACATTTGGTATCAGAGCTATGGGGTGATTTAAGGTAAGGATTGTGTTACTTTTTTAGTTTTTGAATCTATTAGTGATCTTTAGGAAAAATCAATCTTGAATCTTGTTATTTTTGGTGTTTTTGTTATTGGGATTGATTGATAAGGATTGGGTTTAGCTTATTTTGGTAAAAATCATAAAACTTTTTGTGGTTTTGGATCAAAAATCGGGGTAAAAAGCTTCTTTTTAAGTCTCGGAAACAATTTCTTCCAGTTTTTTCCGAATAGGATTCCGAATAGGAGGATTTTCAGCTTAGACAGTTTATTCCGAATAGGATTCCGAATAGGAAGAGTTTCCGAATAGACGAAATTGTTCCGAATAGAGAATTTTTTTCCGAATAGAAGAAATTTTCCGAATAGAGAATTTTTTCCGAATAGAAGAAAATTTTCCGAATAGAGAAGGTTTTTCCGAATAGAGAAGTTTTTTCCGAATAGAAGATCTTTCCGAATAGAAGATTTTTTCCGAATAGCCAATCTTTCCGAATAGACACCAATTTTCCGAATAGCCAACTTTTCCGAATAGACACCAATTTTCCGAATAGCCAAAATTAGGAAATATTCCGAATAGACCAGTTTTTCCGAATAAGCCAAATTGCCAAAATATTCCGAATTGAAGAAAACATTCCGAATAGGGGTTTTTCCGCATAAGGGTTATTCTGCATAGAGTTTATTCCGAATAGGGTATTTTTCAGCATAGGATTATTCCGAATAGGCATTATTCCGAATAAGGGTGTATTCTGAGTTTGGGTTATTCCGTATAAGCAAGTTCAAGGGGTATTTGAGTTTTTTCGACGATCTTTAGTGGATTTAATCTTGAGTTCAACCAACACAACACAAATTCTCAACCTTTCTTCACTGCTCGATCAAACGATAATCTTTGAGTCTGTTAAGTGATCACAATGAATCCAAGTTCATTAATGCCTCAGATGACATCTCTTACGGATATCTCGATCATAACGGGGACTGATAGTCGTCCACCGATGCTTATTAAAGAGGTGTTTGAGGCATGGCAAGGTCGAATGATGCAATATCTAAAGGGGAAACCGACCTACGGAAGGCTTATGGTCAAATCGATTTTGAATGGTCCACTCGACTATGGTACCATTACGGTTGACAACGTGACTAGACCACGAGAATTTGAAGAACTCACTCCTGCTCAACAACTTGTTGCAGATGCAGATGAAAAAGCTCTTCAAACAATTCTCCAAGCTCTTCCCCATGATATTTATAGGATGGTAAGCAAGTATACGGTGGCAAAAGACTTATGGGAACGTCTTAAGGTGTTGCTACAAGGCACGTCTCTCACCAAACAAGAAAGGGAGTGTCAGCTGTATGATTTGTTTGATAGATTCACCTACAACCCAGGGGAAACACTTCACGATTATTACTTCAGATTCACCACACTCATGAATGATCTGAATGTATACAATCTTGAGATTGCTCCATTCCAGGTTAACACCAAATTCTTGAACACTCTACCTCAAGCTGAATGGGGTGAGTACATTACCGATGTCAAGTTAACCAGGGATCTGCATAAGTGTAATTTGGATCAAATATATGCCTTCCTTCAGCAGCATGAGAAGCATGTGATTATGCACCGTTCTCCTCGCGGTATGTATCCAGATTCCTTAGCTTTGATGGCGAATCAACCAAGCTTGTCTCACAACAACACACCTTATATCTTGGGACATCAAGCCTATCACCAATCACCTTACATGACACCAGCTTTTCCCCAATACTCGATCTTACCACAACCCCCCACCTCACATCAACAACAGTATCGGTTCAATGCACCTTCGCCACAGTATGGTTCACAACTTCATCCAGCAAATGTTGCACCTTATGCTCAGCCTTCATATTCGTCTTATCAAGAGAATGCATCATATCAAACAAGCTACCCTGATCAAATGTGTATTCCTTCTACTGATTATGCAGCTCATCCAGATCAAGCATTGTATTGTGATGATGAAGAAGTCCCTGTTCCTGTTTTCCAACAAGGAGCTGACCCAGTTGAAGTGCTAACTACTATGTCTGCATATCTCACAAGAACTTTAAGCAAACGAGGATTCAGAGGATCAGCTCCTACCAACAATCAGTTGAGGAATTCATCCAATTCTCGCCAACAAGCTACAATTGAGAATGGCAAGGTCATGGTTCAGCCAATTCAACCGTATCAGGGGAGATCTTCCACTTCAACCAATGCTCGCACGATTACTCCTGCTCCTGCTCCTATGGTCAACAATCCTCCACGGGCTAATACAGGCAAGTTGAGAATGATTACCTGCTACAACTGCAAAGAAGAGGGTCATATGTCCAGGGATTGTAAGAAACCCAAGAGGAAAAGGGATGGACAGTGGTTTGCAGAAAAGATCTATCTGGTAAATGCTCAGGCTCAAGGAAGGGAACTTGATGAAGAGGAGCTTGCATTTCTTGCTGACCCAGGGATTGCTGAAAAAGACGTTGTCACCACGCAAAATGCAGCTTACCAAGCCGATGATCTTGATGCGTATGATTCCGACTGTGATGACTTTCAAACTGCAAAGGCTGCTTTCATGGCAACTTTCTCCAGCTTAGGGCCAGATAAGAAATCTGAGGTACTTATTAATAACACCGATAATGCCACTGATGCTAGTATTCAACCACATCAAGTTGGGCAAGAGAGTGCTGATTCGAATGAATCTTCGGTGGTGAGTCCTTCAAACGAGGAGACAAACAATGATAGCAATATCAATGTGAGTCCCCAGACTTTGAGTGAATCACAACCGGGACCTAGTTCGCATACGCCTACTCCTGCTCAACAAGATTTGGTCATGGTTCCTGCTACATTACTTAGCCAAATGAATGCTGCACTCTTAGAAACCTTAGCTAAGAATAAGAATTTGTCTGATGAGCTTGCCTTAAGCAATGAGAAAGTACAAACTTTGGAATTAGTGCCTTCGTCTAGTGTTCTCACAAATCTTGAATATGATCATTTTAGAAACAAACAAATGGGTCACTTGCAAGAGATCGAAAACTTAAGAGCAAATCTGTCTAATGAACTTAAAGAAAAGGAGTTAGTGGTCACTAATTTTCAAAAACTTCAAACTGATTTTGAATTACTCGAATCTAAGAAGACTGAAATGGAGATTAATGCCACTAATAAGATTAGAAGTCTAGATTACTTGCTGTTAAGACAATACGCTGCTTCACAACTAGTTCACTTATTTGATGCTTCATTTAGAGAATTTAACTTATCACGTCTAAAAGGCCTTCCCCCTAATCCACGGTATGCAAAACAAGCTTTAAGACATAGTCCTAGACTTTATAATGCAACTCAATTAGGATTGGCGTTAGACCCGATTGTTTTTCCCAATGATAGAACAAGTAAGGATCTAGTGGATGAGGATCGGTCATACAATTCTGCAAAATATCCCGAGTGTGATTATTTTAAGATGAATAAGGAGCTTGCAAAAACTGATTTTAGAGTTCGCTTCCATATGGATAAAGATCTCATCACAGCACCGACCTACATGTTAGAGGAAGAACGCTCTAGTACATTTCCTACACTTGTCAACATGGAAGGTCCTAAGGAAATTCCAAAGGATCTTCCACCTGTTAGCACTGTATGGTTAAACTTGAAAGAGATTAACCGATACTTTACTAACTTTGACAAGGTCATTTTGGAATGTACGACTTCAAATGGCTTAAACGCCGGAGAATGGGCTTTCGAACACATGAACGAGGTGTTTAAAACTAAGATCAATCCGTTTGTCGAAAGTCTAAAAGAAAGTTTTGCATCTCTTAAGGAAAATCTTCAGTTTGAAATTGGGGAAGTTCAAAAGTGTTTTATGAAATGGACACCGCTTACGAACTGCAACTAATTGAAAAGGAAAAGATTTTAACCGAATATGACCGATTCTTGTCTGAAATAATCTCGTGTGATGTGCTTACTACTGTAAATGTTAATTATTCGAATGAGCTTACATCCACTATGATTAATTGTGATGCTGTGAATATTTGTGAGGATATTTGTGATGATGTTTGTAATCTTTCTGTAAATGTTGCTGATACTGTAAATGAGGTAGAAAATCATTCTTGTCACGAATCTAACGCTGAGTTTTTAAAGCTACAAGATTCTTACAATTTACTTTCACAACGCTTTAATCAACTAGAACAACATTGTATATCTTTAGAATTAAAACAACAAAATCAAAATGAAAATCTTTTGATATCAAATGTTTGTGAAAACGGTGTTGAGACAAGTGACAAGATGATTGCAATTGTTAAGACATTAGAGGAAGAAATCATGAGATTGAAGAGAGAGATATCATCAAAGGAAACATTAAGAATGGAACTAGAGGCCGCAGAGTCTAAAAACCAAGTCTTAGAAATTAGACTATCAACTGTTCTAGGGGAGATGGATCGGACAAGGCAGGGACTATCCGCTCTTTATGGTTCACTAGAAGATCGATTCGCTTTTAATGCGACACAGCAACAATATTATATTGAACAACTGAACCAAAAGTGCGAAGAAATCTCTGACTTGAACATCCTGCTCATAGACAAAAATATGGTTTTGGCTGAGTTAAAGGAGACACTTCTTCTCACCCGACAAGAAGTTGTTGATAACTTAGCTACCGACTCTGCACCGTCCACTAGTGCTCCAACAACCAAGAAAGTAGTGCTTTATAAGAATCCGCTTCATAAGAGAAACCCGGTTGTATACGATGATTATATGAGGAATGCCATTAAACATGTCGATCTTCTTAGGGATATTTTAGACGATCTTTATGCCTTAGATCCCTCAAGGAGCGACTATTATTCGGCTCATGAATATGTTAAGCGAGTTCAATATTGCTTGGCTTATTTACAATACATAGGTACACCAGGTTCAGCACTACTTAATAATAGGCCCATTGCTGTCACTCCATTTAATAAGACTCCAGGAGCGAAACCATCATTGGCACAATCAAGTAAGACACCTTTAAAATCTGCTGCTAATGTTCCCAATTTGCCTTCTACAGGATTAAAAGAGACTACTAAGGCTAAAGGATCGCCACTCAAGAAAGATAAGATCAAGCCCGCCACTAGTAGTGCCACAAAGAAGAAAGTAGAAGTCCACAATAGGAATGCTAGTTCAGTTTTAAATAAAATGAATCATGTTAAGACTAAAAGCTCTGCGCCTGTGCAGCAGCCTAAACCATTCGTGAATTCTGATTTAAATTGTTGGAATTGTAATGAATGTATGTTTTCCCAGCGTCATGATTTGTGTCTGATTGATCACGTTAATGAAATGAATGCTATTAAGAATGGTCTTGAATGGAAGCCAACGGGTAGAACTCGTGCCCAAGTTGGCTGGCAATGGCGTCCCACTGGTAGGACCTTTACACTAGATGGTAAAATGTGCCCTTTAACTAGGAATGCAACCATTGAGGTTAGGTCTGAGCGTCCTTTAGTTAGGAACACTCGCACTCAAGTATGGAAACAGCGTCCTTTAATTAGGTCTGCCCCCACTATAGTGCCTATCAGTGTAGAAATACCTCAGGATTTGAGCCAATTAGAATCTACACCACCAATTAAGAAGAAGAAGGCTAGGAAATCTAAGAAACCTAGAGTTAGCAAATCTAAGATTATTAAATCTGTACCTGCTAATAACAAGGAACACTCAGATTCCGATACCTCTACATTGTCTTTGTGTGGTGATATTTTCAGGTGGTCCAAATCATCCTGTGGTATTTGGACTCCGGTTGTTCAAAACATATGACCGGAAATCGCTCGATGCTCCGAAATTTCGTCAGCAAGTTTCTTGGTACGGTTAAATTTGGGAATGATCATATAGCAAAGATTATGGGATACGGTGAATATCAGATTGGAAACGTGACGATTTCTAGGGTATACTATGTTGAAGGTCTTGGTCATAACTTATTCTCAGTAGGACAGTTTTGTGATTCCAACCTTGAGGTTGCTTTTCGACAACATACTTGTTTCATCCGCAACTTGGAAGGAAAAGATTTGTTGAAGGGATCTCGTGGTGCAAATCTTTACACTTTGTCCTTACAAGACATGATGGCCGCTTCTCCAGTATGTCTTCTCTCTAAAGCCTCTAAGACTAAGTCGTGGTTATGGCATCGCAGATTATCTCATCTTAATTTTGATGCTATTAATCATCTGGCTAAAAACGAGTTAGTTCGTGGTCTTCCAAAGCTTAAATTTCACAAGGACCATTTATGTTCCGCGTGTTCAAGAGGGAAGAGCACCAAGAAATCTTACAAACCCAAAGCTGAAGACACTAATCAAGAAAAACTTCATCTTTTGCATATGGATCTTTGCGGACCGATGAGAACTGAAAGTGTGAGCGGTAAGAAATTCATTCTCGTCATTGTGGATGATTTTTCCAGGTTTACATGGGTTAGATTTCTACGTACAAAGGATGAAGCACCAAAAGCTATCATCACTTTTCTGAAGTTCATTCAGGTACGTTTGAATACCACTGTCCGCCGCATTCGTACAGACAATGGTACAGAGTTCGTAAACCAGACTCTTCGTGATTATTATGAAGGAGTTGGTATATCACATGAAACATCCGCTGCACGCACTCCACAACAAAACGGTGTCGTTGAAAGACGAAATCGCACACTTATGGAAGCTGCTCGGACCATGCTTATTTATGCGAACGCTCCATTGTTCTTGTGGGCAGAGGCTATTTCTACTGCATGTTTCACCCAAAACCGTTCTATCATTCGGAAACGCCATGGAAAAACACCTTATGAGCTTCTACATGACCGCAAACCCGATGTTTCATTTTTCCATGTGTTTGGTGCTTTGTGTTATCCAAACATCAATAGTGAGAACTTGGGTAAGCTTCAACCAAAAGCAGACATAGGTATTTTCATTGGTTACTCACCGTCCAAAAGAGCATACCGAATCTATAACCGTCGTCTTGGCAAGATTGTAGAAACTATGGACGCTGATTTCGACGAGCTGACAGCGATGGCTTCTGAGCAACACAGCTCTGAACCCGCGCTTCATGAGATGGGACCCGGTGCTATAAGTTCCGGATTAGTTCCCAACAATCCTACTTCTACATCATTTTTACCACCTTCAAGGCCCGAGTGGGATAAACTGTTTCAACCGTTGTTTGATGAATTCTTCGATCCCCCGACTGATGAAGTTCCAGTACCTGTAGTAATTGCTCCAATACCTGAAGTGGTTGCTCAAGTTAATGAACCTTTATCTAATGCATCTACAATTCAAGTTGAACCAGATGCACCTTCACCAAGTGATTCACAAACTACACCTGAATCATCACCCCTACTCGTGCCTAATGATGTGGAAGAGGATTCTACTGATCACGACCTGGAATATGCTCACTTGCAAGAGCTTCCTTTCTTTGGTGTAGCGTTCCCTGAAAACCCTTCAGCCGCCTCTACCTCAGAAGAAGCTCCATCTATTGTTCACTCCAGACCACCTAGGATTGAAAACCATAGCACTAAATGGACAAAAGATCACCCAATTAGGAATGTTATTGGAGATCTAGATCGACCAGTCTCTACACGCCATCAACTACAAGAGAGTGCACTATATTGTTACTTTGATGCATTTCTCTCTGAAGTTGAACCCAAAAATTGGCAGCAGGCTATGACCCAATCATCTTGGATTGAAGCTATGCAGGAGGAACTCAATGAATTCAAACGACTAGAAGTATGGGAATTGGTTCCTCGCCCTGACAAGGTTAACATCCTTACTTTGTTATGGGTTTATAAGGTTAAACTTGATGAGATGGGTTCGGTATTGAAGAATAAAGCAAGATTGGTCGCTAGAGGATATAAAAAAGCCTTGGGTATAGACTTTGAGGAATCTTTTGCTCCTGTGGCTAGATTGGAGGCGATTAGACTATTCCTTGCGTTTGCTGCTCATATGAACATGATCGTCTATCAAATGGATGTGAAGACGGCATTTTTGAACGGTGAACTAAGGGAAGAAGTTTATGTTAGTCAACCGGATGGGTTCGTCAGCACGGAGTCTCCTAACCATGTGTACAAGCTTAAGAAGGCTCTCTATGGGTTGAAACAAGCTCCACGCGCGTGGTATGACCTCCTGTCAACATATCTCATGTCGGAAGGCTTCTCCAAAGGCAAAGTGGACCCCACTCTATTCACTCTCAAGGACGGCAATGACATGCTTCTGGTACAAATTTATGTTGATGATATAATTTTTGCTGCCACTAACATAGAATTGTCTAAACAATTTGAGAAGATAATGTCCACACGCTTTCAGATGTCGATGATGGGAAAAATTTCATTTTTCTTAGGATTACAGATTTCTCAGAATCCCAGAGGCATCTTTATTAATCAATCCAAATATGCTCTAGAATCTCTTAAGAAATATAACTTTGAGAATTGTGACCCCGTAGACACTCCAATGGTTGAGAAAACCAAGTTAGATGAAGATAGGGATGGGATTATTGTCGATCCGAAACTTTACCGTGGAATGATCGGCACCCTTCTCTATCTGACTGCTAGCAGGCCTGATTTGCAATTTGCTGTATGCATGTGTGCCCGGTATCAGGCTCGGCCTACCGAAAAGCACTTACATGTAGTGAAAAGGATCTTTCGGTATCTAAAAGGAACACTTCATCGTGGTCTATGGTATCCGAAAGACTCCTCGATTGCTTTAATATCATACGCAGATGCCGATCATGCTGGATGTCAAGATACGAGGCGTAGCACTTCTGGATCTGTGCAACTCCTAGGAGATAGATTGATCAGTTGGTCTTCAAAAAGGCAGAAAAGCGCTGCAATTTCTAGCACGGAGGCTGAATACATCGCCATGTCCGGTTGTTGTGCTCAAGTCCTTTGGATGAGATCACAATTAACTGACTACGGTCTTGGATTTAACAAAATCCCGATGTATTGTGACAACAAGAGCGCCATTGCCCTTTGCTGCAACTATGTTCAACACTCCCGGGCCAAGCACATAGACATTCGCTACCATTTCATCAAGGAGCAGGTGGAGAACGGAGTGATCGAGCTGTATTTTGTCACTACTGAGTATCAGCTGGCGGATATGTTCACCAAAGCCTTAGATCGAGGACGAATCGAGTTTTTGATCGACAAGCTTGGCATGAAATCATTCACTCCAGCGACTCTCAAAGAGTTGGCAGAAGAGTCAGCTGAATAGTCGTGGTAAACTATTCAGAGTATCCTTTGGTTGTGATCATGTATATTATCGTAAATATATAAACCACAAAAGAAAAATACAAAAATATAAAACCAAGAAAAACCATAAAAAATATAAAACCAACAAAAACCATAAAAAATATAAAACCTAGAAAAACCATAAAAAGTATAAAATCAAGAAAAACCAAAAATATTTTTTGTTTTAAATCGGGCATGTCTTTTAGTACGGTAATATTTACGGCCTTAGAAATGTCGATCAATATTGACACGGTGCCATAAATAGAGTCCGTATAAAAGTTGTACATTTTTAAAACATGCCCATTATGGCTTGTAGTTATTTCTGACTGCAACCCGGTTTTCATATTAAAGTCACGTATTTCCTTGGAAAACGTTGGCTCAGAACGGGAATTAATTTTCTCGGGCGTGATTTACAAGCCAAATCATGCAAAGGGATCAAGTTTACTTTATAACTTGGTCTGACACGAATTTGTGTACGTCTCAGTGCATTAATTTGTTAAAATAAGAGAAATCTTATTGACACCACGAATCAAACTTTTTCAAGAAATCAATTGGGAAATATTTTTCATCATCATGTGCCTCGTTAAACAATGACTACAGCTCTTTCAATAGAAAACGGGTCATCGTTTAAGGGGGAGAAAATGTTTCATCATCTTTCACATCAAAAAGATCTTCAAAAGTTTTCAAGGAAATTCATAAAGCTTAATGGTTAATGGTTGGATTGCTTTGGCATTTGTAGTGTTGTTGCTTATAAGTTTGTCGTGGATAGTTTTGTGCTTGTGTTAAGTTAAGCTAATCACTAAGACTCGAATAGTTAACATAAGATAGGGTCAAAATGGCAAGTGTTAAAACTTAGTAAACAAAAGAATAATGAATGAAGCAAAAAGAAAAGTGAGGGGGCAAAGTTGACAACTTGTCCAAACTTGTGGAAAACTTTGACCTAGTCAAAAGTCTCCCCCCTCGTTTCTTCTTTCATTTCACTGTTCTTGTTTAATCATTTGCCGCCATTGACATACCTTCCACACAAACTCACAAAACCAATCAATCATCTGAAATCAATACATCTTCTAGATCCGATCTTCACAAAAGGTATTAAATCGGCTTAATTTTTCATTAACATCAAGTTAATTAACTGCTTAATTGGAAAATCAAAACGAATCAATTTACTGTTTAAATTAGGGTTAATTATTTGGGGGTTTTGCCTGGGGATGATTCGGAATAGGTTTAATTGCATAAATTTGGCCTTTAGAACACTTGAATCAATCGATTGTATGCCCAATTAGAAAAAACGTCACTGTTTGTAACTTTCCGAATAGAACAGTTTTTTCCGCATAGGGTAAACTTTCCGCATAGGAAAAAGTTCCGCATAGGGTAAACTTTCCGCATAGGAAAAAGTTCCGCATAGGGTAAATTTTCCGCATAAAGCAAAAGTTCCGCATAGGGCAAAAATTCCGCATAGGGCAAAAATTCCGCATAAGGCAAAAAGTTCCGCATAGGGCAAAAATTCCGAATAGGGCAAAAATTCCGAATAGGGCAAAAATTCCGAATAGGGAAAACTTCCGAATAGGGCAAATGTTCCGAATAGGGATAAAGTTCCGAAAAGGGATAAATGTTCCGAATAGGAAAATGATCCGAATAGGAAAATGTTCCGAATAGGAAAATGTTCCGAATAGGAAAATGTTCCGAATAGGAAAATGTTCCGAATAGGAAAATGTTCCGAATAGGAAAATGTTCCGAATAGGAAAATGTTCCGAATAGGAAAATGTTCCGAATAGGAAAATGTTCCGAATAGGAAAATGTTCCGAATAGGAAAATGTTCCGAATAGGAAAATGTTCCGAATAGGAGAATGTTCCGAATAGGAAAATGTTCCGAATAGGAAATGTTCCGCATAAGCCTAAATGTTCCGAATAGGAAATGTTCCGCATAAGCCTAAATATTCCGAATGGAGGAATTTTTTCCACATAGCCCAAATGTTCCGAATGGAGGAATTTTTTCCACATAGCCCAAATGTTCCGAATAGGCCTTTATTCAGAATAGAGATCTTATTCCACATAGGCTAATTATTCCGAATAGAAGATGTTTGAATGATTTCAAAGCTTAAGGGATTATGTCATATGTACAATGCTTAGGTTTAAAGTCATAATGATATTCATACTTGTTTGTATCAACCTTTGTGTTTTTATCTTAAGCAGAGACGATGACTAACCCTACCGTACAACAAATACAAGACGACAGAGCCGCCGCCATTGCTGAAGCCAAGACTCTTAAGTTTGTTCCAAACAACTACCGTCTGAAGGAGGTATCTCACTCTACCCATAATGGCTTTAAGGTAGCTACAGCCATGCTTGATAAATCTCACTTCAAGTATGCGCTAAGGAGAAGTGCTTCGGTGCCCTATGACTACCTTTACGAGTTCTGGGCTACCAAAGAGAGGACGTCGAACAAGATCACTTTTTCCTTGGACAACAAGCAGCAGACGCTTACAGTGTCAGATTTCAGGAAGATCTTTGGCTTTCGTCCGATTCTCAATGGACTACCATCATACTCACCCAACCCAACCAAGGACCAGATCATGGAGATGTTCACCGCTATTGGATGTCTTGACATACGAACCCCGTCTGAGTTTACTACTGCTAAAGTCGGCCAACCTTGGAAAGCTATTTTTGGGATTCTTAGCCGATGCTTGACACCCAAAACAACTGGGTATGATGCTGTTCGTCCACCGATCATCAAAATGTTTTATGGTATGTTCAAAGGTATGGGTATTGATTATGCATCACTGCTGTGGGAGGAGTTTACTTTTCAACTCTTCACTAACACAAAGGGTAAAATCAGAACTTACCAATACCCTAGGTTTATTAAGTTGATTATACATTACTTTATGGAAAACGATGCATCCATTAACAAGCTTGCAGGTAGTCGTTACCACATGATAGATGATGATGATTTGGTAGACTTAAGGCAGGAGACTCATTCGAATACGGTTATTCCTGGTCCCATTCCCAGTCATCTTCTGACCGATGAGATCATTGAATCTGATGACTACAAGAACTTGCTCACGGAAATTGAGAAACAACGAGCAAGCCTTCTAGCAGGGGAAGACTCATCTACCACGGTTAAAAGCAAAGGTAAAAGGAAGCAAGCAGATTTACCTGAGCCCAAAACCAAGAAGAAGAAGACAGAGGGTAAAAAGGGAAAGGGTAAGGATTTGATGCGTCTACGTGATGAAGCAGATATTGTTGATCCTGATCTTGAGAAAACTGAGAAACAAATGATGAAAACAGCCATTAAAAGGAGCAGAAAAGATACTGGTGGTAGTGGTTCAGGTGTAAGAGTAGACGTTGAGGATGAGTATATTGAACCTCATGATGTTGATGAGTTTGGGTCACCTGAAAATTATTCCACTTCGAAGGAGCCATCAATCCCTGTTTCTACACCACTTCCTCCACCACCACCAAAACCCATCCTTAGCACCGCAGTCACAACTGAGCCTATTCCATCAACATCTACAACATCTACAACATCTGCAATGGCAGCAATAGTGTTGGGCGAGATGTTGGATAAACATGTGGATGCTCACAAGAAAGAAATGAATGAACTTCGCCAAGAGTTAAATAGAAGATCTCAAAGTGAAGAAGCATCAAGGAAAGCTCAAGAAGAGTTAATTGCCAAGTTCACTGCAGACATGGAAGCTACACGTAAAGCTCATGCAGAGGAACTTGCTCAGGTAAAAAGGGATGAAGCTAATAGGCATAAAGCACGAATTGCAAGACTTAAAGCTATTAAGGATGACCTTAAAGAGCAAAACGACGCTCTTGAAGCTACTATTGAGCAGAAAGTAAAAGACTCAGTTGAATCCTTAATGCCTAAACTGCGTGATGACTTGAAGACGCTTGCTGCTGATAACTTGATGATCAAGTCATCCAATCCTTCAGAAGCCGCCTACAAGATCGCATATGACTTGACGGATTTTGAACTGAAGAAGATCCTTAAGGCTCGAATGAAGGAACTTGGTTCGTTTGATAAATCGAGGAAACAACGAGCTCTCTTCAAATCCCTGAATGACGCTATCATGGAGGATGATAGGTTGTTCAAGACATTTGGAAGTGTGGTTCCCTACCACATTCTCCCTGAAGAAGAACGGGAAGAGAGTGAGGAAGACGAGGGTACTGGTGGAGAGGAGGAAGAAGAAGAAGAAGAAGATAAGAATGAGGAGGAGGATGAGGATGAGAATGATAAGGATGATGAGGACGATAGTGATAATGATGATGAAGATGAGGATGATGATGAGGATGGTGATGATGAGGATGAGGATGGTGATGATGAGGATGATGATGATAATGATGGTAACGATGGTGGTGATGGTCACCAGGAGAGTGTTAAGGGGAGCAATGCTGATAAAGGTGAACAGCGTGAGAAAGGGGATAAAGGCGCCAGCTCAAAGAAAGTGGTTAAGTCTGGCACCAAGTCAAAAAAGGATGCAGCACCAAAGGAGAAGTCTACATCCACGGAATCCAGACGATCGAAGTGGCGCCATGACGTGAATGCCACTACAGGGTCATCTATTCCTGGTACATTTATCCATAAATCAATACCTGTTACCACTAACCCCGTTAGTTCTTGTGTTGTTACTCCTGTGATTGCAGAATCGGTTACCGAACCAGAAGCTGCTCAACACTCACCCATCCATGACACTGCTGAAATGCCTGAATCTGAAGCAGATGTTCACATCTCCACTCCTCTGCAACAAAACCCACAATCTACTATTGCTGAACCAAGCACAAGGAACTGGGAGGACACGTTGGAAATCGACGAGACTGCTCCACCACAGGCTTGGATCATGGCAGCGGCGCAGTATGATCCGATCACCGACGCCGACAAAGAAGTCTTGTACCTTCGTATCCGAAGTCCTATTGACTTATGTGCATTTCTTGCTCATGAGTATAAGACTTCGGTTACTCCATCATTGGTGAAGAAAGTACTAAAGGATAAAAGACTTCGCGCCAAAACCCGGTTGCCCCAAATGGAGTTCGAATATTATGCCGAGGAGATCCTGAAGGCTCTGAATACCGTTCAACGGCCAGGTCTTCATGAATCAGAAAGAGCTCCACCTCCAATGGATCAAGATAATCAGATTGCTCTTGACTTCTTTGTCACCAATGATCTGGTATATCTACTGAAGGGGTCATCGAAGTACGCAACATCCCTGACCTTGCTAAAAGCTGCCAACTGGGGGACAATACCCTTCATCGAGGAAAAGGTAAACCGACTCTGGGTCCCTAAGATAAATCGTAATTATGATATGTATGCTGTCATAGGTGCATCTCATTGGGACGAACGAGTCAAAAGGGCGTACAGGGGTTGCTGCCTAGTCAATTCTGGAAGCTCAGTAAGGTCCGATATCCGCATCTCCAGCATTTTAGGGATGAAAACAGAAGCCAAGAACGGCTATTATCATGTGACGGAGATTCGCTTGAAAAGGGAGGATGACAGGGAATACAGAATCCAGCAGGGAGATTTTTCCATCATTCGCCTTGAGGATATCGAAGATATGCTGCTTCTGATGACCAGAGATCAACTGACACATATTCCTCGTGAAGATCTGATTGCGTTGAATACAGCACTTCGTATGTTCACACGAAGCGTTGTCATCAAAACACGAGTTGAAGATCTTCAGTTAGGAGTCGAAAGCTATCAGAGGAAGCTCAATTTAACCCGTCCTGTGAACAAAGTGTTACCTCAACATGTAGCAAGATGTCCTTATACCGGCATTTCGGTCCCGAATTACGGCATTTTCTACTTAAACAGTCGAGGTTTGATGAAGTTTATGAGGATGGGGGAGCTCCACAAGTATAGTGATGGAACTCTTATACAAGTCAGAGGAAAGTTGGAGCATCTGAACTCGGGTAAGACTTTGCCAGAAATGACGGAGGATTGGCATCAAGGTTACCGGCAGATGGCGAAGTACGTGATCAAAAAGATCGATCAAAAGCTCCGTGAACGTAGGTTGATGAGGAGTTTGGAAAGATTCGTGGGTGGTAGACCATATGGAGTGCACTACAGGACACTGCAACGATCCATCTGAAGGGTCGTACATTTCAGGTCACTCTATATTGGTAGTATTATTTGTGAATATGTATATTTGTGAATAATGTGCGTTAATGGCTTGTTGTAGTGTTAAAGTATGATAATTTTTCAAGAATTTCTCACAAGATTCTAAATCTTTCAAAATATATCATATTAAAGCACTACAACTACCCCTTATTAACTTAAGGGGGAGCAATCATTTGTTCTATGGCCAAACATCAATTTCATTTTTACCCAAAGACCGGTTAATCCATTCAATATCCCAAATATTAATGGTTAACATTTTGGATAAGGGGAGAAAATGGGATTAAGGAGACGTAAGTGATACTTGGCTAAAAGATGAAAAAGACTTAAAGATCATCCAACTTAATATGTGTTAAGCACGTGTTAAGGGGGAGCATTTTTGATGAACAAAACACCTAAGGTACAAAACTTTTGATTTCAATATCACAAGTACTTTAGGTGATTTTCAATGATTTTTCATGGTGGCAATTCCTTCCCAAAACACGCTTAATTCACGACGGATGTGGTGACAAAAGGGTGGTAGGAATAGGTTTAGTCCAATGATTCATCAGAGCCGATGGAATCTTCCCAAGGACAATTCCCTAGTTAGAATTAGAAGTCCTAGGAAAGATGGAGAAAGAATGTGAACGTAGCTGAATGCCGACCAAGTACTTAAGCTAGCACTGGAACAATCACAACAAGGTGCTAGTGATGACGTATTGGTAAGCATTGAAGGGGTTGAAGAATGAAAAAGAAATGTAAAGATAAAGGGTGTAAAGAAAGAAGCCCTCCTTACAACTTTAGGCAGAAACCGGGTCAATACATATGCTATTGAGGTCATTTTTGCTAATGATTCTCGGTATTGAAGAAAGACGTCATGGACCCAGTGATGCAATGCACAACCCTTCCCCAGCTAACTCAAATATCTCTCAAAAGGTATTTGTTTTAATCACACGGAGATCAACACGTTATCTATTGGTTTATTCATTCCGAATAGACTGGTATTGAAAAGGTGGCACTCCTCTCCAGCCATCACTCACTAAATCAAAACGCACAATCGAGTCTAGAGCCAAGAGATCATCAAAAGTCTCATTAGGACACTTTCCATTTATTCCTTGCTTTCTCACACACCGTGAAAAGTAAGAGATTTTCATGAGTCCTACGCAGTATTCCTGTAATATTGCCAGAACATCCGAGTAATACGCAAGTATTACAATGAAGATGGAAATCCTGCTTGAGCCAACATCAAACAAGCTCATGGTAGGTTACACGTGCGGTTCTTTTAGAACCAATCTTGTGAAAAACTGGAAGGTAACAGTGGTTTAATTCTTAATTGAACTTAAACTCGTTCCAGGCCTCTTCGCATTATCATATGATCTTGCCAGAACACTCAGAGTGACTCTTTATTGACCACAGTGACGAGTGGAAATCCTTCTAGTGTCAACATCAAACAGCACTTGGTAGGTAACGCGCAAGATTCTTTATGAATTGAGCTCGTGACAACTGGAAAGCAACGATGGTGAAAATCTTAATTGAAATTCACTTGTTCCAGGTTTCATGAATTGACGGCTTTTTAATCACAAGGATAATTTATCCAAGTGATTCACTCTTTATGTTCGCAGTCAGCTTTGGACGGTCGAATAAAGAGAACGGGTTCACCCGCGAAATCCTGTCAGGAAGTTACTTAATTGAAACTATCCGTCACGGGTACGATATCTAATATCGTCCAACGGTCTTCACCGACCGGAGGTAAAATGCTACCGAATTAGAATAAAATGTTCAAAGCCATTTTATTCGTGTCGTTGCTGTGTACCTGCTAAAGACGGTGGCGTTGCTGTGTACCTGTTGAAGACGGTGGCGTTGCTGAGTACCAGTAAAGACGATGGTGTTGCGGTGTACCTGGAAAAGTCGTTCCCACATGCTTATGTCTTTTGCAACAAAGTTCAGCAAAAATTCAAGAAAGTACAAGATGAAGTCTTCCGCTGTACCAAACTCTGAAGCTTTCGAGAATTCAACAAAAAGACGTAAGTGTGTGGAACATGAAGTCACGAGGAGGCAAAGTTCACAAGAAAGGCAAAGATCGCACGTGAAAGGCCAAAGAACAATGCTCTCAAGTCAAAGCCAAAAAGATCAAATCAACATATTCACAACAAAAGAAAGAAAAGAAGAAAAGACTACGAGCTAAAGAACGAAGACTTAGTATAGTATGCTAGGTTTAGAACTTTGTAAACGTGGAGTGACCTCCCTTAGGGGGAGATTGTTAGAAATACGTTTTTACGTATATTAGAAGTATCGGTCACTCCACAATATGATTTATGTTGTAATAGCTCGTAGTTAGTAATTAGTTGTTATTTGCTTATTAACTTAAGTAAGAACCGGTCCATGGGCTTGTCATGGACCGGCCCAAGCCCAATGTTTAGCTTGGACTATAAATACCCCTTTCCACTAAGGAAAGGGGTTGGTTGTTGTTTCATTCCACATTTCATAGTAATAAAATCTTCCATATATTTCTCTCACTTTCTCTCTCTAGTTTCTCTCACTAGAAAAACATCAACCCACTTCATAGATTCATAGGTTATCAATTTCTACAGTTATGGTTATGGTACCTTCATAACTAGGTGGAACTGGCATGCATGTATATAGCGCAGGCAATCTAAAATATTAATCATATAATTACTGTTTAGTTTAAGTAAACTACTAGGGAAAACAGATGGCTGCAAACGGGGAAATCCTAATATAGGAAGGGAGTGTCCTTACTGAAGGACAGAATATCCGTACCTTATGTCCAGTAATGAGGATGAAAATGAAAGTGGAAGGTCACTCCAACTTCACAATAGCTACATAATGAAAAGGGACATGAATGAGTTGTCTGTTTAACTTATATTTACTGATTATAAGTTTACTTGACGTGTTCTTAACTTATTACACTTGTTCTTGTTTTATCATGTAATTTTTAGTGTTTCATGTGTTACTAATTAGTGTATTTCATGTTTTATGTGTTATAGTACTTGTTATAACATAATGAGTAACTTTCTAAAAATTACAGGTTTCTATATATAATAACTTTCCAAAAATAACAGGTTAACATATATAGTAACTTTCCAAAAATAGGAGGCTTCCATAAATAGTAAGTTTCCAAACATAGAAAGTTTCCATAATTAGTATGTTTCCACAAATAGCATGTTCCATATTTAGTACGTTTCTATAAATAACATGTTTCCATATTTAGTATATTTCTATAAATAATAATAAGTTTATTAAATAAATAAAATGATATAAGCTATAGTATTAATAAGCTTATTATATGCCATGATTAATATATAGTAAAGTTTAATTATATTTAATACTTAGTCTTAACATGTGATTATTAATTAATAATAATAATACATGATATCTGATAGGTGTGTAAACACCCATCTTTTCTACCACTTAATTACAATAATAACCGAGCCAAAACGTGTATTTTATGTCTTTTATGTCGGAATTATGCGTGGTTTGTGTTTTTGTTGTGATTTAGGACGAAAAGGTGATAAGTGGAGAAAACACGGGAATTCACGAGCATTTACGGACTTTTATTGAAGAAAAAGATGAAAGACAAAGTCAAGAAGTCAAGAGTGCAAAAAGAACGGAAGTCCAAGACCAATTTTGAAGATTTATCGAAGAAAAAGTCAAAAGACGGAAGTTTATCAAAAGCCGAAGAATTCAAGTCTATTTTATTGAAGAATTTAAAGACGAGTTCAAAAGAAATCCCAAGCCACAAGTCATTAGAGTCCAAGTTTAAAGAAGATTAGAAGGAAAAAGGACTAATGGTGTAATTAATGAAGATTATATGCTTAAGGGCCTAATGACGCAATTATAAAGAAATGAAGGAGGGGAGGAAGCTTCCTTAATCCTCCCCTATAAATAGTCATTAGTGTTAATCATTTTCTTCTTGTTGGCTAAGTGTGACAATTAGTCTTCCACATTTAAATACCTTGTCATTTAATTTCTTGTCAATTTAATTACCTTGTCTTGCACCTTAAATTCATTTAATTTCAAGTAAGTTTTCCTTTAATTATTGTCAATCTTTACTTTATCTTGTCAATCTCTCATCTACCTTTCTTAATCTTTGATTTTTATGTTTCTGTTTGTGTTCATGTTCATGCTTTTATTTTGATCCAAGTGATTTTTGATTATTGTGGTTAAATTTGTTTGTTTTATTGATTTTAATTGTTTGTTTATGTTTACTGTTGATTCGTTATTAGTTTTATTAAATCGTTTGTGTTGATTTTGGTTAAATCTGTGTTATCTTCTTTGTTTCTGTGATCCCTTGTTCTTCGGGGGAGTTTGTTTGTGTTTCTGATCTTTCCAGGAAATCTTTCGAATCAAGAGAGGGAGTCTATTCATTCGGAACTTCCAAAGTTCCGAACCAAGGGCTTCATTCGGAACATTCAAAGTTCCGAACGAAGGACAACTTCCGACTCAAGACTGCTCATTCGGAAGTCTCAAACTTCCGAACGAAGGGAAAGTTCCGGATCAGCAATTGTTCATTCGGAACTTAAAAGTTCCGGATCAATATACTTCATTCGGAACTCAAAAAGTTCCGGATCAAGGAGATTCATTCGGAACTCAAAAGCTCTGAACCAAGAGCTTCATTCGGAACTTCAAAAGTTCCGAACCAACTTCCGGATCAAGGGCAAGTTCCGAATCAGAAGGCTTCATTCGGAAGTATAAAACTTCCGAATCAAGGAGGCTTCATTCGGAATCTTCCGAATCAAGGATTGACCAAAAGTTCCGAATCAAGGCAAATTTGAGAAATTCCGAATCAGTAAAGTTCCGAACAAAGGATTGTTTTGGATAAGTGACATATTCAGATCAATTTGTTCCGGATCAAGGATTTTGGTAATATTCCGAGCGAAGAAGAATCATTCCAACCGAAGGTGACATTCCGGACGAGTGATTGTTCCAAACGAAGGATTATTCCGAATGAGCTGTATTCAGGTTCTTATTAGCTTTTGTCTTTGATTTTTATTTTCAAGCTTTATTTTTCCTGCCTTTTATTTAATTGCACTTTAAAATTATTTGTCTTAGCTTTATTTTAGTCTTGCCTTAGTTGAAGTTTTAGTTGCGTTTTAAGATTGCCTTAGATAGATTTAAGTTTGCGTCATTTACTTTAGTGCCTTTTAATTTCAGTCACGTTTTAAATACTTGCACTATTATTTTAATTAGACTTAGATTTACTTTAAGAGCACCTTTACTTTAAAGTTTCGCACTTTTTATTTAAAAACTACAATGACACATCTTTGTTTCACCAAAATAAGACTGAGTCACACATTAAACACAAGTTTTTCAATTCGAAGAGACATACGACAAAGAACTTTAATTTTCTTACAGGGTGTCAAAAGCCGTGTATCAAATGGCACCGCTGCCGGCTCTTTTCGTAAAGAGTAACGGTTTTCTATGAGAGACGCGTTGCTTTTTGGGATCCGTTCACTTGTGAGCGTTACTTTTCTTACATAAAAAATTCAAAAAAACCATAAAAATTAAAAAATTGATAAAAAATCCATAAAAATTAAAAATTTCAAAAATCCAAAAAGATTTTATCTTTCTTGTGTATATATATTGTCTTTGTGTTTTGTTTCTTTTTCTTTTGTCTTTGTAGGTGCATGCGTACTAGATCTTCTAATTATCAAGAGCCCGAGCCTCAAGAAGATTTAGCTATGTCTGGTGTAAACAACAATAATCCACCGCACCCTAATAATAACAACAATGCTCTTCCACAGCCCGATCTTCGGACCATGGAGGAACTTTGTCAACCAACAATGTTTGGACGAGGAGGACCGATTGCGCCGATGCAAATCAACGCTCCTGAGTTTTCGTTGAAGCACCACATGATTCAGCAAGTGCAAACAAACCCATTTAGAGGATTGCCTGATGATGATGCCAACAAACACCTCGACAAGTTTATTACAATCACCCAAAGCATGAAGTTGGCCGGTGCCACAATGGATGAACTTCGCCTACAACTCTTTCCACACACTTTATTACATCATGCCGAGAAATGGTTTGATCGTCTCCTGAAGAATTCTATTCACACTTGGGATGACATAACTCAACGCTTTTTGTCGCGCTACTTTCCACCATCCATGGTCACTAGCCTTCGCAATCAGATCAGCGGTTTCATGCAAGATCCCGATGAATCTCTTTTTGACGCTTGGGAGAGATATAATGTCTTGATCGATAGATGTCCAAACCACAACATGCTCCCTGTGACCTTAATAGATACTTTCTACAACGGTTTGACTTTTCGAGATCGTGATACGATCAATGCAGCCGCCGGTGGCACATTCATGAAAAGGAGACCCGAGGAGTGTAGAGAGCTAATAGAGAACATGACTACTCACCACAAAAACTGGGATTCCTCTGCTTCTTCTAGGAACAACCCTAGAGTCAATGTTTCTTCTACCTCAGCAAACCCTGAGATGACCGAACTCACCCGCATGATGACTGAAATGAGCAAAAGTATTACGCTTCTCGCTTCAAACCAACAACAACAACAACAAGTTAAAGCGGTTGCTAATCCTTGTGAAACATGTGGCGGTCCTCACTCATACACCGATTGTCCTTCGACACAAGGAAATCTGGAAAATGTGTATGCTGCTTATGGTAATTATTCACCGGAAAATTACCAAGCTCGACAACAAGGGGATAGAAATCTGCTGAGTTACCGATCCAACAATTACCTTTCACCCGGTTTTTCTCCTCAAAACCAAAACTCCGCCAACAACTACAATAGAAGCAACCAAATCCCACCAAGAGCTTCTAACCCTTCTCAACCACCCACCCAACAAAACCCACCCATTAATCCCGATGTTGAAGCCACAATGAGAACTCAAGGTGAGCAAATCAAGAATCTACAGAGCCAAATAATCAATTTGAAAGGAGATATCTTGAAGCAAGGAAATGAGATTAGAACCGAGGTTCATGATAATATTCAATCCTCCTTCAGCACTCAAACGACTGAATTAAAGAATCTGTTGGCTAGTTTCTTGCCCGCCACTCAACCTTCTACTTCAAGTTCTCTACCTTCAAACACCGTCACTAATCCGCGAGCCAATGTGAGTGCTATTACTACTCGTAGTGGAGTCACCATCGTAGGACCACCAATCCCACCCCCATCATCAACACCTCCTCCACCACCATGTGTCCCTACTCCTCCTACACCTAGTATTATTACACCATTACCGTCTCCGCCTTGTCATGACAATGTCTCTAGGAAGGACCCTTCAACATCCCAACCTTTACCAACTACACCTTCACCTTCCACCTTTAAACCTAGAATCCCATACCCTTCTCGCATAGGCAAGACCAACAATCTAACAAAGGAGGACTCTCAAGTGACAAAATATATCAATATGATTTCTCAAATGGGCTTCAGCATTAGTTTTCTTGAAGCACTTGTCCACATGCCCAAATTTGTTAAAGCGTTCAAGGAATTGCTTAGAAAGAAGGAGAAGCTGATTGAACTCGCCAACACACGCTTAAATGAAAACTGCTCAGCAGTTATTCTTAAAGAATTACCGGAAAAGCTTGGAGATCCCGGTCGTTTTGTGTTGCCTTGCGTGTTCAACAAAACTGAAGAATTTACTGCCCTTGCTGATCTCGGGGCTAGTATTAATCTTATGCCTTTGAGTGTTTGGAAAACACTATCATTACCCGACCTCATTCCAACAAAGATGACTCTCGAACTTGCAAATCGCACTCTCGCTTACCCCGTTGGTATAGCCGAAGACGTGTTTATCAAAGTTGGCACATTTACTTTCCCGGTCGATTTTGTCGTAGTTGATTATGAAATGGACCCTCGTATTCCTTTAATACTTGGTCGGCCATTCTTGAGAACCGGACGAGCTTTAGTAGATGTGGCCAAAGGTGAGTTAATCTTACTAGTCGGGGATGATTCGAAAGTTTTTAAAATGGGGAAGCTTACAGGCAAATCTTTTGGATGAGAATCAGTGAATATGATAAATGTGCTCGATGACTTTACCGTCTACGACAATCCTCTATTCGACTCTTGCATTGATAATCCAATTTTTAATGATAATGTGGATGATTCTCTCCCTACTTTGAAAGCTTCTCCCATTTATGATTCTCCACCGGTCTTTGATGCTTATGATGATGATGATGATTCTAGCTCAGACTTGGATGATTTTGATGATTGTACTTCTGAGTATCCCGAGCTGCCTACTTTCGATGATTTTGATGAGGCCGATACTCTTTCGAGCGATTCTTCACATGATGAAGATCCTCCGCCATCACTCGATCCTACTTTGGACGATTACTCATTTGAGGAAGACTTCTCTGAATTTCTCAACACGTACTTCCCTCATGAGAGTGATGCTCCTCTTTATGACTTTGAAGATTATCGTCTTGATCCTACTTTGGATTTGATGAACATTCTGTCAAAGGAGAAGAAACCGGTTGACACCAGTATCCGTTGCACATATGATTTGACACCTCTTTGTCCCCCTTCTGAGGACGAGGTTGTGCTTCTTTGCGGATCTTCTTCACACTCGGCTAAGCCTGAGTGCTATTTTCCCTTAAAGGAAAAGGTGTTCGACCCCGGTATTGAAGTCTTTAAGCCATCTCAGTATCCACCTGATGAAATAAAAGGAAATATCTTTGGACTTATTGAAGACATGCTTTCCCCACTTTACCCTTGCTTCCACCGTGCTCCATCGCTGCTTAAGGGAACCTTGCCTACTCTTCTTTGGCTTGCCTTGTTCGCCTTAAGCTTGTGTTATTTGCTCGATGAAAACTACGTCTTTGATCCTGGTGGATATGTTTCATGCTTCTTCCGTTGATGATCAAGGTCGAGTCAGGCTAACGACTCGGTTAACAAAAACCAAGCGCTTCTTGGGAGCAACCCATGCATCTATCTTTTCGCTTTCTTTACCATAAGTGTAGGGGAGACCCTTTGGTTTGCTATTTCCTCTCCTCACTTCTTAATCAGGGATTCGAGCTTCAATGATCCACTCTTGATGATTCTTGACGACCCGTGATTCCGTGTTCTACTTCTTCCCGGTTCTATCCTAAACTCTTTTCGATTCACTATTTTATATTTTCTCAATATTAAAATAGGAATCTCTTTAGTTGTCTTTTCCTTAGCGAGATTTAAACAACGTGCACAATGTCCTAAGTGTAGGGGAGTTTACTCCCACATGCTTAAACATTGAGGACAATGTTTATCTTAAGTGTAGGGGGGACTTCTATCGAAGTTAAGTGGTCTTTTCCTTGTTCTTGTCCTCATTTTAACCGGAAAATCAATTTTTCGACATTTTTCAAAATTTTTGATCTATTTTGGCCTATTTATTTTTCCCTTTGTATAGTTATTTTCTTTCTTTGTTAGAATAAATGTTTAATAAAGTGGTTTTAATTTTCAAACATTGTGAATCTTTTGACTCAACCCGAGTTTACTCTATCTAGTATCCTTAACGTGTTTAAGTCAAGTTTTGCTAGGCTTTTATATAGGGAGCTATAAAACGCGAAAGTCTTAACTCTCACGGGTTAAGAACAAGAACTTTTCGCAAGTTCCTATAATTGATCCTAGAGAGTCGTTTATCAAGGGAACTTTAAAATGCGATTTCTAAACTTGAAAAAGTCCAAGAATTTGCAAGATCCTATAGGCGACTCGAAAACCCAAAACTTTGATTTAATAGGCTAAGCATCCACGAGTCTCATTCCTTGAGATTTTAAACTGTGGAGAATGAGAGATGATAGAGCCAATTATAAGTCCGGTATTCTTTCGTAAATTTATGTGAGTTAATTATAAGCCTATTCTCCCATCGCTTGCTAACAAATTTATCTGCTAATAAATAAGGTTGTACGATTTGAAAAGTTACTTAGCTTCTAGCCCAAGATCGTTTAAAAGTTGCTCGGTATGGATTAGAGTTCATAGCCAAGGCATAACTTATTGAAGCGGGATGCGAAGATTGGCGAGTCCGAAAAGGCCCTAACAAGGCATGAGGGCTATATTTTGTTGCTAAAGATCCAAAGTGATGTGAAGAATCATTTATCGAAAATCAATATGAAGGATCAAGACACACGACGAAAAGCAAATACTCCCCAAAAGTCATGGAGAAGTGTATCCGAAAAGACCCTAACAAGGTATGAGGATAAATAGATCCAAGTCATAAAAGGAGGCGGATCGTTGTAAATCAAAGTCCAAAATAAAGATTGGAGAAAAATGAAGAAGTCGTGGTCCAAGTATGAATCTCTCAAAACTTCAAGTGAAGAAATTCCATTATGAAGAGAAGACCATAATTTCATGAACGTCTCTCAAGGTTTGAAGTATGAAGTCGCTGCCAAATACCGGTCCGAGAAAGGTCTCAAATCGGGAAACGAGTTATGCCAAGATATGAACTTTATGAGGTCCCGAGAAGCAATTTTAAAAGATTTTGTCCTTTAGCTAACTATTGATTAAATCGTTCACTTTATTTTCAGACTTAATAACTATCGAAATAAGTCAAAAATGCATCCTCGTGATCATTCAAGACAATAATAAAATATAAGAGATACACCTAGGAATAAGGGAGTCTAAGTGAATAATTGGCCCACATGAGTTTGTGTTAGTCTACTAACTTATAATAACAATGATCTCGTTTTTAAGCTTGGTTTGGAGAAAGTGAAAACTTGAGGATAATGATTATTCATGACAATTTCCAAAACCCAAGGTATGCTTTTGATTTCTTTATTTTGTATGTTTTTAATTTTCTATCTCTTTAATAAAGGCCAACATGGATTAATTATGATGAAAAATGTAAACGTGCTTTGTAACTAATGCATTGCATGAGGACATTGCAATGGTCAAGTGTAGGGGATTTGATAGGTGTGTAAACACCCATCTTTTCTACCACTTAATTACAATAATAACCGAGCTAAAACGTGTATTTTATGTCTTTTATGTCGGAATTATGCCTGGTTTGTGTTTTTGTTGTGATTTAGGACGAAAAGGTGAAAAGTGGAGAAAACACGGGAATTCACGAGCATTTACGGACTTTTATTGAAGAAAAAGATGAAAGACAAAGTCAAGAAGTCAAGAGTGCAAAAAGAACGGAAGTCCAAGACCAATTCTGAAGATTTATCGAAGAAAAAGTCAAAAGATGGAAGTTTATCAAAAGCCGAAGAATTCAAGTCTATTTTATTGAAGAATTTAAAGACGAGTTCAAAAGAAATCCCAAGCCACAAGTCATTAGAGTCCAAGTTTAAAGAAGATTAGAAGGAAAAAGGACTAATGGTGCAATTAATGAAGATTATATGCTTAAGGGCCTAATGACGCAATTATAAAGAAATGAAGGAGGGGAGGAAGCTTCCTTAATCCTCCCCTATAAATAGTCATTAGTGTTAATCATTTTCTTCTTGTTGGCTAAGTGTGACAATTAGTCTTCCACATTTAAATACCTTGTCATTTAATTTCTTGTCAATTTAATTACCTTGTCTTGCACCTTAAATTCATTTAATTTCAAGTAAGTTTTCATTTAATTATTGTCAATCTTTACTTTATCTTGTCAATCTCTCATCTACCTTTCTTAATCTTTGATTTTTATGTTTATGTTTGTGTTCATGTTCATACTTTTATTTTGATCCAAGTGATTTTTGATTATTGTGGTTAAATTTGTTTGTTTTATTGATTTTAATTGTTTGTTTATGTTTACTGTTGATTCGTTATTAGTTTTATTAAATCGTTTGTGTTGATTTTGGTTAAATCTGTGTTATCTTCTTTGTTTCTGTGATCCCTTGTTCTTCGGGGGAGTTTGTTTGTGTTTCTGATCTTTCCAGGAAATCTTCCGAATCAAGAGAGGGAGTCTGTTCATTCGGAACTTCCAAAGTTCCGAACCAAGGGCTTCATTCGGAACATTCAAAGTTCCGAACGAAGGACAACTTCCGACTCAAGACTGCTCATGCGGAAGTCTCAAACTTCCGAACGAAGGGAAAGTTCTGGATCAGCAATTGTTCATTCGGAACTTAAAAGTTCTGGATCAATATACTTCATTGGAACTCAAAAAGTTCCGGATCAAGGAGATTCATTCGGAACTCAAAAGTTCCGAACCTAGAGCTTCATTCGGAACTTCAAAAGTTCCGAACCAACTTCCGAATCAAGGGAAAGTTCCGAATCAGAAGGCTTCATTCGGAAGTATAAAACTTCCGAATCAAGGAGGCTTCATTCGGAATCTTCCGAATCAAGGATTGACCAAAAGTTCCGAATCAAGGCAAATTTGAGAAGTTCCGAATCAGTAAAGTTCCGAACAAAGGATTGTTTTGGATAAGTGACATATTCAGATCAATTTGTTCCGGATCAAGGATTTTGGTAATATTCCGAGCGAAGAAGAATCATTCCAACCGAAGGTGACATTCCGGACGAGTGATTGTTCCAAACGAAGGATTATTCCGAATGAGCTGTATTCAGGTTCTTATTAGCTTTTGTCTTTGATTTTTATTTTCAAGCATTATTTTTCCTGCCTTTTATTTAATTGCACTTTAAAATTATTTGTCTTAGCTTTATTTTAGTCTTGCCTTAGTTAAAGTTTTAGTTGCGTTTTAAGATTGCCTTAGATAGATTTAAGTTTGCGTCATTTACTTTAGTGCCTTTTAATTTCAGTCACGTTTTAAATACTTGCACTATTATTTTAATTAGACTTAGATTTACATTAAGAGCACCTTTACTTTAAAGTTTCGCACTTTTTATTTAAAAACTACAACGACACATCTTTGTTCCACCAAAATAAGACTGAGTCACACATTAAACACAAGTTTTTCAATTCGAAGAGACATACGACAAAGAACTTTAATTTTCTTACATGGTGTCAAAAGCCGTGTATCAATATCATAAGTAGTTATTAATCAATAATATTACATGATTTTAATAATTAAACTTTACCTTATATAATTAAATTAAATCATGTTATTAATTTAATTAAACCTTGGTTAAAATGAATATAAATAATTAAGCTAAGTTTTCTTAATTAATTAAATGTACATGAATAATTATATTAATAATTATTTTATCCTAAAGTTAATTTAGATAAAATGGACATTAATTATATCTTGCTTTTTATTTAAATAAATTATAACACAAGTCTTGGTTATTAATTAATTTAATTTACCATGTATTATTTAATAAAATAAAAATAACATGTTTAGCAATATTTTAGCCAAACACACCCCTTGGTGTGTTTGGTCCTAACCGAGCCCCTACGAAACTCGACCGAGACCATGGGAGGTCTCGGTTTCTCCTCGAAAACAACACTGCACCACAGCCGTGAGGCTGTGGCTAGCGACCGACCACCACTAGCAGCCACCGACTGCTTGGTCGGTGCCACTGCTGGTCCAAGGTTAACCCCGGACTAGCCGGGTTCCCCCTACTACGCACATATTACCCACCGAGAGCCTCATGGCTCTCGGTTCCCACTGTTTGCCCAACAGTCCCCACCGTGGGGATGTTTGGGGTTGCGGCTGCCAAAGACAAACACATACCGACCCCTTGTGGGGTGCGGCTGTGTGATTCGAGCCACCACCGAGACCATCTTTGGTCTCGGTTTACCTGAACCCGAAACAAACCAACCCTTTACCCGATCCCCACGATAAATCTTATAATTAACATGTTTTTAATACTTTTTTTTAAGGATCTTGAGCATAGAAAATAATTAAAAGATTAGGGAATAAAAAGATACCGAATGCGTGAATGATTAAGGATTAAGAACACAAACATAATACCGTATTTATTATCAAGATCAAAAGACACAAATCGTCCTTGTGTGGGTTTGTGTGCCCCGGCCAAAAGGAATAACCAAAGGAAGATTTTAGGGTTTTTAATGTTTTCTATAAAAGTAGATAATGAATCCCCTGGAGTGTATTTTGTTTACAATAAGGATAGCTTAATTGGTTGGGCCAAAATGTAACACCCCCAAATTTATACAATTCAATACAGCGGAAGACTCATTGGTGTTACGGGATAGCACATTACTCACATCATAGACAACGATTAAAAATCGCGTTGTTTATTAATAAAGCATTTCCGTTCATAAATATCAAATTTACATAGGTCCCATGTCATTGTATTTCATACAAGTTTTACAAAGAATTTGAATGGAAATTATTATTTAGGTGCGGGCCATGAATTCTTGTTGTCTTCCCGGGAATTACCTTCAAGTACCTGAGATAAAACATGTTAAAAGAAAAGGTCAGCGATAACGCCGAGTGAATTCATAGAGTTTAATAAAATCCATCAATATAATATCGGTATAAAACTATTACCGAAAATCATTTTGTACAAATCATTGTAATAGGCCATAAAATAGCCAAAGTCATTTTATACAAATCCTTATCAAAAATCATAATATAGGCATTTGCCTTCAAAATCATTATACGAGCCAATGTCGTAAAAACATCATACAATACGTCTTATGGTATTGTATAAAGTTAAATAAAAACCGTTATATGAATATGGTTATGTAAAACCAAAATACGAACATAAAATCAATAATAAGACCCTGTATTGCTAGTCAGGCAATATATCGTAATTCAATGCGTAAAGCAGTATTTTGTTATTTTTGGATTATTATAAGCCGCATGACATTGTTACCTTACTACAACAAACAACAGGTAGCTAGCCCGAAACTCAATTTGCCCATCTAAAATAGCGTGTCGTCACAATAATCACGCTTGTGTAAATCTTCTCATACATAAATTCGCTTACCAATCAATGTGGCACGACGGGGATCAACCGTCAAGTCGCGAACTGGGGTGATCGTCCCCAAATAGTACTATTATATGCATAAGCGTCTACCAAATCCCGGTAGTTCACAATTCATGCTAATGGGACTTTTAGTGACATAACCTAACTTTAGTAATCTATTTCATTTCATCTATCGGGTCATTTAATCATTCATCGGGTCATACAGTCATTCGGGTCCAAATCAATAAACAGACAATCGGGACAACTTGTGTCCTATTTCATAAAAACTAACATGTTATCTCCCTCGCGGGTTTATAAAACATTTCATAAAAACATTTAAAAGAGTGCGAGGCTATGAACTCACGTTGATGTGGGAAGGCGGTTATCGGCGATTTGGATGTACGGTACGTGCTTCAATCACGGAAACCTAGACAAATAATAGTCGTCTTAGACTCTTGTCCAATGACTTTATAAAAATAACAATTATGTATACATATGATGATTTTATATATATGATGATCAAGTGGGTTTGTACATTCTCATTTACTCATTTTAGCATTATGTGTTGACAACTTTTATACTTGTTTCACTAGTCCATCTTCTTTACTTGTCAAGGCCCATTAGGCCTATTATAGGTCCATTACCTTATATTGATCTATTTTATACTTTTATTATCAGTATTAAACTTTACATGTTGGTCCCAAGTGGGTTAAGCCCAATAAGTAAGTTTATAAGTGTTTAGCCCATTTAGTGGGATTAATAGTCCAATAATGATAATTTAGCCCGTTAATGTCCGTATGTTATATAGTTCGGGTTTTATCGGTTTTTACTTGTATTAAGTACTTATATATCAGTATATGACTTTTAAAAAGTTTACATTAGACGGGTCCGATCGTCTAAGTTTTAATTGACGAAAAACGTTAATTTTACGGTATTAGACGAAAAGACGTAAAAATCATGTTTATAGTTTTTATAACTTATAAAACTTACCAAACTACCATTTTTATATAATTTCCACTTATTTATCATTGTAAATATTTATATAAATGTAATATATAAGTTAGTGGGTTTTAATTCACATTTTATACTATATTTATTTGAGTGCTTATATAATAGTATTAAACTTTAATTTCACAAAATCTGATTTTTAGTTTCACTTTCACCATTTTTATCATATCTTGAGTTCTATAAGGAGATAGGAACTCAAATTCTTATGACATAAACTATATGATATTTGCTTCATTTTATTCCTAGTTACTGATGAATCAACTTCTAATTATTTTAATAAATTCGTCCAAAACAGTATAGGCAGATTTGCACTCTAAACTTGTTTTGATCATATCTCACTCATTTTTATAATTCCATTGTATGGCCAACTCTCACATGTGTATAACACCTAATACTTACTGTAAATTGATTCCACTATGCTATTTTATCAGTTTAGCTTTTGGTTACTTACTGTTTTTATACAGCCTTCATATTTTAGCAAGATTTTAACCATTTAACATGTGGTTTTCCATCTTTTTAACCATATTTATCAAATCTATCAACACCAAATCCCCACATAATATTTTTAATCTTCATTCATCATCATATACATATACATAAATAAAGAAAATACAAGATTACATAATCAAAATAACAAAAGGATAGGAAGAACAATCTCTATACCACCAAGATTAAGTAGTTTGAAGGATCAAGACTTGGTTTTGGGTCACCAAATCTTATGAACTCTTGTATGAAATCTTCAAGATCACCAAGGGAGATGTTGGTCTTTGAAAATCAGCCCTACTTCATCTTGCAAACTTCTCTTTGGATGTTAAAATCACCACCAATCTATAGAGCTTCAAAAGGGCTTCATCATATGTGTGAATAACACATGATTTCATGGTTAAAATTGATCAAATGAGGGTGTTTAGGGGTGGTTTTGGGACGAAAATGAGAGAGAGAAAGGAGTGGTTTTGTGGTTTTGCATGTAAGAAAATGAGGAAGTGGTTTAGGTTGTGTAGTTTTGATGTTGGTAGCTAGCTTGCAAAGTTAAGCAAGACATGTGTCTTGCTTACTTTGTAAGCATGACACCTAAGTGTGTTTGTGTAACTTATTTAAACCCTCCCATATTGGGGGTGGGGCAAAACTTGTTTTGTCTCATCCCCAATTATTTACGGGTACTCATCGATTCTAGTTTCCTCGATTTACGTGCCCTCGGGTCAATTTACGAAAAGCGTTTTTATAAATTATGAATCAACGACACAAAACGAATCTAATAAAAATTGTCTCATCAAAAACAGAGTTCAAAAACGTAAATAGGTAAACCTAAGGTTTCCGGTTTAGTCGTAAAGGACGTTAAATTATAATCGTAAGTCCTAATCTCTTCTCGTAAATTTGTGAGTTTATGAACCAACACAAATTTAAAATTCCAAAATAATATTCACGGATAAATTTAATTCCTGAAATGTCAGACTGTCACCAAAAAGGTGTATGTAAACGTAAGTACGTAACGTAGAATCCTCCGGTTTAGACGTAGTCGATGCTACTTCAAGACGTAAATCCAAATTTCTTCCCAAAAATAAGTGAGTTCATAATATAACATTAAAATAATGTTTTTAAATAATATTTGATAATAAAATATCAACCATAAATTGACGGATTGTCACAGCATTTACCCCTAAACATGATCTTTGTCCTCAAAGATCATCTTATCTTACTACTCGCTTCTTATAGAGTTAAAGCCATGTGGGTATTTCCTCCACATTTGGTCTTTTCTCACAAGTGTAATTCATTACAATACGCGAGTTTCATCAAACATAACTACGGGAATAAGATCAGGCTTAATGTTGACTTACTTTCTCTATCCATGATGTTCACGGGTTTTTGATGAATGCAACTTTTCACCGATCTAAACTTCATTAAGGAATAGTCAGATTTTCACTTGATAGGCATTTTATCAAGTTCGATATACGAAACATAATTCACGCAGCTCTTGAAGTCCTAGGGTAGATCCAGCTTATATGCCTTTCAAACCAATCTTTTACATCATCTCAATGGTCCCATACAACAGGGACTTATATCCCATGATCTTTCAGATCATCAATTCATTTTTCCATAGTTAAAATTTTGGCATAACTTTACTACCCATCTAGCACTTCAAGATCTACATTTCATATTCACATAACCTCCTGCCCACTACAGGCAGTCAATAATCAGATCCTAATTTCAACAATCATTTCAGGTCTCGCGGGTCGAGTCTTTTGTAAGGTTAGGTTCGCCATCATAGGAAACCTTAAACCTAAAAGACATGTCCAACTCACAATGGGTGTATGTCGGATGTCTTCATCCCAACTCCTGCTTACAGATGCTCTAATATATATCCTCACAAGATTCGATTTTGATCCTAATACGATAATTATAAATGATAATCTCTCCAAAGGAAAACGATTATACGGTTTATTACCAAAGGTCAATCATTCTAACATAGAACAACACTTATAGTATTTTGTATCGTTACTTTACCTCGTCCCTTCGATTGGGGTGGTAAACAATACTCTCATCAAGATTCGTTCTCAATGACTTCTGAGCAAATCTCTAGAAATTCGATGCGAAGCGAGGATCTTGATAGAGATGATCGATACAGGCACGCCATGTTTACACAACTCCTTTAAATACAAAAGAGTCAATTTCTTCATCAAGAATCTATCATTAACAGGAATGATATTAGCAGATTTGGTCAGTCTGTCGACGATGACCCAAATCGAATCAAATTTAGATGATGACCTTTGCAATAGTTAGACGTTTACTAATGTATGAGGCGATGTATGCCTTCATAATTTGTCATTAGTACAACTTCTTCAGATAAAGATACATTAAATCATAAATGTCATGAATAAAATACTTATACTTACAAGATTCCAATATAACTATATCTCACAATCCTCCATATTTAGACAACCACAAGTGACCTTTTAATCATTTAACGCCATCGGCTTCTCAATTCTAATGGTTCACATTAGCTGCGAACCCCTTTTTATTATCTATATTATCCTTCTTATAAGCATTGTTTATTTTTATATTGTTCGGCAATTTATTTTGCACCTTCATTATTAAGGAACATGTCCTAAGTGGTTCTTTATCTTTTCTATATAATATGCTAGTAATTACATTCACCTTTCCTGGTGAAATAATTGTCATAATCAAAATTCACTCAGAATTTCTTTCTTCATATTTTCTAAGTTTTAGTTTCGTCTCCACTGTCATTTTTATCAGTTTTACTCAATCCGACGTCTAAAGCTTTGATAATTATTAGAAGTAATTAAATAATAAATATTTAATTTTTATGAAATGTAAACGTAAAAAGTTTTAAATTTCTTAGTTCGACCAATTATATGAAAATGTTCAAATAAATTTGAATTTAATTAACAAGATTTTTGTTGATTTATCAAAAATAATTAAAATAATTAATAAGATTCGTAAATGTTCAAAAAATCTTTGTTTATATTTTGGTCAAAATTATCTTAGTTGAAAAGCAAAAATTGTCGTTTCAAATTTCAAGTCATGGTTTAAATGGTTTCCTCAATCCTTCTTAGGTTGTCTTGAGGTATACACAAACATTTACCCCTAAACTGGAGTTTAATTAAATGTTTTGGGTATAAGGGAATAATCCCTCAAAAGTTCTTTTTGATAAAACATTTGTCAAAACATATTTGCACTTTCTTTTTGGTAAAGCCAAAAGTCTTAAAAGGGCTCTTAATTTTTGAAGAGTCAATATAGATTCCATTATCTTTTAATCACTTGGTCAAATAATGTAAAGGATTAAGCCTTAAATCACTTGTTAAATATTCAAGGTACAAGTTTTCATTGTTCGGCCAATTCAGGGCAATCTATAAATAATTACTAACTCCTTCCTATTCTTAGAAACAAACAGATGGTCTTTAATGATAACATGCATGAATTTATCAAATTACAGCTTACACACGTGATTCACCAAATTTATGGATGCTACATGTGTATTAGTCAATCCAAACGACATCACGTGAAACTCATAATGTTCATTACAAGTTCTGGGTTTAGTGATTGGAATAGATAATCTTTTTCGCGGTCGCGAAGTTGATGATAACCATGCCAAGGATCAAATTTTGAATATACGCTAGAACCTTGTAAATGATCGAACAAATCTATTATCTTGGGTAGTGGATATAGATTTTAATCGTCAATTTTACCTAGTTCACGGTAATCAGTAAATATAAGGAATGATAACACCATAGCTCTTCATTATGACGAGCTCGGTAAAATAAAATCTTTCTCTAACAACTCTCTCAGTTGTACGGTAATTCCTTTAATTCAGATGGTGCTGATGTACAGTGCGCACGCCAAATGTGCAGCACCGAGAATATAATCATTACCAAATTCAACTTGCCTTAATGGCGAAAGTCGAGGTAATTCATCAAAAAATAATTCCTAAAGTTTCAGATAGCAGGAACATCTTTTAATAAATTTACTTTAAGTTCTTTCTAGATTATAATATCTATGACTAATTCACAACCATTCATGGTATAATTTCAAGTCTAAATGCAGTATATGGTCATCCATCAAGAATTATTTAAATCACTTTTGATAATCAACATCTTATCATTTAGGGGAGTTCTACTCGACTTCCCATCAATTAAGACAGTGTCGTCATGTCATAATCAATCAATCCATTCTACTGGCACTATCAACTTTCCAGTTTTGTTACCATTGATAAGATGTGATCTTCTCAAAAGACAAATAATAATTCATAATCCTTCACAAATTCAAGGATATTAGGAGACATAACTAACCTTAAAAGAGTAAGGTCAACGCATGATTTACGCGAGAGAATTTCAAATCAGATACAAACGAAAACATTTAATGAATATAAATATATATCCCATGTTTTCATAATTTGAGTACGCATTTGAAAGCTCCTCGGATCGTTACCCAGGTCATTCAAATGAAATCTAATCAAAAGAAATGATAGGAACGTCGATACATCCAGTCTGGTATCGACACTCGATAATCAGATACTTCTCCAAAGGATCTCGCCACGGGAGAATTGGACAAGAAGGGAATATCAATTGTCAAATAAGACAAATTCCTTAGATGAGAAAATTCGACTCAGAAAAATAGATGTTACAGGCACATATGTAGGTGTCCCTAACACTATGTCCCTATTTTTCACTTCTTGTAGATCTCATAAAATTTAATCTTTCAGAATCTTCAAAGAAAATGTAGTGTTTATTCATTAGTTTTATGGTGACTACTAATCAGTCTTGCATGGTCCATTCCAAATTGTATGTATGCGCGCAACTATATACAATTTCAAGATTAACGATGCAATACTCAGTTCGTCAAAATTTTATCATAATGTTTATAATAAAAACATTTTCATGCTTAATTCTTAAATAAGAATCAAAAATAAATTTACAAAGATTTTCTTTGTTATGAAAACAATTAAGTTTTCCAAGGTATTTCATAATCAACTTCATTTCAATAATGATCACTTATAAATCTCACTTTGAATAATCCTTATAGTGATGAAAATTCAATTTTTCTCCAGGGATACTGTTTTATCTTATAAAAACAATGAGTGATCTGCAAAAGAGTGATGAAAAGTTGTTCACCAAGAACTAACTACAATATGCTAGGAAATGAGCTTAGCCAATTAGTCATGAGGTTCATGACCTTGCTGGCGCTCGAAAAGAATAATCCACAACGTAACTCAAATGAAGATGAGTACTTGTTCAATGGTTGCATCACTAATGCGAACATTAGGATGATGCAATAAAGGATAGATAACATCGATACATGTAGAATTTAGCAATCAATGGTAGTCTTCTTATTAATCACAAACAAGTCAAAATTGTACCGTAACACATTATGTGTCACTATGTCATACAATTCCAAGAACTCATCCTACCAACTGATGTCTCAGTTAAGTTAGGGATTATTTTTAAAAGATACCACAATGAATACTAATCTACAAGAGTCATGGGGTGTCCTACATGTCCCAGAAGATCCATCGGTCCTAATTTCAGAAGAAGATTTCTTCAATTTATTTCTTGGACACTGGACATCCTCGTTAGTGGACAATGACCTAGGAGCAACCCTTTATACGAATCAACAATCAATTAAAACCTTAGAATTCAATCACAGGGCTCAACAACTTCCTCTTAACAATTTCTTATTCCATACCAGTTAAATTTTACTTCATTCAAGTTTCAATCAATCTTATACTTAATGCGATATCCTAATTCATTCTCCAATACTTCAATCTTATTCTTAGACCTTAAAAGGGCAATAAAAGCTCGATATGAACAACACTTAATTTCCAATCCTATAGCTACTTACATTAATAGTTATCAAATGAGTCATTAGTATGAAATGACTCACACATTCAATTAGACTTCTCGGAAAGGTACTAGTGGCATGAGGCCTTTGGGTAATGGTTCCAATGACAGCCTCAAGTGCAACATTCACCCTTTCGATTTTAATTTAAGAATTGGGTGACAACGAATCAGATGACATCTTTCCAGGTGGTAACATTTTGTCAAACTCCACTCTATAAGGAAAGATCGTCATGACATCGATATCAGATTTAATCTCGCCATTTCTTCTTCAATATCACAATCAACTAATATCTATATTTCTACGAATATCAACCATTTCTTGGGATCATAAATATCCACAACTCGGTTTAGATCTAGAATAGCTAGAATTCCTATGGGAATAGCTTTGATTGATTTGCTAGGGGAGTTAGGGTTCCTTGTGACAATCTACGCCGTATAAATATCTCGTATAAATATTTAAATAATCATCAAATAATCATGTAATCAAATTACATCATATATATATAATCCAAGGTATATATATATATATATATTAAAATAACACTTCTCAGTCTGGCCTTGTCAGTAACTCGGGAATTGTTCGGCACCGTTATAGTCAAAAGATTTTTAGACATTTTTAGAAAAATGTTTATAGTTAAAAGATTTTGAAATGTTTTATTCAAAACCTTGGTTTTAAAAATCTTTCGTTCTCTATAACGAGAGCTCTGGTACCAAACTGTAACACCCCCAAATTTATACAATTCAGTACAGCGGAAGACTCATTGGTGTTACGGGATAGCACATTACTCACATCATAGACAACGCTTAAAAATCGTGTTGTTTATTAATAAAGCATTTCCATTCATAAATATCAAATTTACATAGGTCCCATGTCATTGTATTTCATACAAGTTTTACAAAGAATTTGAATGGAAATTATTATTTAGGTGCGGGCCATGAATTCTTGTTGTCTTCCCGGGAATTACCTTCAAGTACCTGAGATAAAATATGTTAAAAGAAAAGGTCAGCGATAACGCCGAGTGAATTCATAGAGTTTAATAAAATCCATCAATATAATATCGGTATAAAACTATTACCGAAAATCATTTTGTACAAATCATTGTAATAGGCCATAAAATAGCCAAAGTCATTTTATACAAATCCTTATCAAAAATCATAATATAGGCATTTGCCTTCAAAATCATTATACGAGCCAACGTCGTAAAAACATCATACAATACGTCTTATGGCGTTGTATAAAGTTAAATAAAAACCGTTATATGAATATGGTTATGTAAAACCAAAATACGAACATAAAATCAATAATAAGACCCTGTATTGCTAGTCAGGCAATATATCGTAATTCAATGCGTAAAGCAGTATTTCGTTATTTTTGGATTGTTATAAGCCGCATGACATTGTTACCTTACTACAACAAACAACAGGTAGCTAGCCCGAAACTCAATTTGCCCATCTAAAATAGCGTGTCGTCACAATAATCACGCTTGTGTAAATCTTCTCATACATAAATTCGCTTACCAATCAATGTGGCACGACGGGGATCAACCGTCAAGTCGCGAACTGGGGTGATCGTCCCCAAATAGTACTATTATATGCATAAGCGTCTACCAAATCCCGGTAGTTCACAATTCATGCTAATGGGACTTTTAGTGACATAACCTAACTTTAATAATCCATTTCATTTCATCTATCGGGTCATTTAATCATTCATCAGGTCATACAATCATTCGGGTCCAAATCAATAAACAGACAATCGGGACAACTTGTGTCCTATTTCATAAAAACTAACATGTTATCTCCCTCGCGGGTTTATAAAACATTTCATAAAAACAATTAAAAGAGTGCGAGGCTATGAACTCACATTGATGTGGGAAGGCGGTTATCGGCGATTTGGATGTACGGTACGTGCTTCAATCACGGAAACCTAGACAAATAATAGTCGTCTTAGACTCTTGTCCAATGACTTTATAAAAATAACAATTATGTATACATATGATGATTTTATATATATGATGATCAAGTGGGTTTGTACATTCTCATTTACTCATTTTAGCATTATGTGTTGACAACTTTTATACTTGTTTCACTAGTCCATCTTCTTTACTTGTCAAGGCCCATTAGGCCTATTATAGGTCCATTACCTTATATTGATCTATTTTAGACTTTTATTATCAATATTAAACTTTACATGTTGGGCCCAAGTGGGTTAAGCCCAATAAGTAAGTTTATAAGTGTTTAGCCCATTTAGTTGGATTAATAGTCCAATAATGATAATTTAGCCCGTTAATGTCCGTATGTTATATAGTTCGGGTTTTATCGGTTTTTACTTGTATTAAGTACTTATATATCAGTATATGACTTTTAAAAAGTTTACATTAGACGGGTCCGATCGTCTAAGTTTTAATTGACGAAAAACGTTAATTTTACGGTATTAGACGAAAAGACGTAAAAATCATGTTTATAGTTTTTATAACTTATAAAACTTACCAAACTACCATTTTTATATAATTTCCACTTATTTATCATTGTACATATTTATATAAATGTAATATATAAGTTAGTGGGTTTTAATTCACATTTTATACTATATTTATTTGAGTGCTTATATAATAGTATTAAACTTTAATTTCACAAAATCTGATTTTTAGTTTCACTTTCACCATTTTTATCATATCTTGAGTTCTATAAGGAGATAGGAACTCAAATTCTTATGACATAAACTACATGATATGTGCTTCATTTTATTCCTAGTTACTGATGAATCAACTTCTAATTATTTTAATAAATTCGTCCAAAACAGTATAGGCAGATTTGCACTCTAAACTTGTTTTGATCATATCTCACTCATTTTTATAATTCCATTGTATGGCCAACTCTCACATGTGTATAACACCTAATACTTACTGTAAATTGATTCCACTATGCTATTTTATCAGTTTAGCTTTTGGTTACTTACTGTTTTTATACAGCCTTCATATTTTAGCAAGATTTTAACCATTTAACATGTGGTTTTCCATCTTTTTAACCATATTTATCAAATCTATCAACACCAAATCCCCACATAATATTTTTAATCTTCATTCATCATCATATACATATACATAAATAAATAAAATACAAGATTACATAATCAAAATAACAAAAGGATAGGAAGAACAATCTCTATACCACCAAGATTAAGTAGTTTGAAGGATCAAGACTTGGTTTTGGGTCACCAAATCTTATGAACTCTTGTATGAAATCTTCAAGATCACCAAGGGAGATGTTGGTCTTTGAAAATCAGCCCTACTTCATCTTGCAAACTTCTCTTTGGATGTTAAAATCATCACCAATCTATAGAGCTTCAAAAGGGCTTCATCATATGTGTGAATAACACATGATTTTCATGGTTAAAATTGATCAAATGAGGGTGTTTAGGGGTGGTTTTGGGACGAAAATGAGAGAGAGAAAGGAGTGGTTTTGTGGTTTTGCATGTAAGAAAATGAGGAAGTGGTTTAGGTTGTGTAGTTTTGATGTTGGTAGCTAGCTTGCAAAGTTAAGCAAGACATGTGTCTTGCTTACTTTGTAAGCATGACACCTAAGTGTGTTTGTGTAACTTATTTAAACCCTCCCATATTGGGGGTGGGGCAAAACTTGTTTTGTCTCATCCCCAATTATTTACGGGTACTCCTCGATTCTAGTTTCCTCGATTTACGTGCCCTCGGGTCAATTTACGAAAAGCGTTTTTATAAATTATGAATCAACGGCACAAAACGAATCTAATAAAAATTGTCTCATCAAAAACAGAGTTCAAAAACGTAAATACGTAAACCTAAGGTTTCCGGTTTAGTCGTAAAGGACGTTAAATTATAATCGTAAGTCCTAATCTCTTCTCGTAAATTTGTGAGTTTATGAACCAACACAAATTTAAAATTCCAAAATAATATTCACGGATAAATTTAATTCCTGAAATGTCGGACTGTCACCAAAAAGGTGTATGTAAACGTAAGTACGTAACGTAGAATCCTCCGGTTTAGACGTAGTCGATGCTACTTCAAGACGTAAATCCAAATTTCTTCCCAAAAATAAGTGAGTTCATAATATAACATTAAAATAATGTTTGTAAATAATATTTGAGAATAAAATATCAACCATAAATTGACGGATTGTCACACAAAAGCCCTCTAATTTCTTTCTTATTGGACGCTACACATACACACACATACATAATTCGTTTTCGATTTCGTGCTTAATTATTTATCATGTGTGTTCGTATTTTAGGGCCGTGTTTTATTTCTTGGAATGTTTTAAGTATTATACGTAAATACTTATCGTGTATTAATAATAATACTAATATACGAAATACTTGTAGTAATTAATTAATATACATAATAATCGTATTAAATGTTTATGATTCGTGTCTTATATTAATTACTTGTAAAGTTTTAATTTAACCGTATTTTCATGCATTTAATGTTCTAAGTATTTTAAAGCGGGTTTTACCAAACTACACAAGCACAGCTTACAAACACAGATTTCACATAAGACACAAAAATTCACTAAATTTGCGAACAAGGAGGGTTTAAGCCTTGGTTATACCTTGTGGGACCTACATCCAGGCCCTACTATGGCTGATGCCATCTCCATATTAGCAAGGGTTGAGCTTATGGCTTATGGACTGGATGTGGTGAGCTTATGCAAAGAAAGAAGGTCAAATATCTTCAACCAAGGTCAACAAGTGACCTTGTATGGTACATGCTATGAATGCACAACAAGAAACAAGAGAACCACGAGCTTCAAAAGCTAAGACCACAAGCTATGTCAAGAGCTTGTGGGGTTTGCTTATGAAATAGTAAGTAGAAAACAGTGAGCAAAACAATTTTGAAAACACAAATTGTGAACCAATATTTTTAAACTACAAGAGTAACCAACACATTAACTTAACAAAAACTTATAAACCTTACTAGCCTTTTGTTAGTCAAACCACAAGCTTATACTCAGTTTATAAGCCTTTGGATCTCAAAAACGTTTGACCAAATGTCTTTGAACCAAAATATTTTTGATAAACAACTACACTACTTTTTGCAGAAAAATTAAATGACAATGTAATAAAAATTGGAACTCTAAATTACTTTGCAAGATTTAAACCAAAACTTTGACTATTCATTGATGAAAATATTTTACAAAAGTAAAACTAGAACAACAGGTGTGTCACAGGCGACATCCTACTTTATACTACTCAATAGATGATTCATGGCTAAGATAACAAAGTGAAAACCCTAACATTAGATTTCCTATACCGCCCTTGGAGGAATATCCGAATCTTTAATACTTTAAATTTGGTCATCCTTGGTTTGTGTGATGATCTTCCAACCAATGTGATATCACATCTGTTCATTTGATCTAAATTGTTCAATCTTGAGTTGGGACCAAGAAATTGTCATGAGCCATCGAATTTACTACCAATATTTGTAATTTTCCCAAAACGTGTTGCAGGGGAGTACTAGGGGTGTCACATGGGTGACGTGGATCAAGTTTGGAGGGTCGGGTTTTGGTTAAGATGTGTTGGATTAAGTATCTGGACGAAATGGAGGCTTGATTCATGATATTAAGTGATAGGGTGATTAGGGTTTATATTACTAAAAAGGGGTGGTTTGATTAGTTTGGGGGGTGAACGGTTCTTGTTGCCCGCCCATAATTATGTTAATAAAATGTTTAGACATAGGGCCGAGTTAAAGGGTGAAACAAGATCATTGTCATTATAAGTTAGTAATTCTAACACTATTCATATGTCTTAATCACGTTCTTAGACTCCCTTATTCCTAAGGTGTATCTCTTATATTTTATTTTTGCCTTAATGATCACGAGGATACATTTATTATTATGCGTGAATAGAGATTAGGCCCAAAAATAGAGTTTTAACGGTGTAATCAAAATCATTAAATTAGTAACATCTCCTAATAGATAACGATGTCAAGAAAATAAGTCAACAAATAAGATTTAATAAACATGGTTTTATAACGTTGTGAACATTTGACTTATTACCATGAATTTTATTACCTGCCTTATCATTGGTGGCTTTGATTGTTATGGTTTACCTCCATCTTTTATTCAACTCCGCCATAGAGCTTTTATTATGACTTCGGTCTTGCCCTTGTCTTTTATTGAATCTCGCCATGAGGTGTTCATTATGACTTGATGTATATCATCACGCTAAGGCGAATTTTGTATCTTTAAAGCTTCGAGTTTTAAGACATTCACTTTCAATTTTTCAAAGATTTTTCGGCCTTGTGAGCTTCAAATTTTTGCTTGATTTAGGTGAAGAGGAACTTAAAATTATTATTGGGGGAAGCTTTCGATTATTCGGTTTGCCAATACTTCAAAACTGTGACGCTGGCGATTCTTAAATGTTTTCCCAATTTAATTATATGGAAACTAATAGAATTATCTAAACACCAACAATAGTGAATAAACCGCTAAGTCAATATTTATTAACAATTTAAATATACACAAACGTTAGGAGAAAAAGAAAATAACTAAAACACATGAGGTTTTGAAAGAATACGAGTACTCTACGTTTAGCATAGTAACTTATAATTAACGCTATCATCAATCGTCCAATTCAATGAGACTTAGCCTAATATAGTTATGGAACGAAGCTAAATGCTCAACACGCACGGTCGAGTAAAAAATACTCTTATTTTCACCAACGGAAAGCCTACATTCGTGTCTTAAGCACTTATGAAAAACGATAAAAAAATTAATATTTGGCCATTTTTAGCCTTATTTTGCAACAAAACGATAACAAAAAGATGAAAATTGGATTACGTGATGACGTAAGCAATGTGAAGTATCTATTCACTCCCAGATATCAAAACTAAAGATTGTCCTCAATGTTTCGAGTCTAAAGGTGAAACACCCCCATACTAGAGACGAAAAGTCGAATGCTTAATCTCAAGCATGGAATGGGTAAAACGAATAATCTAAAAGCCGTTTATGAATTATGCTAATAATAAACATTAGAACGTAAAAGGATATCATCGGATATCAGAATCTTTTAATCAACGATTGAAGCTCGAGTGATACATAAAATGAACACGAGAGGCTTCAGTGATGACGATGATTCCTAGATAATCACAATCACAAACAACCATAGAACAAAGGGTCGGAAGAGCACAAGTCTCCTCACATTACACTATTAAAACTCGATAATATGTAAAAGGATAAGCATGGGATTTCCCCCACGAGGCACCTCATTATTGATAACCGAGTCAAGAGCTCGGCCCGATTCCTTATAAATGTGATCATTTAAGGATTATCATGGTAAGGTCATATTTGGTGGAGCTTACATGATAAACAAGGCCCAAAAAGTAAAGTGGCATTAAGGACTAAGTCCTTTGACGATGCAAAATATTGGGGTCAAAGATGACGTCTTCGATTTCATGAGATAAACGAAACAATGCCACTCCAACTCGAACCAAAACCCCAAAAGGGTAGAAGAAAATAGATAAGAAGTAGAAGGGTGGGATAAAGGGTGGGGCAAAACATTGAGCTACTCTAGGTAGACTCACACCAAGCAAATAGATAATTTTACCATTTATTGCATCGATGGAAGACCGATATTTCCCTTTACAAGCAATTCCGAGATCGAATATCTCGACCTCGGTGGAAAAGGATGAGGACACATAAAGGGCTTCCCCTAAACTAAAACCACACACACCATATTCAAAAGGAGTAGACGAGGTGGTAGCACTCAAAACACGTGGTGATGACGGACTTAAAGTAGGAACATCATTCAAATTAAATTCAAAATCTTTTCCTTTTTCATCATTTAAGAAGTCTTTATGAAACCCGATTTAATTATATTGAAAATATTTGGCGTTTTTAACTCGACATTAGGCAAACTAAAAATCCTCACATTTAAGTCGTGGGTGGGAGGGGAATTGAACAAATGTTCAAACCGATGGTTAAAAATAAATTCATTCCCCTCGGGGTCAACATAAACGTCATCATCCTCAAGATCATCGATCTCATCGATTTCTTTATCATAAATGGGCTTATTAAACCAAGGTTTTTCAAAGCCGTCATTACAAATTTTTGAAAATCTCTTGAAGAGATCACGATCAAGCACGAAAACATCATTCTTTTGTGGGATTTGTTGATAAGTTAAATCCTTACGAATATCGTTAACGACATTCTCATTTGAGGAGTGTTGATAAGGTAACTCCTCGAGAATCAGATTTATGGTCACGTGAGTTGGTTCGTTATTATGAAGAAGACGTTCCAACTCATCAAGTTCTTCATCGAGATTGGTAAAATCTACCTCACTTGTAGGTGGAAGTGGAGGCATAAGAGCAAGCTCTCTTTCAATAATTTCCTCAATCTCGGAGTCATATTCAAAATCATCATACTTCCCACCTAAGGAATTCGTTTTGGGAGAATCCTCAAAAATGGCTTGTGGATTACGATGTATGTGATCAATCTCGGAAAATTCACCATCTTTATCAAAGAAAGAGTCGATGTGAGCACTCCCTTGAGAAGATTTATCAAGAGTCACAACCATGGTCTTACAAGTCAAATGACTATGCTTAGGTGACTCGTCCATGATGGGTGAATTTGTTTTAGAAAAATCCTTAGCCACAATAGATATTGGGCTAGGATTGGAAGGCACTTCATTGGTTGAAGTTGATTCCTTAAAGTCATGGTCCTTCAAAGGTGGTGATAACGAGTCCATATTGGTCATTGTCGTGATGGAGCTAACGTTTTCCTCCGCAATTGGTGGGTCACTTGATTCGTCGAATAAATCCTAAAATGATTTGTCCATACATTTTCTTAAACCTTATTCAATTAAGTAAACGTATTCTTTATCATTAAGATCCTCATCTCTAAAATCGTTTGTTTTCAATTCAAAACATTCATCAAGGTTTTTTATTTCCTGTAAAGTAAAAATGCTTTCAAAAGTTTTAGTTTTTGAAACCTCGGTTTTGCTTTGATCATTTTGATCATGGGATTTACTCGTGAAAAATTCCATCTTATCCTCTCAATATTTCATAGTCATTTTCCCACCGTGAACGTCGATAATGGCATGAGCCGTCGATAAAAATGGTCTTCCTAAAATAATGGGACATTTAGGGTCACACTCGTAATCGAAAATGACGAAGTCCGCGGGAAAAGTGAAATTTCCAATCTTAACATAGACGTCCTCGGCTATACCAATTGGTACAAGTGGAGTACAATTAGCTAGCTTGATTGTTATGTTGGTGGGGGTAACATTAGGCAATTTCATCAATGTCCAAAGAGAATGAGGCATGAGATTGATGGTAGCACCTAAATCTGCAAGGGATAAACATCCTTTCAATCTCGGGAAAATCATAAGGTAATATAATGTAGTAACCCGTACATTAAAATCAACATCTAGACTGAGTTTTAATATTATTCCTAAAATTTGGAACAATATTTATAAACCGACCATTAATTATCATGTTTATTTTTATGTATGATATTGAATTCTTGACTAGCCATCATGGTTAGGGCTTTAACGTATCGAATGCGTGTCATTTATTATTTACCGACAAAGTCCATGTTTTTCAATCGACCGTGAACATTTTCATTATGACATAAAAATATTTTCTATTGTCGTTGTTTAAATTTATTATTTTACGAGCATTATTTATAATTTACGTTAAACCTTTTGGTATCATTTCTTTATACGATGTGTTATCATTTATTAAATTATAAGTCCTCGTTTATTTATAAAAATATCAACTTTCTTCGAATGTCGACATTTTTATTGTATATTGAATATTTATTTCTCGTGTTTACACGTATCTTTCAAATTGCGTAACTTTTAAAATATTGGAGATCGACTACACCCGATTTATTATTCGAGAAACAAGAATAACTATAAGCAAAACACAAATTTTTAGTACATACCATTCAAGCCATTCATGTGGTGTTAACTTTTGTCTCCACATTGTTATTATATAAAAGGAAATGAAAAGATATATTTTCTACTTGAGACCCAAATGAAAAGAAGCGCCCCGTATGTACTTGTATGCGTTGGTATGTATTTTCCTATTTTGAAAATTGATGTTAGTCACTATCCACGCGGCATGACAAGAAGTCATCGTTATCACTTGAATCATTCTTTCTTTTTCATACTAAGAAGCAACAAAACTTCAAACTCAAACGTAAAAATCCAAAGAATCCTCTTTACTAGTAAACGTGAGTATAGTATCATAACTAAACAAGTTGGGTTCACGTTGGTATTCTTGCATTCAGTTTGTACTCGCGTTCGTATCCAAGACTCCGACCAGTTTCATTTAATCTAGTTGAAGTTCGAGTCGTGTTCAGTTGGACATATACTTTAAATAACTATTCAGCTTGAATCGAGATGTTGTGGTCTTGGTGACTTTATCGATGTTCGTACCCGTGTGTGATGTTGATGTGAGTATTCATTTAGCCTCGGTGGTATACTCTTTGATTTACATACGCGTTTTAGTTATTGATCATAGAGTATCGAGTTCTACTTCATCTCTTTATTACTATGTACATCGCGAATCACGTAGCCGTTATAAGATCTTAAGCCGTATTCACACAATCTTTGTTATGTTTTAAACTAAAAGAAAACATAACCAAAAAGAACAACATGAGAAAGACATTCATGGCTGCTATAACATGGCAATTTTCATAGTGAATAAGTGAAGTTTAATAGCAATTGGAAGCAACACCTCACAAGCCCCAACTTGCGCCACCATCCATGAAAAGAAAAGCTTATGTACGAGTCGGCGTCTCGGCGAAGGTGACAACGTCTGTAGTCATTTCCCGACATGAAATCTTATTTCATACATCGATAAAGTGTACGCATAACTATTCAGATTAGATTTCTAGTGTATGTTATAGACTCACGTTTGCCGATAAAAAGAAAGTGTGTAGTTAATTTTGGTTGCGTACAAATTGGAAGTTTGTGTTTGGATGGAGCTTTTGCTGGTGATCATTTGATGATGTTTGTCTTTGGAGTCCCTAGTCCATAGGGCCAAATAATAAGACTAGTTCATATCCCGCAAGGCGTTATGATATCGTTCATTGGAGTTCGATGGCGAAGTTTAGTCTTGTAACACCCAATTTTGATAATAGAATGTCACGCGTAATTATGGAGTGTCATCAAAGCATACAAGGAAAAATGTCTAGACATTACATGACCATAGAAGGAAAATACCGGAATCAAACATCGGTAGTCCAAAAGTAAAGCTCATCACACACAAACATAAGTACTGTAAAGAAAAGGACTAAACGATGTCCATATCAAATGTATCAAAAGAAAGGTAATGCATAAAGTAAAGAAAGGCTAGAAATATTTCAGTCCATATGCACGTACGCTTAAAGTCTACGAGCGTCCCTGAGTACCTGCCGTTTTGGGAACATAGAAAAGGAAAACGGCTGAGCAATACGCTCAGTGCACGGATGTACAATAAAGCATGAATAGGATAAGCATATCACATATAACAGCGGAAGAAACTAAGTCCCGAGTAACCTGGTTAAGTCTTGATAAAACTGGTTTTATAGTTTGAAAAGCCTTATGTTTATCTTATAAAAACTTGTTTAACATGTTCTACCATTAGCCAATATAGGTCATGAAAATCCACCGTGCATGAATACTTGGAGGGGTGACCTCATCATGCAAATTAGAGGGGTTACCTCTAATTTAATATACTAGTTTGGGTAGGAGGGATCAACTCCTTGTGAAGGATGCAAGGCACACACCACATTCACACTGAGTAATCTACTGAAACATGTAACTAGGATGCACCTATACGCCCCACATGATAAATATAATAAATGGCCAAAAGGTGAAGGAACGCCACGAGCAATCACTCCGTCGTGGTGAAGTCATAACATCAGTGCCTCTAATGTTATGGTTATGGTACCTCCATAACTAGGTGAAACTGGTCATGCATGTATATGGCTATAGGTATTCTAAATTAAACATAAGCAAGTCAAACATATAAACTTATACTACGGGAAAACATTTGGCTGCATACGGGGAATCCTAATAAGGAAAGAATGTCCATACTGAAAGGACGGGAATCCGTACCTTATGTCCAGTGAACGAAGAAGACGACTGAGAGGAATCCTACTTCCGTATCACTAATGCTACATGAATACATACGTGAATAAGTATCTGACTACTAAATACGTAACTGGTTTTATATCATGTCTTAGCTTATTTTATACGTCATATCATGTTTTACTGTTTAAAGCCTTAAACTGTGTTTATCTTATATTCTGTCTATTCTGATTAAGTATTTCTGGTATTTCATGTATTATTATACTTACTGTGTAATAATAAGTAACTTTCCAAAAATAGCAGGTTTCCGAAAATAGAAAGTTTCCAAATATAGAAAGTTTCCAAAAATAGAAAGTTACCAAAAACAGAAAGTTTCCAAAAATAGAAAGTTTCCAAAAATAGAAAGTTTCCAAAAATAGAATTACTGTTTAAAATAGATAAGTTTCTAAAAATAGAAAGTTTCCATAAATAGATCAGCTTCCTTAATTAAATAAGTTTCCATAAATAGATTAGATGCCTGAATTAAATAAGTTTCTAAAAATAGAAAGTTTCCATAAATAGATTAGCTGCCTTATTTAAATAAGTTTCTAAAAATAGAAAGTTTCCATAATTAGATATAAGCTGGTTAAATAAGCTAAGTATATAAGCCTAAGTGTTTTCATGATTATTTTCTAAGTCATAATGATATAATGTATAGTTTATTAATTATTTCATGTAATTTAAATAAACTATAGGTTAAAATATTTAATTAAAGTATATCATGTTTTTAAGTAAATAAAGTTAACTACTTAGGTTAAAACATGTATTATTATTTATTAATAATATAACCTAAGTCATGTTAATTAATTAATTATAACCATAGTTTTAAAATAATTAATTACTTATAAGTCTAGAAAATATAAAATACTTAGGTTAATAATTTCATGATTTTAATAATTAATATAACCAAGTCATGTTTATTAAATTAATCATGTCATATTTATTAATTTAATTTAACATATGATTATAAAAAATAATCTTAACATAAACCGTGAACCGGATCTTGACTAGAAACCATGAACCGGACATGAAATCGACACCATACCCTGAACCACTTCGGGGTTCCCCTTGTCTTGCTGCTGCCGTGGGACCCAAACCACCCAACCGGGACCATATGGTCTCGGTGGTGGTCTAGTAGCCAAACCGAGACCCCCTTGGGTTCGGTTTAGGCGCCGGCCAAAACAAACACCCCTAAAACACCCTTTTTTATTTCTCCAAAAACCATTTTCATGTTAGCTCTATGTTTTTAATTAGGTTTTAAAAACATCTTGTTCTTAATTAATTATTAGATCAAATCAAAAAGAAAAAGGGCAAAAAGAATATACCGAATGCGTGGATCTAAACGAGGATGAACAAACACGAACACTTACACCAAAAACCAAGATCAAAATCAAACAAACACCCCTTTTGGTGTGTTTGTATTCGGCGGCCAAAAGAAAAGAGGAGGAGGAGAACATTTAGGTTTTTGTTAAATGTTCTATAAAGTGAAAAATGACTAGCTAGTTTTCCCTTAACCCCTCTTTAGTGAATTTTGAGATGGGCTTGGCCCATCTCCTTATGTTTGTCGCGGGTAGGGCCCCACATGGGGTATCCATACAGTTTTCCGTGTCTCGATGTTTAGTTGTTCGTTCGTGTTTATTTGTGTTCATGTTTAATGTGTTCTCGTTAAATAATTACCGTGACCTAATATATTTATTTACGCTCGTAATAAATATATATACGTAATTAATAATAGTTCGCGATTTAATTACGTTCATGATTTCATGATCGCATGTTCGTGATTAATTATTGTCAAATAATTATTGTGTGCTCGTGCGTAGTAAATACTTATCGTGTTCTAACACGTACGTAATACGTAAAATCCTAACACGTAATCGTAATCATGCTATAATAGGAAAGTTTTAATCTAGTACGTACGATCTTAAGGGTACTATTCATGGTAAAAGCATGCGGGTTTTACAACTCTTCCCCCCTAAAAAGAATAATTCGTCCCCGAATTATAGATAAAGTAAACTAAAAAAGAAGAACATACCCGAATTCAAAATATGAAATGAGGGTAAGAAGCCCGGATAGACTCCTCTGTTTCCCAAGTGGCTTCCCGCTCGGTATGATCCCTCCATAGGATTTTGATGATTGGAATCGTATTCCTTCTCATGACTCGTTCTTGTCTGTCAAGAACTCGTTCGGGTTCTTCTATGAAAGTGAGATCTTCACGTATCTGTTCTAGTGGATACTGAACCATGTGAAGGGGATGATACTGGTACCCTCTGAGTAAGGACACATGAAACACATTGTGCACATGCGAAAGCTGCGGAGGTAACGCCAACCGGTAAGATACTTCACCGACTCGTTCAATGATATCAAACGGTCGGATGAAACGAGGACTGTGCTTCCCTTTAACCCCGAAGCGTCTAACACCACGTGCCGGTGAAAACTTAAGGAAGACGTGATCTCCTACGTTAAAATGTATGTCCCTACGATGTTTATCGGCGTAACTCTTCTGACGTGACCGTGCTTCCTGAAGTTTCTGCTTAGCTAATGCGATCTTTTCATTGGTCATCTCTATGATTTCTGGTCCTTCAAGTGTTCGCTCGCCAACCTGATACCAGCAGATTGGGGAGCGACACTTCCTGCCATACAACATCTCGAAAGGACCACACTTGATACTTGCGTACCAACTGTTGTTGTATGCAAACTCCACCAAACAGATGTAATCGTCCCAATCACCCGTCCATTCCAACGCACATGACCTCAACATGTCCTCCAATGTCTGAATAGTTCGTTCCGACTGTCCGTCCGTTTGAGGATGAAAAGACGTGCTAAGCTTAAGTTGTGTACCCCAAGATTTCTGTAGACTCTTCCAAAATCGCGAAGTGAAACGAGGATCTCTGTCTGAGACGATGCTGGATGGTGCACCGTGGAGTCTCATGATATCTCTTATGTACGTATCGGCGAGTTTACTTACCGGATCTTCCTTACGGATCGGTAAGAAATGAGCTGATTTGGTAAGTCGATCTACGATAACCCAAATTGCATCGTGCTTCCTCTTGGTAGGCGGAAGACCTGTAACAAAATCCATGGTGATTTTGTCCCACTTCCACTCTAGAATATCTAACGGTTGAAGGAGACCGCCAGATCGCTGATGCTCGATCTTAACCTGCTGGCAGGTAAGACGTTTGGACACGTAAGTGGCCACATCCTGCTTCATAGCACTCCACCAAAAGTACTGCTTGATATCATGGTACATCTTAGTCGAACCAGGATGTATAGAGAATGGGGAGCTATGAGCTTCAGCTAACAAGGCTTCCCGGAGTTCTTGGTCATCAGGAACACAGAGTCTCGTGCCCTGCCATACGATACCATCTGCGTCTACTCTGAATTCCGTCTGTTTCTCCAAATTATGTACTATCGCCCAGATTTCTCCATCATCTTTCTGAGCTTCCTTGATCTTAGAGAGTAACTCGGGTTCTACTCTAAGATTAGCCCAGTAACCGTGTTGTCCCCGTACCATGATCTCGATGCCAAGTCGCTCCAAGTCTCTTATGATTTCCTCCTCAATTTTAATGCCGTTGATCATTCCGGGCTTCCTGCTAAGAGCATTTGTTACTACATTTTCCTTTCCGGGATGATACTGTAGATTAATGTCATAATCCTTCAATAGCTCTAACCATCTCCTCTGCCTCATGTTCGATTCACGTTGAGTGAAGATATACTGCAAGCTCTTGTGGTCCGTAAAAATGTCACATGATTCTCCATACAAGTAGTGCCTCCATATTTTCAATGCAAACACGACTGCAACAAGTTCCAAGTCATGCGTGGGGTAATTTTCTTCATAAGGCTTAAGCTGCCGTGAAGCATACGCGATCACTTTCCCATGTTGCATGAGAACACAGCCAAGTCCCTTCCCCGATGCATCACTGTAGATTTGAAATCCACCCGTACCAGATGGGAGAGTAAGAATCGGTGCAGATACTAGCTTCTGCTTCATGTCTTCAAAGCTCTTCTCTCGTTCTTCAGTCCAGACGAATTTCTCCCCTTTCCGCATCAATTTGGTCAATGGTAGTGTTAAGCGGGAAAAGTTCTCCACGAACCTACGGTAATAGCCAGATAAGCCTAAGAAACTGCGGACTCCGTCACTGATGTCGGCCTTGGCCACTGAAACTAGGATTTTGCTAGGATTTTTAACAATTAAGATCGTTTTTCCTCGACTCACTCGAATTGATTACCGTTTAATCGTAAAACTTAATTTGTTCTTGGTAAATCTTACTCGATATTTTAAACTAAAAGCTATTTAATATAAAAAACTATTTTATCTAATTTAAAAATTAAACTAATTTAAAATGAAAACTATTTAAAAATAAAACTTTAAAACTAAATTTAAATCTAATTAATATAAAACAAAATATATTTTAAAACTAAAACTTAAAATCTAATTTTTGAAAACTAAAGTAAGACTTTTAAATGAAAACTAATTTTAAAACAAAACTAATTTAAGTAAAAGCCTAATTTATAACTAAAAGCTATTTTCAAATAAAATGGAAACTAATGTTGAAATTATAAAAAATTAAATAATTAAAATGAAATTTAATTTTTTTGTCTTTTTATATTTTATAAAAACTGATTAAAAAGAAAATACAACTTTTTAATTAAAACTTAATTAAACTAAAAACACTTAATTAAAACTGCCAGCCAGTTTTAAAGCCTATTTTAATTAAACTATGCAAGGTTTTAAACAAAGAGATATCTAGAGCAACTGGTTGGGGCGCAGGACTGGGGAACGAAAGGTCTGGGGTTCGAATCCAACCCCAGACAAAATTTATGCTAATATTTTTTGATTTTTACTTTTTGGAATATAAACTTTACATACAGATCAGTTGAATCTGTATGCAGCAGCAGCAATACCAGCAATACACAAAATCTATACTACAAAGCTGAATCAAAAGTTAAATCCAAACACCAAATAAGCAACACCGATAAGCTGAACAGTCGAAACTAAGTATAAATAAAAAGCATACGAAAGCAAATAAGCTGTTAAAAACTATATAAGCATTAAAACTGAGACAAATAAGCTTAACCAATAAGCAGAATAATCAGACCAAACAGCTAATCTAATAAGCACATAATTCAAATCCAAAATCCTAATTAAGAAAAGATTAAATAGCAAAACAAGATCAAATAGCCAAGACAATCTTAAACCTACAAATCGAAATAAGCAGTAAGCAAATCAGATAAACTTAAGGATCTAAACCAACAACTCAACAAACTCAAGAAAAACAGATTCAAATATATTCAAACAGACAGAAATAAAAAAACACTAAATTTCAAATAAGCTAATAAAGTAAATATAACTGAATCTCATAAACAGGAAATACTAAAACTGATTAAAATCAAACAATTCAATAACATAAACCTAATAATAACCAGCCAATTAAAATCAAACTTTTTTAAAAAAAACTTAAAAGAGAATAGAGAATGGAACCTATTGTAGGAACCGTTGTGACGAAGACGCGGCGCTGAGCCGTCTTAACAAACCGCATCAACACCACCTTAAATTATCATCATCATCATCTCGGCTCCCATCAAAATTATCAATAGTAACCGAAACAAAGAAAACGTCTCCTTGCTTCTAAATGAACTCGAACCAAACAGTAAATCTACCAATATCTCCCAGTGGGGAAGATGATTTTCCACTTTTCTTTTAATTCTTTTTTTTAATCGAATAATAATATTAATATCAATGAACAGTAGAACTAAAAAAAACTTTAAAGCAGATTAAATTAAACTTTGACAGAATTAAAATGAAACCAAAATAAACTGAATAAAACTGTTCATTAATATAAAATCAAAATTACAAGTGCTGGAATTAAAAAAAATTACAAGATTAAAACTAATCTAATTTACTGAAAATAAAAATTAAAGAAAAGCTATCTCAAAATACATGTGAGAGGGGTTTTTATAGGCAAAACCCTCAAACCCTCTTCATAGCTTCAACCTTAAGCATCCAATCTTGGCCCTTCATTCCATTTTTTCTTATTTCTCTCTCTTTTCTTCTTTAATCTACGGCTAAAATTGATTCCTGCCACGGATTGCCCTCGTGGCAGTGATTTGTGCTTCTTTATGGGTGATGTGGAGGCTTTTTATTGGTGGGATTGGTGAGATGTGGTGTTCTAGCCAATCAAAATAAAGGAAGAAGCCACGTGAGATGATTGGATAGGACCACAAGTGAGTGCCTCCGATTCTTGGGGGGATTTAAGTGGATTCGTATGAATTTATTCATGATGATAAAAACTCCAATTTTCGTGGGTTATTTTTTTTTGTGATGGGTGATTAAGGTTTAGGTAAAAATGGAGGGAAAAGGTGGCTGTTAAGTTTGGGGAGAAGAAAGAGATGGAATATTCAGTAAATGTGTTTTCATTTGTATCGAAAATGTGGAGTGATTTTTATTAATTTGTGTAACGTGGGGTAAATAAAAATGTGTGTGGGTTTTGACTGGGTGGGGGTGAGGTGTAGGATACCGTGTGAGGGGGAGAGTTATTTGATGGGGTGAGATCGTGTGGGGTGGGGTGTAGGGTAAGGGGAGTGTGTGGGGTGTTTCACATTTAACAAACGTGTGGATTTGGGTATTGGGTTTGACCGAGTATTTTGACCAGCAAGTTACAACCATCCCATTCATTTAGCAAACATTTCCATTTGTTTGCATTAGAAATGGGCTTGGCCCAATTTAAGAAGTTCCATCCGTCTCTTAATCAAATGGGCCATATTGGGCTATTGTTTATCAAATAAAAACATAAGCTTCCAAATGGGATTTTAAGCCCATTAACCCAAATGTGGGTCCCCCAAGCCCGATTAACTCAATACATATTAAATCTGCTAATAACGAGCTCGATTTCAGCTTTGTCAATCTTTTTCTTTAGACTCGTGTCGGTTTCATCGGTTTTCGTGAACTTCGGCAGACTTTTGATCTTTTGACTTAGTCTTCGTCTCTTTTTGGAATTTTCATCAACATCTGACCGTGAAATCCCGTGTTTTCTCTTCTTTTGATCATTTGTACCTATTTAACCACAAAAACACAAAACCACGCGTAATTCCGACTTTTACGACATTAAACACATGATTAGGTCTTGTTTTTCCTTGATTTTAGTGGTAAAAGGATAAGTGTTTACACACTTATTAAATCCCCTACACTTGACCATTGAAATGACCCCATGCAATGCATTATTTCAAAGCATAAAGTCACATTTCTCTCATGATTAATCCATCTAGGCCTTTATTACCATTACTACTACTACGATGAAAAGATAAAAACTTTAAAGGAAACAAAAGTTATAACGATTTATTAACTTAGAAATTATTTGATGGAAGAAACTCGTAAACAAATCTAAGACTTTAATTAGGGCTTTGGTATCATGAATATAAATCACCCTCAAGTTTCACGTTCCCCATACCAAGCTTAAAAACGAGATCATTGTTTACCATAAGTTAGCACAACTAACACTTACTCATGTGGTTTAGTTAATCACTTAGACCCCATTATTCCTACGGTGTATCTCTTGTATTTTATTTTTGTCTTGAATGATCACGAGGATGCATTTTTGACTTATTTCGATAATTTATTAAGGCCGAAAATAAAGTGGGACGATTTAATCAATAGTTAGCTAAAGGACAAAATCTTTTAAAACGGCTTCTCGAAACCTCATAAAGTTCATATCTTGGCATAACTCGTTTCACGATTTGAGACCTTTCTCGGACCGATATTTGGCTTGTACTTCAAACTTCAAATCTTGAGAGACGATCTTGAAATTATGGTCTTCTCTTCATTTTGGTACACATCTTCATTAGGAGTGAAAGATGCTTCAAACGTTGACCACGACTTCTTCATTTATCCTCTTCTTTATTTAGGATTTCGATATACAACGATTCGCCTCCTTTTCGGACTTGGATCTATTTATCCTCATACCTTGTTAGGGTCTTTTTGGATAGACTTCTCCATGATCTTTAGGGGAGTAATTGCTTCTCGTCATGTGTCTTGATCCATCATATTGATTTGGATTAATGATCTTCACAATCTCTTAGGATCTTTAGCAAAAAGTGAATCCTCATGCCTTGTGAGGGCCTTTTTGGACTCGGGTATCCTCATGCCTTGTTAGGGCCTTTTTGGATAAGCCAATCTTTGCGTCCCGCTTCAATAAGTTATGCCTTGGCTATGAACTCTAATTAATACCGAGCACCTTTTAAACGATCTTGTGCTAGAAGCTAAGTAACTTTTCAAATCGTACAACCTTATTTATTGCAAATATATTTATTAACAAGCGATGGGAGAAAAAGCTCATAATTAACTCACATAAGTTAATGAAAGAATACCAAACTTATAATTAACTCTATCATCTCTCGTTCTCCACAATTTAAAATCTCAAGGAATGAGACTCGTGGATGCTTAGCCTAATAAACCAATTAAGGTCCATATGGTTAAGGATACTAGCTAGAGTAAACTTGGATAAGTAAACTCGGGTTGAGTCAAAATATTCGCGACGGGCCTAATATATCAAAGATATCTAAATTTGTTAAAACCATTTATTTATTTATTTATTTTTGATATTATTCTTGAAATGGAAAATATTAATACGATGCGAAAATAAAAGGAAATAAAATAAATGAAAATACTACAAGGCCAAAATAGATCAAAAATTTGAAAAACGTTGAAAATTTTAAAAAATTTCCGGTTAAAATAGGGTCAAATTCATGGAAAAGCTCACTAAAGTTTCGATAGAAATCCCCCTACACTTAATATAAACATTGTCCTCAATGTTTAAGCATGTGGGAGAATAAACTCCCCTACACTTAGGACATTGAGTACGTTGTTTAAAATCGAGATAAGGAAGGGACAACTAAAGTGATTTCATTTATTTGTTTTATATACAAGATTGAATCACAATAGCAAAAACTTATCGAAGGAACCGGGTACACGGGAAACGCGGGAACACGGGTCTTGTCAAAAGTACCAAAAGTGGATCATTAAGCACATGTCCCTGCACACAACATCACAACACAAACAACCTACTTGGCTCCCCCCCTACACTTATTGGTGAAAATGGGCGGAAAGGGTAAAAAAGTAAAAATCTAACCTAGTTAAACAATGCTTGATTTTTAACACGAGTCTCTAGCTCGACTCGAATTCCCGAAAATCATCATTCAAATGGGAAAATCATGGAACACCGAGATTTCCAAGGGAGGAAAATCTCTCCATGATAAAGGTGAACAAAGTCATACAAGGCATACCCCATGAAAAATCCACCCGGGTCAAACACATAATTTCCATCACAAAAGGAAATAAACCCCGAGGTGGTACGCAAGTCATAGAAAAGTGGGGTATCCTTAGGCAAAAGTCTCTTACAAGGAAAGATAAGGTGGTATGGCAATGAAAGCACAAAAGTCTCTATTCCCGGATCAAACACCGGTTCCTTAATGGGAAAATAGCAAGAGGTGTTGATATTTAAGCTCAAAATATCATCAAAATCCATAGTGGGAAAGTCATCCTCTTCCAAACTTGATGTGAAAACATAAGTATCGTCGGAGTCATAGGAAAACTCTTCCTCATGAGGAATATAGGTATTTAGAAAGATATCTAAATCCTCCTCAAATGGAATAACCTCTAAAGTAGGTATGATCTCTAAGAGTGGAGGATCCTCCTCAATAGTCATGACTTCTAAAATTGGAGTATAAAGGTCAAAAGGAGTCTCCATGGAAGAATCACTCATAGAGATATGAGGTGCATTAAGATCATGGGGTCGGTCATCAAAGTTGATGAGATCACTTAACGAAGTGTCATCATCATAGGTATCAAAGATTGGTTGATCATAAATGGGTGGGTCTAAAGTGGGTGGGTCAAAAGACGAGTCGTCTAAGCCGAAAATAGTGTGATCACTTAAAGAAGTTTCATCACTATCGGTGTCATAAATGGGAGTATCAAAATTTTGAGGCTCGAAGGGAAGGGATGAGTTTATCACAAAATCATTTTGATTAGACTTTTCAATTCCAAAAGGATTAATGAAAATCTCTTCATTGTCATAATTAAGAACATCAATCATATTGACCGACTCTTTTCCATTTGATTTTGTTGTGATTTTTCCCATTTTAAAAACTTGTTGTTCATCCCGAACCCTAAGAATTAACTCCCCTTCGGCTACGTCAACTAAGGCTCTTCCGGATCTTAAAAATGGTCTACCAAGTATTAACGGAATACGAGGATCCATCTCATAGTCGACGACGACAAAGTCCACGGGAAAAGTAAATGTACCGACTCGAACAAAAACATATTCGGAAATACCAACGGGGTATGCGAGAGTTCGATTAGCTAACTCTAAAGTCATACGAGTCGGTACAAGGTCGGGTAAGGACAATTGTTTCCAAACCGAAAGTGGCATAAGATTAATGCTAGCGCCGAGATCCGCTAAAGCCATACAATCATCGATTTGAGGAAACGAGCAAGGTAACACGAATCGTCCGGGATCTCCTAGCTTTTTGGGAAGCTCTTTGAGAAGAACCGCGGAACAATTCTCATTTAAACGGGTGTTCACGAGCTCAACCATTTTTTCTTTCTTATTAAGCAAATCTTTAAACATCTTCACAATTTTTGGCATTTGAGCAAGTGCTTCAATAAGGCTAAAGTTAACATTCACGTTGGAGATCATCTTCAAAAAGTTAGAGACATGAATGTCATCTTTGGTGAGCACTTTAGTCTTGCCTAACCTAGATGGATAAGGGATATTAGGCTTAGACTTTGAAGGTTGAGAAGGAGAAGGACTCGCTTCTTGAACAACCGTAGGAATAGGCTCTTTCGGCAATGGAACACTTGTACTAGGAGTGGTAGTGGGTGGAATCACAGGAGGGGGAGTAGGATTACTCATTATGACCTCCGGGCCTTGTCTCTCCTTTTCGGGCGAAGAGATGGAAGGTCCCACTAAAGTGGCTCCACTTCGAGTATTGATAGCACTCACATTATCACGAGGGTTAATCTCGGTATTGGATGGTAAGGCACCTTGGGGTCTGAGGGTTTGCAACATAGTCAAAAATCTCTTATCGTTGGACTCTTGCATTTGTCTAGTAGACTCTTGCATAGCTTTCATGATTTTCTCATGTTCGGTCAATTTTTGTAGAACCAAGTCCATTTGAGGGTTTTGCATATTCATTTGATTGAACCCTTGATTATTAACCCCTTGATTAGGAAAACTTTGATTTTGATATTGAGTTTGAAAATCGTTGTTATTGTAAAAACCTTGATTATTTTGAAACCCTTGATTTTGACCATTAAAAATCCCTTGATTAGCATTCCCTTGAAAATTACCCATTTGAGGACCTTGGTTCCTATTTTGGTATTGGGTATTTTGGGCGGGTGGGGTGGTCTTTGAGGTGCTACAAAACCCGGGGGAGCCAAATAATTAGTACTATTGTAAGACAAATGGTTAACATCAACATTAGGTTTAAATGGAATTCTTTCATTAGCATTAAAAGCACAAACTTGTTGTTGTTGATTATTGTAAACCTTGTCATAATTGAAATATGAATGTGGTCCACCACAAGTCTCACACGTTTCACTATTATCTTTCATGGCATGCACATGTGTAGTGAGGGCGTCGGTTTTTAGAGCGATTGTTTCAACAAGCGAAGTAAGTTTATCGATTCTCTTGTCACTCTCACTAGAACTAGCACTTGCCATAGTGGACCTAACACTTTTGGTTTGTACTTTAGCCTTGTTTTCAATTATGGACCAAGCTTCGTTCATGGTTTTCACAAGAATATTGCCCCCCGCGGCACTATTAAGTGAGACTTGGTCATTTAGAGTCAAACCATTGTAAAACGTATTTATTTGATGCACTTTGGTGAAACCGTGTTGTGGACATTTTCTCAAAAGCTCTTTAAATCGATCCCAAGACTCACTAAACGTTTCCCCATATTTTTGCTCAAAGGTGATTATTTCATTCCTTAAAGAAGTGGTCCGTGATGGTGGGAAAAAGTAATTAATGAACTTGGTCTCTAAGTCGATCCATGTTGTAATACTTTGGGGTGGTTCCTTATCAAGCCAAATCCGGGCTTGTCCCTCGAAGGAAAAAGGAAAAATTTGTAGGCGAACGGCCTCTTGTGGCACCCCATTGTATTTCACCGTATTAGACAATTGGATAAATCTCTTGATATGATCATGGGGGTCATCTTGGGAACGACCCAAAAATGGGATAGCGGAAACCATTTTAATTAAATACGATTTGAGTTCAAAATTATTTGGTCCAATTGCGGGGACAACGATAGCGTCATCGTTTCCTTCAACGTGAGATTGCAAAATCTCGAGCATAGGTAGGTTATCCGTTTCCATTGTATTGTCGAAAGCACGATTCTCGGGATCGGCTTGAATGACGGTCTTTTTGATTTTCTTCTTCTTCTTCTTTTTGGAAGAATTAGAAGTGTTTGGTACACCACTAGGTATGTATGTACGCGCGCGAGTGCGCATACAATTAAAACTTTGGAATGATGTAGGTGACCTCGGTCGACTTTGAGAGGAAAAGGATTTTCCTTCTCGAGGTGCAATAGTAAAAAGCTACAAAAATATATACTTAAGTACTAATTGAGTCGGCAAACCAATAATCGGTCGTCCCTCTCAATATACGCACAAGCAAGCGGGGAAACGAGGTGGCACAAAGCACTTAAAAACCTTTTTCCTTAGACGGCCTTTTATAGCGCGTCGCCTTATACCCACCTTATAGTTTGTATATGTCGAGTTCAAACGTCTTACTAGTATTTATCTATTTTGCCTTTTTATTTCGTGAAGGATTCGACTACAATAGTTAGGTGATGAAATCCCAACTAAGGCTTATTTGAAAAGTAGGTAAATTATTGTGCTACGTAATATATTATAGTAAAAGAAAAATCTTTTTTTATTTTTTAGAAAAATATATATTCACAAGAAAAATCAAAAGAAATCGAAATAAAAGTTAACACTAATACGTAATACTTTTGGTGTAATACTTTTAGGAAAAAGTATTACTTTTGTATTTTTTTAATTTTTTTGGTGCAATTCTTAGGAAAAAAATTGCTTTTGTGATTTTTTAATTTTTTTTGTATTTTTAAGTTTTTGATTTTTTTAGATTTTTGATTTTTTTGTGCAATAAAATTAACGTTCAAGAAGAACGGATCCCAAAATCCAAACGTCTTCACGAAAAATCGTCAATCGTACGAGCGAAGTGGCAGCGGCGCCATTTGAAACTAGGATTTTGCTAGGATTTTAACAATTAAGATCGTTTTTCCTCGACTCACTCGAATTGATTACTGTTTAATCGTAAAACTTAATTTGTTCTTGGTAAATCTTACTCGATATTTTAAACTAAAAGCTATTTAATATAAAAAACTATTTTATCTAATTTAAAAATTAAACTAATTTAAATAAAAACTTTTAAATGAAAACTATTTAAAAATAAAACTTTAAAACTAAATTTAAATCTAATTAATATAAAACAAAATCTATTTTAAAACTAAAACTTAAAATCTAATTTTTGAAAACTAAAGTAAGACTTTTAAATGAAAACTAATTTTAAAACAAAACTAATTTAAGTAAAAGTCTAATTTAAAACTAAAAGCTATTTTCAAATAAAATGGAAACTAATGTTGAAATTATAAAAAATTAAATAATTAAAATGAAATTTAATTTTTTTGTCTTTTTATATTTTATAAAAACTGATTAAAAAGAAAATACAACTTTTTAATTAAAACTTAATTAAACTAAAAACACTTAATTAAAACTGCCAGCCCGTTTTAATGCCTATTTTAATTAAACTATGCAAGGTTTTAAACAAAGAGATATCTAGAGCAACTGGTTGGGGCGCAGGACTGGGGAACGAGAGGTCTGGGGTTCGAATCCAACCCCAGACAAAATTTATGCTAATATTTTTTGATTTTTACTTTTTGGAATATAAACTTTACATACAGATCAGTTGAATCTGTATGCAGCAGCAGCAATACCAGCAATACACAAAATCTATACTACAAAGCTGAATAAAAAGTTAAATCCAAACACCAAATAAGCAACACCGATAAGCTGAACAGTCGAAACTAAGTATAAATAAAAAGCATACGAAAGAAAATAAGCTGTTAAAAACTATATAAGCATTAAAACTGAGACAAATAAGCTTAACCAATAAGCAGAATAATCAGACCAAACAGCTAATCTAATAAGCACATAATTCAAATCCAAAATCCTAATTAAGCAAAGATTAAATAGCAAAACAAGATCAAATAGCCAAGACAATCTTAAACCTACAAATCGAAATAAGCAGTAAGCGAATCAGATAAACTTAAGGATCTAAACCAACAACTCAACAAACTCAAGAAAAACAGATTCAAGTATATTCAAACAGACAGAAATCAAAAACACTAAATTTCAAATAAGCTAATAAAGTAAATATAACTGAATCTCATAAACAGGAAATACTAAAACTGATTAAAATCAAACAATTCAGTAACATAAACCTAATAATAACAAGCCAATTAAAATCAAACTTTTTTAAAAAAACTTAAAAGAGAATAGAGAATGGAACCTATTGTAGGAACCATTGTGACGAAGACGCGACGCTGAGCCGTCTTAACAAACCGCATCAACACCACCTTAAATTATCATCATCATCATCTCGGCTCCCATCAAAATTATCAACAGTAACTGAAACAAAGAAAACGTCTCCTTGCTTCCAAATGAACTCGAACCAAACAGTAAATCTACCAATATCTCCCAGTGGGGAAGATGATTTTCCACTTTTCTTTTAATTCTTTTTTTTTAATCGAATAATAATATTAATATCAATGAACAGTAGAACTAAAAAAAACTTTAAAGCAGATTAAATTAAACTTTGACAGAATTAAAATGAAACCAAAATAAACTGAATAAAACTTTTCATTAATATAAAATCAAAATTACAAGTGCTAGAATTAAAAAAAATTACAAGATTAAAACTAATCTAATTTACTGAAAATAAAAATTAAAGAAAAGCTATCTCAAAATACATGTGAGAGGGGTTTTTATAGGAAAAACCCTCAAACCCTCTTCATAGCTTCAACCTTAAGCATCCAATCTTGGCCCTTCATTCCATTTTTTCTTCTTTCTCTCTCTTTTCTTCTTTAATCTACGGCTAAAATTGATTCCTGCCACGGATTGCCCTCGTGGCAGTGATTTGTGCTTCTTTATGGGTGATGTGGAGGCTTTTAATTGGTGGGATTGGTGAGATGTGGTGTTCTAGCCAATCAAAATAAAGGAAGAAGCCACGTGAGATGATTGGATAGGACCACAAGTGAGTGCCTCCGATTCTTGGGGGGATTTAAGTGGATTCGTATGAATTAATTCATGAGGATAAAAGCCCCAATTTTCGTGGGTTATTTTTTTTTTGTGATGGGTGATTAGGGTTTAGGTAAAAATGGAGGAAAAAGGTGGCTGTTAAGTTTGGGGAGAAGAAAGAGATGGAATGTTCAGTAAATGTGTTTGCATTTGTATCGAAAATGTGGAGTGATTTTTATTAATTTGTGTAACGTGGGGTAAATAAAAACGTGTGTGGGTTTTGACTTGGTGGGGGTAAGGTGTAGGATACCGTGTGAGGGGGAGAGTTATTTGATGGGGTGAGATCGTGTGGGGTGGGGTGTAGGGTAAGGGGAGTGTGTGGGGTGTTTCACATTTAACAAACGTGTGGAGTTGGGTATTGGGTTTGACCGAGTATTTTGACCAGCAAGTTACAACCGTCCCATTCATTTAGCAAACATTTCCATTTGTTTGCATTAGAAATGGGCTTGGCCCAATTTAAGAAGTTCCATCCATCTCTTAATCAAATGGGCCATATTGGGCTATTGTTTATCAAATAAGCACATAAGCTTCCAAATGGGCTTTTAAGCCCATTAACCCAAATTTGGGTCCCCCAAGCCCGATTAATTCAATACATATTAAATCTGCTAATAACGAGCTCGATTTCGGCTTTGTCAATCTTTTTCTTTAGACTCGTGTCGGTTTCATCGGTTTTCGTGAACTTCGGCACACTTTTGATCTTTTGACTTAGTCTTCGTCTCTTTTTGGACTTTTCTTCAACATTTGACCGTGAAATCCCGTGTTTTCTCTTCGTTTGATCATTTGTACCTATTTAAACACAAAAACACAAAACCACGCGTAATTCCGACTTTTACGACATTAAACACATGATTAGGTCTTGTTTTTCCTTGATTTTAGTGGTAAAAGGATAAGTGTTTACACACTTATTAGCCACTTAGTAATGGCCTCAACCTTCGATAGATCCATAGTGATTCCTTCTGCTGATACAATGTGACCCATGAATGCCACCTTGTCTAACCAGAACTCACACTTGGAGAATTTAGCATACAGCTGCTTCTAGAGAAGAATCTGTAGTACTGTACGAAGATGGTCTTCGTGTTCCTCCTTGGACTTTGAGAAAATCAGGATGTCATCAATGAAGACAATGACGAACTTGTCCAGAAATTCATGGAAGATTCTGTTCATCAAATCCATGAACACTGCTGGAGCATTTGTCAGGCCGAATGGCATAACTACAAACTCGTAGTGGCCATAGCGGGTACGAAAAGCAGTCTTGGCGATATCCTGCTCCTTAACCCGTAGCTGATGGTAGCCTGACCTAAGATCAATCTTGCAGAAGTGTTTGGCCCCTTGGAGTTGGTCAAACATATCGTCTATACGTGGCAGTGGATACCTATTCCGGATAGTAATCTTGTTGAGCTCGCGATAGTCAATGCAAAGACGCATACTGCCGTCCTTCTTCTTAACAAACAAGACCAGTGCGCCCCATGGAGATGCGCTCGGTCGAATGAAACCTCGTTATAGAAGTTCTTGCAGTTGATCCTTCAACTCCTTCAGCTCTATGGGAGCCATGCGATAAGGCGCCTTGGAGATTGGTTCAGCTCCTGGAATAAGCTCGATACTGAATTCCACTTCTCGTGCATGTGGTATGCCCGGAAGTTATGCTGGAAAAAAATCTTGGAATTCCGACACTATAGGTTGATCCTGAATTGATGGAGATTCAGCATCCATGTCGTGAACCATAGCTAGATAACCCTCGCAGCCATGTGACAGTAGTGCACGCGCTTGCAGAGTAGATATGATTTGTACAGACCATCCGGGTATGAACCCGTTATGAATGTACTCTGGTGCATTAACATCACTGAAGATAACTCGATATGAATGGCAGTCTATGGTAGCATGATGCTTGGATAGCCAATCCATGCCCAAAATCATGTCAAAGTTATTCATGTCCAGCGGAAGTGCGTCAACAGGTAGAACCTTATCGTCAAATTCTAGGGGAAGACTCTTGTATACATGGGTGATTAATACAGAGTCCCTCAAAGGCATGGAAATAGTAAGCTTATTCTCTATTGGAATGGGGAGCATCCTAATATTCTTAGCATAAGCAGTAGAAATAACTGAGTGAGTAGCACCCGTATCGAAAAGAACACATGCAGCTTGACCATACATATACAAGATTCCAGTGATGGTACCTGTAGACTTGTTGGCCTGGTCTCGAGATGTCGTGTAGACACGCCCGGTGGTAGGAGGCGGCTTGGAATCAGCATGTCCCGATGTACCCTCCATCTCGCCCTTACGGCAATCCTTCATGATATGGACAGGAAGACCACACTTGAAGCACGCGTCAGTGTTACGGCTACATGGCCTTGGGTGCCTACGGTGGCAAGTAGAGCAAAGAGGATGAGTAAATCCTCTAGCAGGTGCTCTGGCTGGCTGGGAACCTGATAAAACATTTTACATAAGACATGATAATAGGGTACAAAGGACAATGCGGATAATCATAAGATTGAATACCAGTGATAGTTGGACGGCTAGGCTGTGAACCTCTCTGGTTCTGGTCCCTACCGGTTCCATGGTTCCTGGTAGAAGTTTGCTAAAGTGTCAGAATATGAGTTATAACATGAAATCATAAGGAAATGCGTAAGTATTAGGACCTGCTGCTGTTGGAGTGTCCGGCGTTGTTACGGTAATAATCATTACCGCCACGCCTATCCGTAGCAGAACGGTCGTTAGTCTGACCGTTTCCCGTGGGCTGATGAGGCTGCTGCTGAGTAGCGGCTGAGACCGGTCCCCAGTTTTCTGCCTGGAAGATACATTTAAAGAGATGAATAATTGACATATATGGAAAGAATACGGATTGATCACCGCTTAAATACGAATGTTTACCTCTTGTCGGGTCTCTCAGCTTCCCCGAACTCATCTCTCTCCTGCAGCATTTCCAGCTTACGTGCTGCATCGGCCGCTTGTGCTACAGTGTTGAACGTAGCACACACTAGATTGTTTGCGACCGATGTGCGAAGAGCCCACCTAAAGTGGTGTGCCTGCTCTTCGGGAGTACCTGCTGCCGCACCAAGGAAACCAGCTAAGCGAAGAAAGCGCTGCATAAACTCGTTGCTATTCTCCCCAGCTCTCTGTCGGATCCCATGGTACTCTCTTTTGAGCTTGTCTTGCTCAGCCTTGGGAAAGAACTGCTCCATCACCCTGTCCTTGAACTGTGCCCAAGTCAAACCAGCAACCCACTCGTCACCACCCTCAGACTGCATCAATGCTAACCACCAATTTAGCACATTGCCTGCGAACCGATAGCATGCCAACCTCGCCTTTTATGCGGGGTCACAACCCATAGCATTGAAAATCTTCTCGATGTGAGACAACCAGCGTTCAACATCACTGGGGCTATCTATCTTCTCAAAAGCTCGAGGACGGAGCTTGTTGAATCTCTCCAGCCATACTACTAATATCACTGGAGGAGGAGGAGGAGGTGCCTGATTATGCTGCTGATTGTTGGCAGCTTGAAGTTCAGCCCTGATGTCGTTCCTCGCCTGAGGAAGCAAAGCTTGCATTACAGCTTGGATTGCAGCATTGAGCTGTTCTTGTTCGCGTGTGAGAACCATCTGACAGTATAACATAAAACATATGATTAAACAGATCAAAACATAAAATATATATACATGAAAAAAAATTTATACCAAAATTTCAAGAGAAAAATTTTATGTAGAATAATTTTGTGTATGAATGCATGATGCAGTTTTATGAAAACTTTGTATGCTCGAGAGTGAACGCCTATGGTCAGTTCACCCAAAACAAAAGACATGGCGAGGGGACGCCTATGGGTCGGTCCCAAATTTAAAAGTTTCGATAAAACACATGCGACTAAATAGGGCCAGTCCTGTACCAACCATTAGTTAGTCATAAATCTGCGACAATGACATATATATGTATGCATAAAAAATGATGAATGCATGAAAACAACTGTCAGTTCTAGGAAGACCATAGTGACTACCCACTAATCACAGGTCATATTTTGAGAGCCTACAGGTCGAAGCCTTGGCTCTCATACCATAAATGTAACACCCCATTTTGATAATGGAATGTCACGCGTAATTATGGCGTGTCATTAAAGCATACAAGGAAAAATGTCTAGACATTACATGACCATAGAAGGAAAATACCGGAATCAAACATCGGTAGTCCAAAAGTAAAGCTCATCACACACAAACATAAGTACTGTAAAGAAAAGGACTAAACAATGTCCATAGCAAATGTATCAAAAGAACGGAAATGCATAAAGTAAAGAAAGGCTAGAAAGCTTCCAGTCCATATGCACGTACGCCTAAAGTCTACGAGCTTCCCTGAGTACCTGCCGTTTTGGGAACATAGAAAAGTAAAACAGCTGAGCAATACGCTTAGTGCACGGATGTACAATAAAGCATGAATAGGATAAGCATATCACATATAACAGCGGAAGAAACTAACTCCCGAGTAACCTGGTTAAGTCTTGATAAAACTGGTTTTATAGTTTGAAAAGCCTTATGTTTATCTTATAAAAACTTGTTTAACATGTTCTACCATTAGCCAATATAGGTCATGAAAATCCATCGTGCATGAATACTTGGAGGGGTGACCTCATCATGCAAATTAGACGGGCTGCCTCTAATTTAATATACTGGTTTGGGTAGGAGGGATCAGCTCCTTGTGAAGGATGCAAGGCACACACCACATTCACACTGAGTAATCTGCTGAAAACATGTAACTAGGATGTACCCATACGCCCCACATGATAAATATAATAAATGGCCAAAAGGTGAAGGGACGCCACGAGCAATCACTCCGCCGTGGTGAAGTCATAACATCAGTGCCTCTAATGTTATGGTTATGGTACCTCCATAACTAGGTGAAACTGGTCATGCATGTATATGGCTATAGGTATTCTAAATTAAACATAAGCAAGTCAAACATATAAACTTATACTACGGGAAAACATTTGGCTGCATACGGGGAATCCTAATAAGGATTGAATGTCCATACTGAAAGGACGGGAATCCGTACCTTATGTCCATTGAACGAAGAAGACGACTGAGAGGAATCCTACTTCCGTATCACTAATGCTACATGAATACATACGTGAATAAGTATCTGACTACTAAATACGTAACTGGTTTTATATCATGTCTTAGCTTATTTTATACGTCATATCATGTTTTACTGTTTAAAGCCTTAAACTGTGTTTATCTTATATTCTGTCTCTTCTGAATAAGTATTTCTGGTATTTCATGTATTATTATACTTACCGTGTAATAATAAGTAACTTTCCAAAAATAGCAGGTTTCCTAAAATAGAAAGTTTCCAAATATAAAAAGTTTCCAAAAATAGAAAGTTACCAAAAATAGAAAGTTTCTAAAAATAGAAAGTTTCCAAAAATAGAAAGTTTCCAAAAATAGAATTACTGCTTAAAATAGATAAGTTTCTAAAAATAGAAAGTTTCCATAAATAGATCAGCTGCCTTAATTAAATAAGTTTCCATAAATAGATTAGCTGCCTGAATTAAATAAGTTTCTAAAAATAGAAAGTTTCCATAAATAGATTAGCTGCCTTATTTAAATAAGTTTCTAAAAATAGAAAGTTTCCATAATTAGATATAAGCTGGTTAAATAAGTTAAGTATATAAGCCTTAGTGTTTTCATGATTATTTTCTAAGTCATAATGATATAATGTATAGTTTATTAATTATTTCATGTAATTTAAATAAACTATAGGTTAAACTATTTAATTAAAGTATATCATGTTTTTAATTAAATAAAGTTAACTACTTAGGTTAAAACATGTATTATTATTTATTTATAATATAACCTAAGTCATGTTAATTAATTAATTATAACCATGGTTTTAAAATAATTAATTACTTATAAGTCTAGAAAATATAAAATACTTAGGTTAATAATTTCATGATTTTAATAATTAATATAACCTAAGTCATGTTTATTAAATTAATCATGTCATATTTATTAATTTAATTTAACATATGATTATAAAAAAAATCTTAACATAAACCGTGAACCGGATCTTGACTAGAAACCATGAACCGGACATGGAATCGACACCATACCCTGAACCACTTCGGGGTTCCCCTTGTCTTGCTGTTGCCGTGGGACCCACACCACCCAACCGGGACCATATGGTCTCGGTGGTGGTCTAGTAGCCAAACCGAGACCCCTTGGGTTCGGTTTAGGCGCCGGCCAAAACAAACACCCCTAAAACACCCTTTTTGATTTCTCCAAAAACCATTTTCATGTTAGTTCTATGTTTTTAATTAGGTTTTAAAAACATCTTGTTCTTAATTAATTATTAGATCAAATCAAAAAGAAAAAGGGTAAAAAGAATATACCGAATGCGTGGATCTAAACGAGGATGAACAAACATGAACACTTGCACCAAAAACCAAGATCAAAATCAAACAAACACCCCTTTTGGTGTGTTTGTATTCGGCGGCCAAAAGAAAAGAGGAGGAGGAGAACTTTTAGGTTTTTGTTAAATCTTCTGTAAAGTGAAAAATGACTAGCTAGTTTTCCCTTAACCCCTCTTTAGTGAATTTTGAGATGGGCTTGGCCCATCTCCTTATGTTTGCTGCGGGTAGGGGCCCCACATGGGGTACCCGTATTGTTTTCCTTGTCTCGATGTTTAGTTGTTCGTTCATGTTTATTTGTGTTCATGTTTAATGTGTTCTTGTTAAATAATTACCGTGACCTAATATATTTATTTACGCTCGTTATAAATATATATACGTAATTAATAATAGTTCGTGATTTAATTACGTTCATGATTTCATGATCGCATGTTCGTGATTAATTATTGTCAAATAATTATTGCGTGCTCGTGCGTAGTAAATACTTATCGTGTTGTAACACGTACGTAATACGTAAAATCCTAACACGTAATCGTAATCATGGTATAATAGGAAAGTTTTAATCTAGTACGTACGATCTTAAGGGTACTATTCATGGTAAAAGCATGCGGGTTTTCCAAGTCTACTATCCTCGAGGTACACGGTCCAGTTTATGAATATATGACATACGAACGAAATAAGCTAAAATGAAGAACTCTGACTTGCAATTACCAAATGAACAATTCGTAAGTTTTACTATTAAACAAGAATGAGAACCATGTATGTAATTTGAAAATGAGAATGATGAACTAACTAGTTCACGTTATATACATGCAATTCAATTGCATATTTGCATTTCTAGTCCTTGTATTAACAAGCTATATACAAATGAATATTATAGATTTCAATGTAATACTTTTGGCCCCTATTTATTTTATAATCTTTAAAATTGGTCCAATCAAATTATTTACATATATTTATGACATATTTATAGTCTCGAGCCTAAGACGAGTCTCGTCATGTTAGGTCTCGTTCGGTCATAGGTCGACCGTTTGGCATCTCGTTCTCGATCAATGAGCGGTTGATATCTTGTGAAGTCGTGCATCGACTATTGGGTATTTGTTAATTGATCTACGTGTAATAGCTATACCAGGTGAGTTCATAGCCTTGCTTTTACTGCTTTATATGTGTTTATAAACCCGCAAGGGGGAATACATGCTCTTGGTATAAAAATATATGATGTTTATATATATATATATATATGGTTTTGAGAGAATACATGTTTATGAATAAACATGTGGTTTGCTATATGCTATGAACGAATACATATTGTTGTAAATGAATGTAAGATGGTTGATTATATGCTTTTGAAAGATGAACACAAGCGTTGATTGTATTGATTGTGAACCGCTATTTGCTAAGTGTTGTATTGCCAAAATTTGAAAGTTCCTAAAACCCATGAACCGTTAACTACCCTTGTTGGGTAAGCGCTGGTACAAACGGATGGATCCATCGGGGATGGCCCCCACCTAGGCAGGTCGCACCTGTGGGTTGGAGGCTCAGCCAGGTGTGTTGTATTAGAAGTAAGGGGGTATTCGGCAAAATACCTGACTAGGGCATTATTTATACTTAAGGCTTCGGTGTCATGGCTTAGTAGAATAGCACGGACTTTGAATATTGTATGTGTTACAATATTGACAATGGATGAGATTCTTGTGTTCAAAAGCTGCATGGTTCATTTAAAAACCCATTATTTTTTATTTAAAAACCTATGAATTCACTCAACCGTTGTGTTGATATTTTATCATGTATTCTCAGGTGTATAAGTTTAAGAGAAGCTGGAGCATGGAGCCGCGCGGGATAAAGTAAGGGCAAAACAAACAATTTCCATTCGATACATTTGAAAAACCCTTATTTTAATTAAGGTTTGTATAAATTGTTGGGACCTATTTTTATTGAACTCTGATTTTGTCGAATGATTTATTTTATAAAACATCTCTTTTGAGGTCGTTATCTCTGACTATGTGTGATGTGCTATGAAGTCACACCCAATGTTGATATTCCGCTGCCTTGTAAAATTAGGGGTGTTACAGATTGGTATCAGAGCACTAGTTATAGAGAACTAGGTCGTTTTCAAAGCCTAGACTATAACTGCTCTTTCATAAAAATTGTTTTGTTGCCTTACAAAGTATACGCGCACTCGTGGCTCTTAGAAACCGATGATTGGTTGTGATAATGTGATCCTATGTGTATGTAGGAATGATTGTATTTATATGTATATACATACTATGGTATTTAAAGGCAATGGTCCTTGCGTGATTATCATACATTTTATAATGTGATTTGTATATAATTTGGCCTCACCGCCAATCACCGATCTCGATAATTAATTTATTATCCGTATACGAGTGTGAAACTCGTTTGATACTTCCTGAATGTATATATTATTTCATAATCGATCGTATATCGACTAATTTGTACTCGATTATTTTCATCGCATCGTGATGTGCTATTTTAGGATATCTCCTTTCGAAACGTAATTGATTATTGTGTTATTAGTATTTCAGTTAGTCCTTATAATTTTGAAGAATCAATTCCCCAAGAGACATCTTCTACATAATATAACGTTTATTTTGATTGTGTATGATTACATTTTATTAGCGAAAAGGAGGATGCCAATGTTGGACCTAAAATATATATATATATATATATATATATATATATATATATATATATATATATATATATATATATATATATATATATATATATATATATATATATATATATATATATATATATATATATATATATATATATATATATATATATATATATATATACCCCAATCAATTATATATAATTTGAGTACAACAAAGATATACTCATAGTAGTCATTAGTTGAGTAATTTAATACCTTGTATTTAAGTGAAATGGGACATTTAAATATAAAGATTTTAAATCGCCCAACTATGTGTTGTTTAAGTTCTCTTATTGAAATGGATTGGGACATTTGAATAAGAAAGTTTTAAACCACTGGACCTTATATTGTCGATGGTTTCTTTATTCAGATGGAATAGGACGTTTGAATATAGAAATCATGGAGTAAGTTTGACACCTATTACTTTTCCTGGCATTTAATTTGGTTATGATATCGTGTTTTGTGACGGTATTACTGAGTAGGATGATTTATAATCGTCTTGTTGAAATAAATTGGGACGCCTTATTATTTGAACAAGAAAGTTATAAGTTCCCGAACCATAAATTTATAAATTCTTGTTTACATGGACTGGGACGCCTTTTGATGTAAACAAGAAATTATAAATAAGTGGGCTCAAGAGTGCTTGACTTAGTTTGTGATTATTTTTGTATACGAATGTATTTCTTCGACTCATGTTTCGTTGGTACGAATCGTTCGTGTTCGTCGTCATTATGGTTATTATTGATTATCGTCTATGTACGAGTAACCCGTTATTCTTCTCTCGAGTTATAATTTGTTTCTATGGACCATTTCTAATATGTCCCTACTATCGCGAGCTTTATATGCTAATTATGAAGAACCATTACCCGTTCTGAGAATAGACGACCTGTTTAATCGACACTAGTATTTAACTGTGTACATGTGGATTGACTGAGGTTTAAGTTATTACCGAAAACTCATCGTTAATGAAACGATTTTGTAATTTTGATTGTTATTATCGATGGTTCATCGAAGAATTTTTCAAATGTAACGAGAAAATATTTTGGATATGGATCCGTTTGTGAGCACCGTGCAATATCTTTTGGGTATGGATCCATTTGTGAGCACCCTGCAATGTCAATTGGGTATGGATCCGTGTGTGAGCACCCTCTGATGACGAAAGTATTGTCCGATATGCAGCTATGCAATCAAGATCGTGAACATCCTTTAACTTGCAAACTTTCCTTTAACTGGACTTATCCGAAAATCCTGTCAAATATTCTTATTTATCATGGCTTGCCTATTTAGCAAGCATGATTTAACTTGATTGAACTTATTTGATTTGGCATGGCTTGACTATTTTGCAAGCATGACGTAATGTGATTATATGTTCCTAATGATGGCTTTTGTATTTGATTTGAATCATAATTCCTCCGATCGAGTAATGTATACTCCGAACGATTTCCGTGCCGATGAATTCGCTTTTGACGAAATAAGTTTGCATGTTCGAGATCAATGCAATTAGATGATTTTGTATGACTTGTACTAATTACCTCGTCTTAATTATTTTGTAACGTTTCGATGGACTTATGTGTGATCCATGGAATCTTCTTTTACGACGTAATTGTTTTTATCAGACCCGTAGACGATATGTGTTTTAATTTGATCGATGTGATCACCGATTGTTTTGAATTATTTTCGCATTGGAGGTTTTCAAAATGCGCCTACTCCTTTCGACTCTTCACTTGTAGTGTGTACTCTTTCGAACTTATATCGACCGTCACAAGTAAAAAAAAAAGCTAATAGTAATGCACCTTGAAGCATTTCCAAAATTGACGACTTGTTAATTTTTCTCTTCTAATGGCTTCTACTTCAAGTTATTTATTAGTATTTCCTTATAAGGATTAAAGATACAATCAAACCGTCCATTTGTGTCCGTTACGTATACTCGTTGCTTTGACTTTTGATCATCTATCCTTCTTCGAAAACCTCAACGACGACTTGTCTATTCCTCACCTCTTCACCATTAAAAAGAAGACTATTAAGACGAATTAAGCGCCGGGACGTCGCTTCCTAAAGGGGTAGCCATTGTAGTAACCCGTACTTTAAAATCAACATCTAGACTGAGTTTTAATATTATTCCTAAAATTTTGAACAATATTTATAAACCGACCATTAATTATCATGTTTATTTTTATGTATGATATTGAATTCTTGACTAGCCATCATGGTTAGGGCTTTAACGTATCGAATGCGTGTCTTTTGTTATTTACCGACAAAGTCCATGTTTTTCAATTGACCGTGAACATGTTCATTATGACATAAAAATATTTTCTATTGTCGTTGTTTAAATTTATTATTTTACGAGCATTATTCGTAATTTACGTTAAACCTTTTGGTATCATTCCTTTATACGATGTGTTATCATTTATTAAATTATAAGTCCTCGTTTATTTATAAAATATCAACGTTCTTCGAATGTCGACACTTTTATTGTATATTGAATATTTATTTCTCGTGTTTTACACGTATCTTTTAAATCGCGTAACTTTTAAAATATTGGAGATCGACTACACCCGATTTATTATTCGAGAAACAAGAATAACTATAAGCAAAACACAAATTTTTATTACATACCATTCAAGCCATTCATGTGGTGTTAACTTTTGTCTCCACAATGTTATTATATAAAAGGAAATGAAAAAATATATTTTCTACTTGAGACCCAAATGAAAAGAAACGCCCCGTATGTACTTGTATGCGTTGGTATGTATTTTCCTATTTTGAAAATTGATGTTAGTCACTATCCACGCGGCATGACAAGAAGTCATCGTTATCACTTGAATCATTCTTTCTTTGTCATACTAAGAAGCAACAAAACTTCAAACTCAAAAGTAAAAATCCAAAGAATCCTCTTTACAAGTAAACGTGAGTATAGTATCATAACTAAACAAGTTGGGTTCACGTTGGTATTCTTGCATTCAGTTTGTACTCGCATTCGTATCCAAGACTCCGGCCGGTTTCATTTAATCTAGTTGAAGTTTGAGTCGTGTTCAGTGGGACATATACTTTAAATAACTATTCAGCTTGAATCGAGATGTAGTGGTCTTGGTGACTTTATCGATGTTCGTACCCGTGTGTGATGTTGATGTGAGTATTCATTTAGCCTCGGTGGTATACTCTTTGATTTACATACGCGTTTTAGTTATTGATCATAGAGTATCGAGTTCTACTTCATCTCTTTATTACTATGTACATCAGGAATCACGTAGCCGTTATAAGATCTTAAGCCGTATTCACACAATCTTTGTTATGTTTTAAACTAAAAGAAAACATAACCAAAAAGAACAACATGAGAAAGACATTCATGGCTGCTATAACATGGCAATTTTCATAGTGAAGAAGTGAAGTTTAATAGCAATTGGAAGCAACATCTCACAAGCCCCAACTTGCGCCACCATCCATGAAAAGAAAAGCTTATGTACGAGTCGGTGTCTCGGCGAAGGTGACAACGTTTGTAGTCATTTCCCGACATGAAATCTTATTTCATACATCGATAAAGTGTACGCCTAACTATTCAGATTAGATTTCTAGTGTATGTTATCGACTCACGTTTGCCGATAAAAATAAAGTGTGAAGTTAATTTTGGTTGCGTACAAATTGGAAGTTTGTGTTTGGATTGAGCTTTTGCTGGTGGTCATTTGATGATGTTTGTCTTTGGAGTCCCTAGTCCATAGGGCGAAATAATAAGACTAGTTCATATCCCGCAAGGCTTTATGATATCGTTCATTGGAGTTCGATGGCGAAGTTTAGTCTACTATCCTCGAGGTACACAGTCCAGTTTATGCATATATGACATACGAACGAAATAAGCTAAAATGAAGAACTCTGACTTGCAATTACCAAATGAATACTTCATAACTTTTACTATTTAAATGAGAAAACAAGAATGAGAACCATGTATGTAATTTGAAAATGAGAATGATGAACTAACTAGTTCACGTTAGATACATGCAATTCAATTGCATATTTGCATTTCTAGTCCTTTTATTAATAAGCTATATACAAATGAATATTATAGATTTCAATGTAATACTTTTGGCCCCTCTTTATTTTATAATCTTTAAAACTGGTCCGATCATATTATTTACATATATTTATGACATATTTATAGTCTCGAGCCTAAGACGCATCTCGTCATGTTAGGTCTCGTTCGGTCATCGGTCGACCGTTGGGCATCTCGTTCTCGATCAATGAGCGGTTGATATCTTGTGAAATCGTGCATCGACTATTGGGCGTTTGTTCCTTGATCTACGTGTAATAGCTATACCAGGTGAGTTCATAGCCTCGCTTTTACTGCTTTATATGTGTTTATAAACCCGCGAGGGGGAATACATGCTCTTGGTATAAAAATATATGATGTTTATATATATATGGTTTTGAGAGAATACATGTTTATGAATAAACATGTGGTTTGCTATATGCTATGAACGAATACATGTTGTTGTAAATGAATGTAAGATGGTTGATTTTATGCTTTTGAAAGATGAACACAAGCGTTGATTGTATTGATTGTGAACCGCTATTTGCTAAGTGTTGTATTGCCAAAAATTGAAAGTCCCTAAAACCCATGAACCGTTAACTACCCTTGTTGGGTAGGCGCTGGTACAGACGGATGGATCCATCGGGGATGGCCCCCACCTGGCAGGTCGCACCTGTGGGTTGGAGGCTCAGCCAGGTGTGTTGTATTAGAAGTAAGTGGGTATTCGACAAAATACCTGACTAGGGCATTATTTATACTTAAGGCTTCGGTGTCATGGCTTAGTAGAATAACGCGGAATTTGAGTATTGTATGTGTTACAATATTGACAATGGATGAGATTCTTGTGTTCAAAAGTTGCATGGTTCATTTAAAAACCCATTATTGTTTATTTAAAAACCTATGAATTCACTCAAACATTGTGTTGATATTTTATCATGTATTCTCAGGTGTATAAGTTTAACAGAAGCTGGAGCATGGAGCCGCGCGGGATAAAGTAAAGGCAAAACAAACAATTTCCATTAGATACATTTGACAAACCCTTATTTTAATTAAGGTTTGTATAAATTGTTGGGACCTATTTTTATTGAACTCTGATTTTGTCGAATGGTTTATTTTATAAAACGTCTCTTTTGAGGTCGTTATCTCTGACTATGTGTGATGTGCTATGAAGTAACACCCAATGTTGATATTCCGCTGCCTAGTAAAATTGGGGGTGTTACATATAAATTGGTCTGGATCTCCTTCCTTTCTCGGCATATGCCTTTTAGGTTTTCTAAGAAGAATCGAAGCACAAGTTTCTTCAAGGTGAATGTTCGTAAGGTCTATGAACCTCTCTTTTTGAACCGTGGATGGAACTTCAGGTACATGAGGATGTGCACTATTTTCCTTGGTCACCACTTTCTTTCCCTCGACTTTTGAACCTAAAGTCGTTTTTTAGGTCGAGGGTTGTGACAATCCTGAAATTTCACTTATGTGTCATGTGTTATGATATGAAAATTTGACTAGAAATTTTTTCTTTTTACTTGCTAAGATGAATGTGTTCTCCCAACCTAAACTGTCACTACAACATATTCCTATATGTTGTAAACATAGTGTATGTATCAAGTCTAAGTATTAAAAGTAATCTAATAAGTACATTATGAATAATAACATCACAAATATAACTATGATGTCCTAAATTCCCTTAGAAACCCTAAAATCCCTTTAAATGAGTTGTAAACTCAAGAATGATAAACTATGAATAGAGAATACATATGAATAAGTCATTATGGATTATAAAAAAGTTATAAACTATACTTTGAAGACATAATAATACCTACGAATGATAAGAACAAACTATACAAAGCTAAGTACAAATAAATTTACATAATAGTCTAGATCATCACCTAGAAACCATTGGTAAACAATGTTTCATGTAATATAACTACATAATATATATATACAAGTATCAAATACAATATATTAAGTATAATCTACTATATAAAGGAAAGTTAATTGATCACAAATTACAAATATTCACTAATCCAAAGCTAATTACAAGTTAAGACCAAGTAACCAAGATTAGCATATAAATCCATTTCACAATGAATTAGAGTCTAATCTTTTAAAAAAAATATAAAGCTAAACTAAGTATCATATTAAGTTTTTACATTTAATTCAAGTTAAGTTACAAACTATTAAAGCATAAGGTACAGGTTATCAAAGCATAGGATCTTAAGCTCCCATAATTATACCTAGGATATGATGAACCTATATAAACCCTTAAAATAAGAACGTATAAACTCTAGAAGTCATAAACATACTATATAAGACCTAGAATAAGCTTACATTATGATATAAACACTAATCATCCAAGATAGAAAGTCATTAGGCTTAATGACCTAAAAACCCTTATATTAAGAAATCTACATAAAATCAGTAACTAGTCTTTTAGGACAAGTCTACAAACACATATAGCATTTCATTAAGGTTATAAGATTATACTAAGACAATGTACAAGTACCCTAAATCAAATTACAACATTTCAATGCATGACTTGTAAATTAGGTCAAAATGGGTATTTTCATCCTTTAGACATGTTTACTTAGAATAACTTGGTAAAACCAATGTAAGGGCTTCATGAACGTATTAAGGACAATGTAGGATGTATTAATTGAGGTTAGGTCAGTAGATAATTGAAGGAAAATCACTTTTACTAAGACTTAACCATAAATAATTAGAAACCCTAACCCGCCTAGGTTTTCTTCCCAATTTCACCTGTCCAAAAAATTGGCTGCATAAAGCTTATTTTCAACATGGTCGTGGACACTTTTTCACACCATCAAAACTCAAGATTTCTGAACGTAACCAATACAAATCTTTAAATTTGGTAAATCACCATCTTAGAGGCTTGAACATGTCCGAGTTTTAGCCTCTTGATCGACATCTATCATAGGTAAAAGTCGAGACCAAAGTTGTCCCACAACATGAAATTTATATAAAGTAAATCCAAGTGTTTTAATCTTTAGAAACTTAAGGGGTTTTTGTCTATATGTAATACTTAATTATCATGGATTAAACTTGTAAATTCATAAAGTTAGGTTTAGGGACTAATTTTGCCATTTTTGAAACTAAAAGGACTAAATTATAAATATCCTTAAATATAAAATATAAATTGTAAAAATACATTTTAAATTGTAATAACTTGTTTTGTAAAATAATTAAACCCGAATCGATTACCATTTATTAACAACGAAGACATTATAAAACTTAATACAATATTCTACGTTGTCGTGTATAATTCTAAGACGCTTCATTTTACTTTAGGTCGTCGTTAGAAGTTCACGACTTCCCGTCTTATCTTATTTCTTCGTTATGCTTCTGTGACTATTGTGTCGATTTTTATCATCGCTTGGTATCGCTTTCGCTAAGGTGAGTTCATAGCCTCGCTTTTACTGCTTTATATGTTATTTATAAAACCCGCGAGGGGGAATACATGCTGCCTGCAAAATAAACATATTTGTTTTTATATATGCCTTAGAAGAATACACGATTATATTGTATCAACGATTTTGAATGTTCTATACTTTTAGACATACTTCAACGTATTGAACTGGTGGACATGTTAATAGTATTGATCTTTGGAAAGTACGTTGAACTATTGACTTGGTATATTATAATGGAATACTTTACTTGGCTTCTTTAATAATCTATCATCTGCCATGAATTGCCATCATTACTATGATTGAATTTGCGCATTATTTGATATACGCATGACGTTATTAAATGTTGGACTTCACATATTATTTGGTAATATGCGAGACTTGGTTAAATTCTAAGTGTAGTATTGTAATACACGACGACTTTCAGACTACACGTATTCTATATGAATACGGTGTGTGCTTAAATAGTCGGTTTTTGGATGTGTGGGATCTTGTTCATATCCTATGAGCTCTACCATTCGTAACCCTCACATTATTAGTCCCCGGTTGGGTACCGTTCGTGCAAAATCTATACGTACCGTTCATACGCTCCTGGCGATGGAGTATAAATATTGTGGATAGCGCTATTAGAGGTCGGTAAACCTCTCGTTCCCTGGTTTACCAGAATGCATAGTACTTATATAAGGTCTTTTGTGCACGACACTATATTTATTGCACGGATTTTACTTATTAACCAATCGGCTTTGATGGTAAGTTACTATTTTTAATTATATGTTGTGTCATGGGAATTTTTGTGTGAATCTATCTGATACAAGTATTGTATGGGTGAGACTTGTATTTACATAGATTCATACAAATCTTTTTATGAGCTTAGCTTAATATTGTGAGATATGGATATTGTATGTGTTACATTATCGCCAATGGATGAGATTCTTGTGTTCAAAAGCTTTATCGTTTATTTAAAAACCTATGAATTCACTCAACCGTTGTGTTGACATTTTATCATGTATTCTCAGGTGTATAGGTTTAAGAGCAGCTGTAGCATGGAGCCGTGTGAGATAAAGTAAAGGCAAAACAAACAATTTCCATTCGATATATTTAATAAATTTTATTTTTACCAAGGTTTTAAATAATTATTGGGACCTATTTTTATTGAACTCTGATCTTAATAAAATTTTCTAATACATGCTGCTGCAAAATAAACATATGTGTTTGTATATATTCTTTAGAAGAATACACGATTATATTGTATCAACGATTTTGAATGTGCTAGACTATTAGACATACTTGAACGTATTGAACTGGTGGACATGTTAATAGTATTGATCTTTTGAAAGTACGTTGAACTATTGACTTGGTATATTATAATGGAATACTTTACTTAGGTTCGTTAATAATCTATCATCTGCCATGAATTGCCATGATTGCTATGATTGAATCTGCGCATTATTTGATATAAGCATGACGTTATTAAATGTTGGACTTCACATATTATTTGGTAATATGCAAGACTTGGTTAAATTCTAAGTGTATTATTGTAATACACGACGACTTTCAGACTACATGTATTCTATATGGATACGATGTGTGCATAAATAGTCAGTGTTGGATGTGTGGGATCTTGTTCGTATCCTATGGGCTATACCGTTCGTAACCCTCACATTATTAGTCCCCGGTTGGGTACCGTTCGTGCCAAATCTATACGTACCGTTCGTACGCTCCTGGCGATGAAGTATAAATATTATGGATAACGCTATTAGAGGTCCGCCAACCTATCATTCCCTGGTTTACCGGAATGCATAGTACTTATATAAGGGCTTTTGTGCATGATACTATATTTATTGCACGGATTTTACTGATTTACCAAGTGGCTTTGACGGTAAGTTACTATTTTAATCATATGTTGTGTCATGGGAATTTTTGTGTGAATCTATTTGATACAAGTATTGTATGGGCGAGACTTGTATTTACATAGATTCATACAATTCTTTTCAAGAGCTTAGCTTAATACTGTGAAATATGGATATTGTATGTGTTACATTATCGCTAGTGGATGAGATTCTTGTGTTCAAAAGCTTAATCATTTATTTAAAAACCTATGAATTCACTCAACCGTTGTGTTGACATTTTAGCATGTATTCTCAGGTGTATAGGTTTAAGAGCAGCTGGAGCATGGAGCCGCGTGAGATAAAGTAAAGGCAAAACAAACAATTTCCATTCGATATATTTAACAAATCTTTATTTTTACCAAGGTTTGAAATAATTATTGGGACCAATTTTTATTGAACTCTGACATTAATAAAATTTTCTAATACATGCTGCCTGCAAAATAAACATATGTGTTTGTATATATGCTTTATAAGAATACACGATTATATTGTATCAACGATTTTGAATGTGTTAGACGTTTAGACATACTTGAACGTATTGAATTGGTGGACATGTTAATAGTATTGATCTTTCGAAAGTACGTTGAAGTAATTACTTGGTATATTATAATGGAATACTTTACTTGACTTCGTTAATAATGTATCATCTGCCATGAATTACCATGATTGCTATGATTGAATTTGCGCATTATTTGATATACGCATGACGTTATTAAATTATGGACTCATATATTATTTGGTAATATGCAAGACTTGGTTAAAGTCTAAGTGTATTATTGTAATACACGACGAATTTCAGACTACACGTATTCTATATGATGTGTGCATAAATAGTCAGTGTTGGATGTGTGGGATCTTGTTCGCATCCTATGGGCTCTACCGTTCATGACCCTCACATTATAAGTCCCCGGTTGGGTACCGTTTGTGCCAAATCTGTACATACCGTTCGTACGCTCCCGGCGATGGAGTATAAAAATTAAGGATATCGCTGTTAGAGGTCGGCCAACCTCTCGTTCCCTGGTTTACCGTAGGCTCATGTGTATTCGACATCGTGTATGATTATGGTGTATACTGATTATTTCTTCGACTCGTGTTCCGTTGTTATGAATCGTTCATTTCCGTTTTCCTTAAAATCCTTACTGATTATCGTCTTTGTACTAGTGACTGTTTATAATTATTCCGACATGTGATTTGTTTATATGAACCATTTTTAATTCATTTCGATTACCGAAAGCTTAATAAGCTAACCGTTAAGAACCACATCCCTTCCAATAATAGGAGTTGGTTAATCAACATCAAGATTTTAGCGTATACTCGAATATCGATCGAAGATATGAGCATCATCAACAACTCATGTTAAATAATAAGATTTTTAAATTTTGCTTCTTATTATTAAATTTTCATCGAAGGTTTTTCTCGATAATGAAGCACTTAGGCAAGATGTACGAATGTGACGAGGAAGCCGATGCATCACCTCGAGCAATGAAGCGGAAGCTTATTAAGTACATCCATTATTTTTTTTATAATGTGAGATCGTTAGTCGATCAAACTTCTTAAAGATTGGAATTGAGACATTTTTTTATCACCTTGAAAAGAACTATATAGTAGTCGACGCCTTAGTACGAAAGAGGAGAATAAATTTGTTACTTGTTCTAGACTTAATAATCACGACTAACTAAATACTTTCTGCATAAAACCTCGATTGTAAAGTTAAATCTATTTAGGAAGAAAACTTAATGGCTTAGATTCTAGAAAAGAGTGACGAGTGAAATGATATTACATCTGATGGAACCAAATACCTAGAGATCGGTCTTGTTGGTCTAAAAATAAAGAAGTTTGATCATGTTTTAGTCACATAGTCCATATATTATTGGACAAAAAGTATCATGATCTCAAAGTAGCTATACTAATGACCATCCGGAACCTTCCTTAATTTAAAAATTGTTCTATAGGCTTAATTTATTTAAACTTGTTTCGACCGTGGAAAACTTTATTGGCTGACCATGGTGAACCACCAACCGTTCTTAGGGATTGCCATCTTCCTAATGCTCCATTCCGATATTCTTGTCTTCAAAAAATATATTTATCATTTTCTATAAGAATCCTTGTGACATTTACTCTAAGTTCCTCATGAACATTACATACTCCTGCTGGAATGACTATTATGAATATCATATCTGCTTACAACCTTACCTAATTATTTTAACCGAACTATCTGAAAACGTCTCAAGTTATCCAAACATACCATCAATCTAAGACCAATTGTGAATACCAATTTAATTTACTAGATCGTTTATTATACAATCCTAGAACTTCTTGGTTTATCTATGTAATCACGATATATTTATTTCGAGATCACCTTAACCTTATTACAGGAGTGTAAACCATTTGACCCTTTTGATGAAGATAAAACCTCAACAGAGTTATTAGGTTGAAATTTCAAACCTAATATTCTTACATCTTCGCAATCAAACTGTCGGCAAGTAATGTAAACTAAAATTCGGGACAAATTTTTCTTTAAGGGTTGGAGAATGTAGTAATTCGTAATTTTCGGACCAATATTTATTACTCAAATCTTATTTATCATGTTTGTTTCTACCAATAATATTGGATTTTTGGCTAACCGACAGGTTAGGGCTTTAATGTATCGAAAGCGAGCCTTTTTTACTTAATGGCAAATTCTATGTCCATCTCATCGACCATGAACATTCTCGTTATGATGTAAATTTTTTTTGTTATTATTATAGTCGTAATTTAATTTTTCGTTTTACGGGCATTCTTCATAAATTATGATGAACCTTTAAGCGTAATTTCTTTATATAACGCGTTAACGTTTATTAAATGATAAGGCTTCATTTTTATATCAAAATGTCAATGTGCTCCGAATGTCGATGTTTTTACTTTATATTAAGCGTTTAGTTTTCGTGTTTTACGTGTATAATTTAAATCGCGTAACTTTTAAAATATCGGGTTTCAATAATACCCGCTTATATCAAAATAAAACTATAAACGTTCATGCATAGCCAACATCCACATGCTAACATGTCATTCTATATATAAAATAAATGCTACGGGTCTTTCATTCTCCGTATATGTTTATATGTCAATTTACCGAGTTCTATATCGACAAAATACGTTTCATCTCATCCTCACCCATTCTTAAACTTATCCTCCAAATTTTATAAGCCTCTTCACTTCCTTAACCTAGTCATATGATAGAAACACGCCACATCTCTTGACAATACTTGTTCATCAAGTTTTGATAATTCTATAGATAACTAATACATGATTTGTTTAACCTTCATTCATTCCTAACACAAAAAATTCAAAACAACAAAACATACCCAAATATCTTTCAAGTGAAGACATAGTAGATCAAGGATTGAATTCAGGTCGAGTGTAAGCCAAGGAAGAGAAGAGATGAAGCCTTGATCAAGTTCTGGTTCGTACAGGAGCTATGGTTTCATTTCACATCGTTATGATACGTTCCATCACATTTCGTTTCATCTCGAGTATCTGTACGCTTCCCTTTCATCATATACAGTCTTACTATACATCTTAAAACACCTAACATCTGGTCTTGATGATTTCTTAACAAAAATCTTGTTTAAACTCATTTTCTATTTTCACATAAAATCATAGATTCATTCATTTTCACACCTATATAACTTCTGTTTTCCCTTAACAACCTATGACTAATTTTTGATATATTAAACACCACCCAAGATAATATAGAACCATGTAATATCAGCCCCTAAGTCGTGGTCTAGCTCATCAAAAAGTCACGTCAAAAACTATCCCAAAAATGACTACACATGTTCATTCGCGACTATGGCTGTGGACACTGTTTCTCACCATCACAACTCAAAATTCTGAAACACGACTACCATGTTTCTTTGGATCTGTTATATAATTATATAAGAGGCTAAAAAAACCCAAAATATCAGGTCATAAATCATATTCTAAGTCATTCAAACTTTAACGTCAAATCTGTCCATAGAAAGACGTATGCTGATTTTCAGCATGGACACCGTTTCTCACCATCACAACTCAAAATTCTGAAACACGACCACCATGTTTCTTTGTGATGACGTATAGTCCCTAGTCGGGCTGGATAGTCCGACTCACGGGTACTACTCGTATCCATCAGGAATGTATTAATACTTATGCGATGTGGGCACAACCCAAGAGGCCTAGTAAGTCGCTGTCGCACATACGTGTCCTCGTCACGCTGGGACAAGATCAGACCACAATATAATCTATCTTATGATTATATTCACCTAAGGAAAGAGGATATACACTTACCTCGGTTATGCGATAAGGATCAATCTATTTTGAATCATTATCTCTTCCTTAGGCCGCAAGAATAGGAACCTAGCCTGGACTCTCTCGAGTATAAAAGGAACCCCCATGGTTCCACAAAGGTACGATACACACAACACCCTAAACTCTAATATACTCAAATCGATTACTTACTCTCATGCCAGAGTTTAATCGTGGGTCACAAACCTACGGTAAGCCTAACGGTGTCTATTTTTAGTGTGCATGGTCCTTAAACAAGTTTCACTTGGTGCAAGAGCCGGACTCCACAAGATCTCGAATTAAGCCTAATTCGGATCAAGCTCAGTCCATCCAACTTTTGTATCAACAAGTTGGCTCTATCCATGGGACCCTACACCAAGCTCTAAGTAATGACGAAAAGCGGCACAAAACCGTCCCAACCAAAGGGTGGATCTAAGACGCCAAGAGGGTCATACTCAAGCTTCGAACCACTTAGTAACCCAGGTCGTTGAGGGAAGGGATTGCAAGTATCTTTTTCCCCACTAGTCACCCCTACCTCACAGACAGTTGGGGACGCTTCATCCTCTCGGGAAATCCCTGATCCAACCCACAATGATGCCATGGATGCAAGGGATGTGGTAGCCCGCAAATCGAGACAGAAATTCCTCCCGCGACGAAGCAAGATATGAGCGACTATGTCGCAAAGAACTATGAAGCTCTAGTTCCACTTATGAGAGCGCAAATGAGGGTAAATCCGATAAGAGATCTACATATCAGCCTAGATTTCGATAAGGAACTTAAGACCATGGAAGGGTCAAGACCTAACAAGGAAGCTAGGAACGAAAGGAGGAAAAAGAGAAAACAACTAAGATTCCAGCATCTCCTTATGATGCGCCCCTTATTGAAGACGCATCATTCTCAGACAACTCTGAGAACCCAAAGGGAGAAGACAACATCATCACACTAGTCAATAACCATCGACGCACAAGCGTGAAAGACAGATTAGGGCCTGACCCTTTTGGCGGGTGCACCGCCCTTAATAGACTGGGGCCATTGGAAAGAGATTCATCCCTGGATTTGCAAGGACAGGAAAGAAACGGGAATACTGGAAAAGCGCGCAGAAGAGATTCCATAAGAAAAAATTCCTCGGACTCTAATTACAGCGATCGCCATCCTCGCCTTAAAAGGGTCGCTCTTTCATCCACCGGGGATTCTGATTCCTCTGACTACGACAAAAAGCATCACAGGGCACTCAAGAAACCAAGGATGCGCAGTGAAGAAGAGTGGACCCTCCTATGGCGTCGGGAGAAAGGAAGTGCGTTTTCAAAGCGCATAACTACCTTCAAAGATAATAAAAAGAGACGCATGCCGTCCAACGTCAAAACCTACGATGGTAGGACGGATCCAGATGATCACCTAAAAGTGTTCGAATCTCAAGCAGGAATAGAACAATGGCCAGAGGCCGTGTGGTGCCACATGTTCAACTCAACGCTCATCAGGAACGCCCAGATTTGGTTCGACCACCTCCCGCGAAGGAGCATTAGTGGATTCGAAGAGCTTAGGAGAGCATTTAGAAGAAATTATGTGCAACAGAAGAAGTACGACAAAAGCCCCGTCTCACTCGCAAGAGTGATGCAGAGGCACAATGAAAGTCTCGAAGACTTTATGGAGCGCTTCAAATCTGAATGCAACCAGATTAAAGATTGCCCAGGAATTCTTAAAATTTCAGGATTCCTCGCGGGCATCACTAACCCGGACATAATAAAGAAGTTCAATGACAGAACCCCAGGAACGTTTGATGGGGTAATGAAAAAGGTCCGAGCATTTATTCAGGGCGAAACCGTAGCAGCGGATAGCAGGCAATGACATCAGGCAACAAATACCAAAACCGACCCAAGAAGCAGTCATATGGGTAAAACATCAGCCGTACCTTGGACTTCCAAGGCACAACAAAACCAGGGCACAATAACAATAACAATAAGTTTACCCCGCTACAAAAAACATCCAGGGAGATATTTTTATCTGAGGGCGCAAGCTTTCCAAAACCTAGTCCGATGATGGGCCCGGCAGACAAACGGGACAACACAAAGCATTGTGAATACCATGACGATAAATGACACGCTACCGATGAGTGCATTCAACTGAAAAAACACATTGAAAGCTTGGTCAAACAAGGGAAGTTAAACCACCTGATAAGAGACTGGAGAAAGAGCACATACACGAAGAAAAGTGAGTTAAAGAAGTAGAAGGATAAGCCCAGAACCATTTACAAGGTGGAAAGGGAAAAGTCTTTCATGCAACGGAGAACGATCGCGGAATTTACGTACGACAAAGAGATAACATTTCTTATTCTTTCAGACATGGACTACAAAGTCGGATCATTGACTATTGGCATAGCCCTCGGGGGCCACGCTGTAGAAAGCATGTGTATTGATGGAGGGTCAGCTGCAAACATACTGAACGAACATTGCTTCATACGAATACCATGGGAAATAAAGGAGTTAAAGGACACCGCACAAGTCCTCAAAGGTTTTAACGGTGATAAAACCCCACCGCTGGGACACTTCTACACACAGGTTACTATTGGAAGCACAGACCACTGGACTACTGTATGGATGGATTTTATGGTTGTACGGTCCCAATCATCGTACAAGGAGATAATAAGACAACCAGCACTAAAGACACTGCACGCTGTACCCTCTACAGTGCATGGTATGTTCAAATTCCCAGTGCAAGACGGGGTAGTCACCATCCGCAACATAGATACGCTCGAAAGGGGTAGCAGCACTTCTAGCCACGGCGCGAAAAGGAAGGATGAAGAAAGGAGTGAACGCAACACGGAATCCAGCTCACAAATGAGGAAGAGCAGGGCTCCCATGGGTCCTCTTTTCGACAGGCTTTGCAGGAAAAGGAGGGCCAGATGCAGTTTTCATCCTCATAGATCAGGGTGAGATAAAAATTACCTACGCGCGTGTAACACCCCCAAATTTACACAACTCAATACAGCGGAAGACTCGTTGGTGTTACGGGATAGCACATTACTTACATCATAGCCAACGCTTAACAATCACGTCCTTTAATAATAAAGCATTTCCATTCATAAATATTAAATTTACATAGGTCCCAAGTCATATTTATTTCATACAATTTTACAAAAGATTTGAATTGAAATTGTTATTTAAGTGTGGGCCATGAACTCTTGTTGTCTTCCCGAGAATTACCTTCAAGTACCTGAGACAAAACGTGTTAAAAGAAAAGGTCAGCGAAAACGCCGAGTGAATTCATAGAGTTTAATGAAATCCATCAATATAACATCGGTATAAAAATTATTACCGAAAATCATTTTGTACAAATCTTTGTAATAGGCCATAAAATAGCCAAAGTCATTATATACAAATCCTTATCAAAAATCATAATATAGGCGTTTGCCTCAAAATCATTGTACGAACCATTGTCGTAAAAACATCATACAATACGTTTTATAATGTCGTATAGAGTTAAATGAAAACCGTTATATGAATATTGTTATGTAAAACCAAAACACAAACAAAATATCAATAATAAGACCCCGTATTGCTAGTCGGGCAATATATCGTAATTCAGTGCTTATAGCAGTATTTTGTTATTTGGATTGTTACAAGTCGCATGACATTGTTACCTTACTACAACAAACAACGGGTAGCTAACCCGAAACTCATTTTCCCATCTAAATTAGCGTGTCGTAACAATAATCACGCTTGTGTAAATCTTCTCATACATAAATTCGCTTACCAATCAATGTGGCACGACGGGGATCAATCGTCAAGGCGCGAACTCGGGTGATCGTCCCCAAATAGTACTATTATATGCATAAGCGTCTACCGAATCCCGGTAGTTAACAATTCATGCTAATGGGACTTTTAGTGACATAACCTAACTTTAATAATCCATTTCATTTCATCTATCGGGTCATATAATCATTCATCGGGTCATACAATCATTCGGGTCCAAATCAATAAACAAACAATCGGGACAAATGGTGTCCTATTTTATCAAAACTAACATGTTATCTCCCTCGCGGGTTTATAAAACATTTCATAAAAACATTTAAAAGAGTGCGAGGCTATGAACTCACGTGGATTGGGAAAGGCGGGTTATCGGCAATTCGGATGTACGGTACGTGCTTCAATCACAGAAACCTAGACAAATAATACTCGTCTTAGACTCTTGTCCAATGACTTTATAAAAATAACAATTATGTATACATATGATGATTTATATATGATGATGATCAAGTGGGTTTATACATTCTCATTTACTCATTTTAGTGTTATGTATTGGTAACTTTTATACTAGTTTACTAGTTTTACTTATTTACATGTTTTAGGCCCAATAAGCCTATTATAAGCCCAATACCTTATATTAGTCCATTTTACACTTTTATTATCAGTATTATACTTTACATGTTGGGCCCAAGTGGGTTAAGCCCAATAAGTAAGTTTATAAGTGTTTTACCAAATTAGTCGGGTTAATAGTCCAATAAGGCTACTTTGGCCCGTTAATGTCTATATGTTGTAAAGCTCGGGTTTTATCGGTTTTTACTTGTATTAAGTACTTATATATCATTATATGACTTTTAAAAAGTTTACATTAGACGGTTCCGACCGTCTAAGTTTTTATCGACGAAAAACGTTAATTTTACGGTATTAGCCGAAAAGACGTAAAAATCATGTTTATAGTTTTATAACTTATAAAACTTATCAAACTACCATTTCTATAAAATGTCCATTTATTTATCCTTATACATATTTATATAAATGTAATATATAATTTAGTGGGATATAATTCACATTTTATACTATATTTATTTGAGTGCTTATATAATAGTATTAAATTTTAATTTCACAAAATCAGTCCTAAACTATAAGTCCACTAAAATGTCCATATCTAGAGTTCTATAATGAGATAGGAACTCAAATTTTTATGACAGAAACTACATGATATGTGCTTCATTTTATTTCTTATAGCTACTGATGAATCAACATCTAAATATTTTAATAATTTCGTCCAAAACAGTATAGGCAGATTTGCACTCTAATCTTGTTTTGATCATATATCACTCATTTTGATGATTCCATTGCATGGACAACTCTCACATGTGTATAACACCTAATACTTACTGTAAATTGATTCCACTATGCCATTTTATCAGTTTAGCATTTGGTTACTTACTGTTTTTATACAGCCATCATATTAAGTAAGATTTTAACGTTGTTATCTATTGTTTTCCATCTTTTTAACCATATTTATCAACACCAAATCCCTACATAATATTTTTATCATCATTCATCATCATATAAATATACACAAATAAAGAAAATACAAGATTACATAATCAAAATAACAAGAGGATAGGAAGAACAATCTTTATACCACCAAGATTAAGTAGTTTATGGTCATGGCTTGGATTTTTGATGGCAAAACTTGTGATAGATCAACACCAATCTTCAAGTCCACCAATAATTGTAAACTTCTTTTAGAAATCAGCCCTTGAACATCACTAAATCACCTCCTTGGATGTTAGAATCACCTCCAATCTTCAAGGCTTCAAAGGAGCATCATCATGTGTATGAATAACACATGATTTTATGGCTAAAATATATCAAATGGGGTGTTTATGTGATGATATGAGACGAATTTTTAGAGAGAGAAAATGGAGAATGAGTGGTTTTGCATGTAAGAGTTTAGTGGAAATGGTATGTGTGAAGTAGTCTGAATGGTTTTGTGAAAGGTTAGCTTACATGTTAAGCTTAAGCTTAACATATGTTAGCTTTCTAGCTAAAAGGGTGCCACATCTTATGATGTGGTGTCCTCTTTTTGGCCGTCCCTTTTAGTGGGGTGGGATAAACTTGTTTTGTCCCATCCCGCTAATTTACGGGTATTCCTCGATTCTAGTTTTCTTGATTTGCGTGCCCTCGGGTCGTTTTACGAAAAACATTTTTATAAATTATGAATCAACGGCACAAAACGAATCTAATAAAAATTGTCTCATCAAAAACGGAGTTAAAAAACGTAAACACGTAATCCTAAGGTTTCCGGTTTAGTCGTAAAGGACGTTAAATTATAATCGTAAGTCCTAATCTCTTCTCGTAAATTTGTGAGTTTATGAACCAACACAAATTTAAAATCCCAAAATAATCTTCACGGATAAATTTATTTTATGAAATGTCAGACTGTCACAAAAAACGGTGTATGTAAATGTAAGCACGTAACGTAGAGTCCTCCGGTTTAGACGTAGTCGATGCTACTTTAAGATGTAAACCCAAATTTCTTCCCAAAAATAAGTGAGTTCATAATATAACATTAAAATAATGTTTTTAAATAATATTTGAGAATAAAATATCAACCATAAATTGACGGATTGTCACAGCATTTACCCCTAAACAGGATCTTTGTCCTCAAAGATCACTTTATCTTACTACTCGCTTCTTATAGAGTTAGAGCCATGTGGGTATTTCTTCCACATTCGGTCTTTTCTCATAAGGTTTAATCCATTACAATACGCGAGTTTCATCAAACATAACTACGGGAATACGATCAGGCTTAATGTTGACTTACCTTCTCTATCCATGATGTTCACGGGTTTTTTATGAATGCAACTTTTTGCCGATTTAAGTTTTATCAAGAAGTTATCAGATTTTCACTTGATAGGAATTTTATCAAGTTCGATATACGAAACATAATTCACGCAGCCTTTGAAGTCCCAGGGTAGATCTAGCTTATATGCCTTTCAAACCAACTTTTTACATTATCTCAATGGTCCCATACAACGGGGACTTATTTCCCATGATCTTTAAGATCTTCAATTCATCTTTCTATGGTGAAAATTTTTGGCATAACTTCGCTACCCATCAGACACTTCAAGATCTACATTTCATGTTCACATAACTCTTGCCCACTACCGGCAGTCAATAATCAGATCCTAATTTCAACAATCATCCGGTTTCACGGGTCGGATATTTTTGTAAGTTTAGGTTTGTAATCATAGGAAACCGTTAACGTAATGACATGTCCAACTCACAATGGGTGTATGTCGGGTGTCTTCATCCAAACTCATGCTTACAGATGCTCTAATATTTAGATCCTAACAAGATTCGGTCTCGATCCTAATACGATAATTATTAATGATAATCTCTCCAAAAGAAAACGATTATACGGTTTATTACCAAAGGTCAATCATTCAAACATAAAACAACAATTCTAGTCTCATCCCTTCGATTGGGGTGGTAAACAGTACTCTCATCAAGGTTCGTTCCCAGTGACTTCTGAGCAAATCTCTAGAAATTCGATGCGAGGCGAGGATCTTGATAGAGATGATCGATACGGGCACGCTATGTTTACACAACTCCTTTAAATACAAAGAGTCAATTTCTTCATCGAGAATCTATCATTAACAGGAATGATATTAGCAGATTTGGTCAGTCCGTCGACGATTACCCAAATCGAATCAGATTCAGATGATGACCTTTGCAATAGTTAGACGTTTACTTATGTATGAGGCGATGTCTGCCTTCATAATTTGTCATCAGTACATCTTCTTCAGATGAAGATACATTAAATCAAAAATGACATGAATAGAATACTTAATCTTATGAGATCCCAATATGACTAAATCTCAAAATCTTCCATATTTAGGCAACCACAAGTGGCCTTTTAAACAATTAACGCCATCAGCTCTCATTTCTAGTGGTTCACATTAGCCGCGAACCCCTTTTTATTATCTATTTTATCCTTCTTTTCAAGCATCGGCTATTTTAAATTGTTCGACAATTTATTTTGCACAGTTATTATTAAGGAACACATCCTAATTGATTCTTTATCCTTTTTACATAACGTGTCAGTAATTACATTCACCTTTCTTGATGAAATAAATATCATGACCGTATTCATTCAAAATTTCTCTCTTCATATTTTCTAAGTTTTAGTCTCGTCTCAACTATTATTTTTATCTGTTCTACCCAAGCCGACGTCTAAAGCGTCGATAATTATTACAAGTAATTAAATAATAAATATTTAATTTTTATGAAACGTAAACGTAAAATTTTTAAATTTCTTAATTCGACCAATTATATAAAAATCTTCAAAATGAATTTGAATTAACAAGATTTTTGTTGATTTATCAAAAATAATTAAAATAATTATAAGATCCGTAAATGTTCGAAAAATCTTTGTTTATACTTTGGTCAAAGTTTTCTTAGTTGAAAAGAAAAAATTATCGTTTCAAATTTCAAGTCATGGTTTAAATGGTTTCCTCAATCCTTCTTAGGTTGTCTTGGGGTATACACAAACATTTACCCATAAACAGGAGTTTAGTTAAATAATTTAGGTATAAGGGAATAATCCCTTAAAAATCTTTGTTAAAACATTTGTCAAAACATATTCAAACTTTTCTTTTTGGTATATCCCAAAGCCTTAATGACTCTAATCTTTGAAGAGTCAATATATTCCATTATCTATTAATCACACGGTCAATTAATATAAAAGATTAAGTCTTAAATCACATGTTAATTATTCAAGGTACAGGTTTTTATTGTTCGGCCAATTCAGGGCAATCTATAAATTATTATTAACTCCTTCTTATTCTTAGAAACAAACAAATGGTCCTTAATGATCACAAGCATGAATTTATCAAATTACAGCCTACACACGTGATTCACCTATTTCATGAATACTACATGTGCATTGGTATATCCAAACGACATCACGTGAAACTCATAATGTTGATTACAAGTTCTGGATGTAGCGATTGGAATAGATAATCTTTTTCGCGGACGCGAAGTTGATGATAACTATGTCGAGGATCAAATTTTCGAATATACGCTAGAACCTTGTAAATGATCGAACAAATCTATCATCTTGGGTAGTGGATATAGATTTTTAATTGTCAATTTATCTAGTTCATGGTAATCAATAAATATAAGAAATAATAACACCATAGCTCTTCATAATGACGAGCTTGGTAGAATAAAAGCTTTCTCCGACAACTCTCTCAGTTGTACGGTAATTCTTTTAATTTGGATGGTGCTGACGTACAGTGCACAAGCCTCAGGTGAAGCACCGGGAATATAATCAATACCAATTTCAACTTGCCCTAATGGAAAAAGTCTAGGTAATTCACCAGCAAATACCTCCTAAAGTTTCAGATAACGGAAACATATTTTTAATAAATTCATATTAGGTTCTTTCTAAATTATAATATCTATGACTAATTCACAACCATTCACGGTATAATTTCAAGTCTAAATTTAGGATATGGTCATCCATCAAGAATTAGTTAGATCACTTTTGATAATCAACATCTTATTATTTAGGGGATTTCTATTCGAGTTCCCATCAAATAAGATAATGTCGTCATGTCATAATCAATCAATCCATTCTACTGGCACTATCAACTTTTCAGTTTTATTACCGTTGATAAGATGTGAACTTCTCAAAAGACTAATAATAACTCATAACCCTTCACAAGTTCAAGGATATATGGAGTCATAACTAACCTTAAAAGAGTAAGGTCAACGCATAATCTACGCGAGAGAATTTCAAATCAGATACAGACGAAAACATTTAATGACTATGAATATATCCCATGTTTTCATGATTCGAGTACGCATTCGAAAGCTCCTCGGATCGTTACCCAGGTCATTCAAATGAAATCTAATCAAAAGAAATGATAGGAATGTCGATACATCCAGTCGGGTATCAACACTCGGTAATCAGATACTTTTCCAAAGAATCTCACTACGAGAGAATTGACAGAAAGAGAATATCAATTGTCAATTAAGACAATATCCACAGATGAGTAAATTCGACTCAGAAGAATAAATGGTACGGGCACATATGTAGGTGTCTTTAACAATATGTCCCTAATTTTTGTACTTCTTGCAGATCTCATTAAGTTTAATCTTTCCCAACTTCAAAGAAAATGTAGTGTTTATTAATCAACTTTATGGTGACTACTAATCAGTCCTTGCATGGTCCATTCCAAATTGTATGTAGGCGCGCAACTATATACAATTTTAAGATTAACATGCAATACTCAGTTCGTCAAAACTTTGTCATCATATTTAAAATAAAAATATTTTCATGTTTAATTCTTGAATAAGAATCAAAAATAAATTTACAAAGATGTTCTTTGTTATGCAAACAATTATATTTTCCAAGGTGTTTTATAAACAACTTCATTTCGATAACAATCACTTATAAATCTCACTTTGAATAATCCTTATAGTGATGAAAATTCAATTTTTCTCAAGGGATACTGTTTTATCTTATAAAAACAATGAGTGATCTGCAAAAGAGTGATGAAAGCTTGTTCACCAAGAACTAACTACAATATGCTAGGAAATGAGCTTTAGCCAAATAATCATGAGGTTCATGACCTCAACGGCACTCAGGAATACAAAGAGAATAATCCACAACGTAACTCAAATCGAGATGAGTACTTGTTCAATGGTTGCATCACTAATGCGAACATTAGGATGAAGCAATAAAAGATAGATAACATCGATACATGTAGGATTTAGCAATCAAAGGTAGTCTTTTCATTAATCACAAACAAGTCAAAATTGTACCATAACACATTACGTGTCACTATGTCATACAATTCCAAGAACTCATCCTACCAACTGATATCTCAGTTAAGTTAGGGATTTTTAAAAGATACCACAATGAATACTAATCTACAAGGGTCATGGGGGTTCCACCTGTCCCGGAAGACCCATCGGTCCCTATTCAGAAGAAGATTTCTTCAATTTATTTCCTGGACACTGGGCATCCTCATTATTGGAAAATAGCCTAGGAACAACCCTTAACACGAACCAACAATCAATTAAAACCTTATAATTCAATCACAGAACTTAACGACTTCCTCTTAACAATTTCTTATTCCATACAATTTATGTAACACCCCCAAATTACCACGCAGCGGAATACCACTTTGGGGCGCTACTCATAGCACATCACATACAATCATAGAAAACGACCTCAAATGAGACGTTAAAAATATTATACAATCTTGTCCAAAAAGTTTCTCATCCCTATATATATAAAATCAGAGTAGCGTTGGTCCCAAAAACCGTTACCGATACATCACAATACATTCATCAAAGACTTTAAAAAGTCATTTATTTATTTAAAAAGGATGGAAAAAAAATAAACAAAGTTTAGACAAGTAAGCACCAACTTCCTCCCTGCATGCTCCGCTGCTATCCATCTTGATTACCTGAAATACATGCTAAAAATCATCATTTGAACACAAGAATTTTTAATCATCTCAAGCTTATCACACAGATAAGTAATATATATATATATATCGATAAATGCCTTAAGCTCATGCTACTGAACCTTAACCAACACGTCAAACCGTCTCACTTACGGCGCCCCTACTGAAAGGTAATATTGTCATATACCAGCGACCTCTTATACATAATATCCCTTTCAGGTGCTCACAAGGATACATACCCTAGGATAAGGTTTGTCAAACTCAAATAGATCTACCATATGTATTAGCGTTTACCTTGCAAGGTAATTAACAGCACATGAAATTCAGTGACTTCATAAGACAATGGTACTTAGGCATTTATCATCATATTCGGGTCCAGCATACCGAAAACAACTTGTGTTCCTTTTATAAAAACAAGCATGTATTCCCCCTCGCGGGTTTAAAAATCATTTACAAGATAGTATAAAGCGAGGCTATAAACTTACGTTGATAAGAAGTAAGAAACAATAAGTTCTTCGAGACGAGTAGACGAATGCCGACGAATCAACCACGACCTATAATAGTTGCGTGTACTTAATTTCACATTCAAAATAATATAACACGGAAAATGATATTTTACACTTGTATATATATGTATTAACATGTATTACAAACCAATGCTTAAGAATCCATGTCCAAAAATCTAATAAAAATGCATACTTAGAAAAATTTGACAACTTTGACCTTCTTGACAACTTTGACTTTCAGGTCTGACCCGCTTAATTGACCCACTGAACGACATTTTCATGATTAAAGACTAACACATTTTGATGCAAAATGACGTTTCGGACAACTTTCTATCTATAACCGAGACCTGAAACTCAACAGAAATTTACCAAAATGCCCCTACATGTTCTGCGCGAAATTACAATTTTAACGTTTAAATTTCAGATTTTACTTGTAACTTTTACCCCGTTACTACTCGTTTTCAGGTCTGATTCCCTCGCGGTAGAGGTAAAACAACATTCTGAACAACTTTTCGTGTTTCGGCCGAAAGCCGAAACGGACCGAAAATGGCCGATTTACCACTCGCATCAGATCTGTCAAAAACAACGATTTTTATAAAAAACGCAGGTTTTAAATTAGCTAGAAGACCCCTAAATGTTCAGTTTCAAGACCACTTTCCTCGTGGTAGACGTAAAATGATATTTTAAACAACTTCACAGTTTTACTCGAACACTGAAACGGACCAGAAATGACAGATTTACCCCTCGCATCAGATCTGTAAAAAACGACGATTTTTAGAAAAAACGCAGGTTTTAAATTAGCTAGAAAACCCCTCAATGTTCAGTTTCAAGACCACTTTCCTCGCGGTAGACGTAAAATGACATTTTAAACAACTTCACAGTTTTACTCGAACACTGAAACGGACCAGAAATGACAGATTTACCCCTCGCATCAGATCTGTCAAAAACGACAATTTTTAGAAAAAACGCAGGTTTTAAATTAGCTAGAAGACCCCTAAATATTCAGTTTCAAGACTACTTTCCTCGCGGTATACGTAAAATGACATTTTAAACAACTTCACAGTTTTACTCGAACACTGAAACGGACCAGAAATGACAGATTTACCCCTCGCATCAGATCTGTCAAAAACGACGATTTTTAGAAAAAACCGCAGGTTTTAAATTAGCTAGAAGACCCCTAAATGTTCAGTTTCAAGACCACTTTCCTCGCGGTAGACGTAAAATGACATTTTAAACAACTTCACAGTTTTACTCGAACCCTGAAACGGACCAGAAATTGACGATTTTATTCTATAATGTAAAATCTGATTTTTAACTTTTACAACTTTCAATTAGACGCCAAAACTTCATTTCTGAGAGCTAAGAGTCGTGCCATATATCGAAACGTTCGTATGGACGACGCCTAACATATTCCAAAACTGAAAATCATTTTAGAACACTTTCAGGTTACCGAAATAATCAAAAACTTTCTGCCCAAATTTAGGTATCTCTCAACCCCTCAAATCAACAATTCTCATCGCCAAAATCAATTTCAACACAACCAAACTATCCTAACATCAACATCAATCAACTAGAATCATCAAGAACTTCAAAACACTAACATATATTCATTCCTATGGATTCTTAAACATGATCAAACTACATGCACATACATAATTGACCCAATGTATAAAAAAAATAAGCAAAAGACTAACAAAAACTTACAAATATCAAGATGATCAAAATCAAGTAACCCTAGTAGGTTCTTGGTTGCACCCGTCTATATCCAACACCAATAGAGGATCAAAAATTTTGATTTTTATGATACCCACTTGATTTTAGCAATATTTATCAACCCTTAATATATCCCAAGCATAAAATTCGGATTACACCACCATTGATGATTTCTTGAAAACTTTGATTTTTCTAAAACACATGAATCATGTTAAATTGATGGTGGGATTTGTTTAGGGATGATAGTTGAATGATTTTGGATGATTTAATTGTGATTTGGTGAAGAAAAATTGATGTTAGTGATGATGGTTGTTGTTGCTGTGTCGAACCAGAGAGGAAGAAAGACTAACAGCTATTTTTTTTCTCAAAATATGGTAAGTGTATGTTTTATTTAAGTAGTGCTAGTAGTGAGAATAAAAGGGGTGTTTGGCAACAAGTTTTGCTAGACAATTCATAAAAATAAAATAAAGGTGTGTTTGGTTTAGTGTTGCGCCACGGGTACGAACCAAGACAAAAGAGCTTCGGCTCGGTTTTTACCAACTAAGAGTCATTATAATTAAATCTCGAGCCCGATAATTAAATTAATGCATAACGAATTATAAGAAAACGCTTTCGACTCGTTTTCAACCAAATCCGACCATAAGTCGAAAAATAATGAAAGTAGAAATAATAGCTCTCACGGCTAAAATATGGCATTCGTCGTCTTCTCGATTATTTATAGGATAAATTCCATTCGTCAAAGCATCAAATAAAGGCTCAATCACCGGTTTCAACGTAAGCCGTCAAACAATCCAATACTTACCATTACTTAGGAATTCAAAATCCGTTACAAAGTTAGGATAAAATAATGACGTCAAGTTCGGGTCATTACATTCTCACCTCCTTAAGGGAGCGACGTCCCGGCGCTCGACTCACCTCATGCTCGTATTGCGTACCACTAGGAAAGATAAGGGAACTTTCTTCGAAAGAAACTCTCACGATCCTACTTGAACCTTGATCCACGATCTCCACTGGTTCTTCTTACAAAACACAACTTATCGTCAAGTTGTATCTCACCAAAAAGGATGAATAAATCCTTATCCACCAATCACTCCTTCAAGCTCGACACATGAAATTCTTATGAATTGCACGAAGCTTATTCGACGACAAGAATAGATGACAGGATTTTCGGGTAAGTTGTAACACCCCCAAATTTATACAACTCAATATAGCGGAAGACTCGTTGGTGTTACGGGATAGCACATTACTCACATCATAGACAACGCATAAAATCGCGTCGTTTAATAATAAATCATTTCCATTCATAAATATCAAAGTTACATCGGTCCCAAGTCATATTATTTCATACAAAGTTTTTACAAAGTATTTAAATGGAAAAATATTGTTTAAGTGCGGGCCATGAATTCTTGTTGTCTTCCCGAGAACTACCTTCAAGTACCTGAGATAAAACATGTTAAAAGAAAAGGTCAGCGATAACGCCGAGTGAATTCATAGAGTTTAATAAATTTCATCAATATAACTTTGGTGTAAAATTAGTACCAAAAATCAATTCGTACAAATCATTGTAATAGGCCATAAAATAGCCAAAATCATTTTATACAAATCTTTGTAATAGGCCATAAAATAGCCAAAGTCATTTTTATACAGATCCTTATCGAAAATCATAATATAGGCATTTGCCTTAAAAATCATTATACGAGCCAATGTCGTAAAAACATCATACAATACGTCTTATGACGTCGTATAAACTCAAATAAAATCCGTTATATGAATATGGTTACGAAAACCAAAACACGAACATAATATCAATAGTATGACCCTGTATTGCTAGTCAGGCAATACATCGTAATTCGAAGCGTCTAATAGTATTTCGTTAGTTTTTGGATTATTATAAGCCGCATGACATTGTTACCTTACTAAACCAACAACGGGTAGCTAACCCGATACAAATTTTGCCCATCTAAAGTAGCGTGTCGTCACAAAGGTCACGCTATGGAAATCTTCTCATACATAAATTCGCTTACCAATCAATGTGGCACGACGGGGATCAACCGTCAAGGCGCGAACTGGGGTGATCGTCCCCAAATAGTACTATTAAATGCATAAGCGTCTACCAAATCCCGGTAGTTCACAATTCATGCTAATGGGACTTTTAGTGACATAACCTAACTTTAATTATCCATTTAATTTCATCTATCGGGTCCTTTAATCATTTATCGGGTCATACAATCGGGTCATTCAATCATTCGGGTCCAAAATCAATAAACAAACAAGCGGGACAAATGGTGTCCTATTTTATAAAAACTAACATGTTATCTCTCTCACAGGTTTATAAAACATTTATAAAAACATTTAAAAGAGTGAGAGGCTATGAACTCACGTTGATGTGGGAAGGCGGGTTATCGGCAGTTCGGACGTACGGTACGTGCTTCAATCACGGAAACCTAGACAAATAATACTCGGTCTTAGACTCATGTCCAATGAGTTTATAAAAATACCAATTATGTATACATATGATGATTATATATATATGATGATCAAGTGGGTTTACATATTCTCGTTTACTCATTTTAGTGTCCTATGTCGATAACTTTTATACTAGTTTACTAGTTTTACCCATTTACGTGTTTTAGGTCCAATAAGCCTATTATAAGTTATTTAACTTATTTTAATCTATTTTGTACTTATATTATCAGTACTTGAACTTCACAAGTTGGGCCCAAATGGGTTAAGCCCAATAATAAGTTTATAAGTGTTTTAGTCCATTTTTGTTGTATTGTTAGTCCAATAACGTTAATTTAGTCCGTTAACGTCCGTATGTCCTATAGTTCGGATTTTATCGGTTTTTACTTGTTATACATGTCTATATATCAGTATATAAGTTTTATAAAGTTTTCATTAGACGGGTCCAACCATCTAAGTTTTATTTAACAAAAACGTTAATTTTACGGCGATAGCCGAAAAAGTCGTAAAAATCAAGTTTATAGTTTTATAACTTATAAAACTTAACAAGTTACCATTTTTATAAAATTTCCACTTATTTAACCTTTTACATACTTATATAAATAAAATCCATAAGTTAGTGGGTTTTTATTTTACATTTTATACTATTAAATTTTGAGTGCTTATATAATAGTATTATACTTTAATTTCCAAAAATCTGATTTTTATCTTCACTTTCACCAAACTGCCATATCTTGAGTTCTATATGGAGATAGAAGCTCAAATGTTTATCACATAAACTACATGATATGTGCTACATTTAACTCTTCTATAGCTACTGTTGAATCATCCTTTAAGTATTTTCTAAAAATCGTCCAAAACAGTAACCTCAGATTTATACCCTAGGCTTGTTTTGATCATATCTCACTCATTACTTTGATTCCATTGCATGGCCAACTCTCACATGTGTACAAGACATATATCTTACTGTAAATCCATTAATCTATGCCATTTTTATCAGTTTACCACTTGATTCTTTACTGTTTTATACAGCCAACATATTTAAACAAGATTTTAGCCTTGTTTCTTATAGTTTTTCACCTTTTTATCCATGATTATCAACAACAAATCCCCACATAATATTTTTATCATCATATAATCATCATAAATATATACAATAGGAAATAAATACATGATTACATAACCAAAAATAACAAGAAGATGAGGAGGACAATCTTTATACCACCAAGTTGATGTAGGTTATGATTTTGACATGGTTTTTGATGAAGAAACTTGTAGACAACCATGACCATATTCAAGACCACCATGCTCCATAAACTCCTTGTGGAAAATCAGCCCTAGGACATCATAAAAACTCCTCCATGGATGTTATAACTTGCACCAATCTTCATCTTTTTGAATGGAGATTAACATATGTTAATTATAACATATGTTTGTGGATAAAATTTGATCAAGTGATGGTGATTTAGGGTGTAAAATGGGACGGCACATTGAGGTTAAAGAGAGAGATGTGTGTTGTTTGCATGGAGTAAAATGGTATGTGTGAGTGGTTGATGGTTTTTGATGTATGTTAGCTTACAAGGTAAGCCTTACAAGGACAAGTGTTAAGTAACTAGCTAACTAAATGACACCTTATGGTGTGTTAGTTAACTTAGGCCGGTTTTGGGAGTGGGGTGGGACAAGTGTCCCACTTGTCTCATCCCATTTATTTACGGGTACTCCTCGATTCTAGTTTCCTCGATTTGCGTGCCCTCGGGTCGTTTTACGAAAAACGTTTTTATAAATTATGAATCGACGTCACAAAACGAATCCAATAAAAATTGTCTCATCAAAAACGGAGTTCGAAAACGTAAATACGTAATCCTAAGGTTTCCGGTTTAGTCGCAAAGGACGTTAAAATAAAATCGTAAGTCCTAATATCTTCTCGTAAATTTGTGAGTTTATGAACCAACACAAATTTAAAACTCAAAAATAATATTCACGGATAAATTTATTTTCTGAAATGTCGGACTGTCACCAAGGATGGTGTATGTAAACGTAAGCACGTAACGTTGAATCCTCCGGTTTAGACGTAGTCGATGCTACTCCAAGACGTAAATCCAAATTTCTTCCCAAAAATAAGTGAGTTCATATTGTATCATTAAAATAATATTTTCAAATAATATTTGTGAATAAAATATCAATCGTAAATTGACGGATTGTCACAGCATTTACCCCTAAACAGGATCTTTGTCCTCAAAGATCATCTTACCTTACTACTCGCTTCTTATAGAGTTAAAGCCATGTGGGTATTTCCTCCACATTCGGTCTTTTCTCACAAGTGTAATCAATTATAATACGCGAGTTCCATCAAACATAACTACGGGAATAAGATCAGGCTTAATGTTGACTTACTTTCTCTATCCATGATGTTCACGGGTTTTTGATGAATGCAACTTTTCGCCGATCTAAGCTCTACTAAGAACAATCAGATTTTCACTTGATAGATATTCCATCAAGTTCGATTTACGAAACATAATTCACGCAGTCCTTGAAGTCCTAGGGTAGATCCAACTTATATGCCTTTCAATCCCAACTTTTACATCATCTCAATGGTCCCATACAACGGGGACTTATATCCCATGATTTGTCAGATCATGAATTCATTTTTCCAAGGTTAAAAATTATGGCATAACTTCGCTACCCATTTGGCACTTCAAGATCTACATTTCACATTCACACAACCTCCTGCCCGCTATCGGCAGTCAATAATCAGATCCTAATTTCAACAATCATTTCAGATTTCGCGGGTCGGGTATTTTGTAAGGTTAGGTTTGCCATCATAGGAAACCTTAAACCTAAAAGACATGTCCAACTCACAATGGGTGTATGTCGGGTGTCTTTATCTCAACTCCTGCTTACAGATGCTCTAATATTTAGATCCTAACAAGATTCGATCTCAATCCTATTATGATGATTATCAATGATAATATCTCCAAAGGAAAACGATTATACGGTCTATTACCAAAGGTCAATCATTCAAACATAAAACAACACTTATATTACCTTGTATCATTACTTTACCTCGTCCCTTCGATTTGGGGTGGTATATAGTACTCTCATCAAGGTTCGTTCTCAATGATTTCTGAGCAAATCTCTAGAAATTCGAGGCGAAGCGAGGATCTTGATAAAGATGTTCGATACAGGCACACTATGTTTACATAATTCTTTTGCATTTATCATTAACGGGAATGATATTAGCAGATTTGGTCAGTCTGTCGACGATGACCCAAATCGAATCAAATTTAGATGATGACCTTTGCAATAGCTAAACGTTTACTAATGTATGAGGCGATGTCTGCCTTCATAATTCGTCATCAGTACAACTTCTTTATCTTTTCTACATAATGCGTCGGTATCTATATTCACTTCTCATGATGATATAATTATCATGTTCACAATTCACTCAGATATTCTTTCTATATTATGCGTCAGAAATTACGTTCACTTTCCTGATGAAAGAAATATCACAACCGTATTTATTCAAAAATTATTTCTTCACATTTTTTTTTTGAGTTTTAGTTTCTTCTCAACTATCATTTTTATCCGTTTTTTTTTCTCAATCCGTCGTCTAAAGCGTCGATAATTATTATAATTAATTAAATATTTATTAGTTAATTTTTATGAAGCGTAAACGTAAAAGTTTTAAATTTCTTAGTTCGACCAATTATATAAAATGTTCAAAATAAATTTGAGTTTAATTAACAATAGTTTCGTTGATTTATCGAAAATAATTAATAAGATTCGTAAATGTTCGAAAAACCTTTGTTTATACTTTGGTCAAAGTTTTCTTAGTTTAAAAAGTAAAAATTATTGTTTCAAATTTCAAGTTATGGTTTAAATGTTTTCCTCAATTCTTCTTAAGTTATCTTGAGGTATACACAAACATTTACCCCTAAACAGAAGTTTAGTTAAATGGTTTGTGTATAAGGGAATAATCCCTTTAAAAATCCTTTGTTAAAACATTTGTCAAAACATATTTCCATTTCTTTTTGGTAAAATCCAAAGTCTTAAAAGGGCTCTTAATTTTTGAAGAGTCTATATGCATACATCTTACCATTATTAATCCAACGGTCCTTTTATGTAAAGGATTAAGTCCTTAATCACATGTTAAATATTTAAGGTACATGTTTTTATCGTTCGGCCAATCCAGGGCAATCCATAAATAATTATTAACTCATTCTTATTCTTATAAACAAATAAATGGTCCTTAATGATCACGAGCATGAATTTATCAAATTACAGCCTACACACGTGATTCACCAAATTTATGAATGCTACATGTGTGTTGGTCAATCCAAACGACATCACGTGAAACTCATAATATTCATTACAAGTACCGGATGTAGTGATTGGAATAAATAATCTTCTTCGCGGATTCGAAGTTGATGATAACCATGCCACGGATCAAATCTTAAAAACCTTGTAAATGATTGAACAAATCTTCCATTTCGAGTTATGGATATCGTTTTCGATTGTCAATTTACTCAGTCACGGTAATCTATAAATATAAGGAAAGATAACACCATAGCTCTTCAGGATGACAGGCTTGTATAATAAAATCTTTCTCCGACAACTCTCTATTGTACGGTAATTCCTTAAATTCAGATGGTGCTAACGTACAGTGCACAAGCCACAGGTGCAGCACCGGGAATATAGTCAATACCAATTTCAACTTGCCTAAATGGCAAAAGTCTAGGTAATTCACCAACAATCACTTCCTAAAGTTTCAGATAACAGAATTATCTTTTTAATAAATTCATATTAACTCTAGATTATAATATCTATGACTAATTCACAACCATTCACGGTATAATCTCAAGTCTAAATGCAGGATACGGGCATCCGTCAAGAATTATTTAGATCACTTTTGACAATCAACATCTTATCATTTAGGGGAATTCTACTCGAGTTCCCATCAATTCAGACAATGTCGTCATGTCATAATCAATCAATCCATTCTACCGGCATTATCAACTTTTCAGTTTCATTGCCGTCGATAAGATGTGAACTTCTCAAAAGACTAGTAATAACTCATAATCCTTCACCAATTCAAGGATTTATAGAGACACAACTACCATTAAAAGAGTAAGGTCAACGCATAATCTATGCGAGAGAATTTCAAATCAGATACAGATGAAAACATTTAACGAATATGAATATATCCCATGTTTTCATAATTTGAGTACGCATTCGAAAGCTCCTCGGATCGTTACCCAGGTCATTCAAATGAAATCAAATCAAAAGAAATGATAAGAACGTCAATACATCCTGTCGGGTATCAACACTCGGTAATCAGATACTTTTCCTAAGAATCTCACTACGGGAGAATTGGACAAGAAAGAAATTGTCAATTGTCAATTAAGACAATTTCCACAGATGAGTAAATTTGACTCAGAAGAATAGGTGTTACAGGCACATATGTAGGTGTCCCTAACACTATGTCCTTATTTTTCACTTCGTGCAGATCTCATTAAAATTTAATCTTTCACAATCCTCACAGAAAATGTAGTGTTTATTCATTAGTTTTATGGTGACTACTAATCAGTCTTGCATAGTCCATTCCAAATTGTATGTAGGCGCGCAACTATATACAATTTCAAGATTAACGATGCAATACTCAGTTCGTCAAAATTTTATCATTATGTTTATAATAAAAACATTTTCATGCTTAATTCTTAAATAAGAATAAAAAATAAGTTTACAAAGATTTTTTCTTGTTATGAAAACAACTAAGTTTTCCAAGGTGTTTTATAAACAACTTTATTTTGATAACAATCACTTACAAATCTCACTTTGAATAATCCTTATAGTGATGAGAATTAAATTTTCTCAAAGGATACCGTTTTAACTTTATAAAAACAATGTGTGATCTGCAGAAAAGTGATGAAAGCTTGTTCACCAAGAATTTACTACGATATGATAGGGAATGAGCCTAGCCAATTAATCATGAGGTTCATGACTTCGATGGAACTCACGAAGAATAATTCACAACGTAACTCAATTCAAGATGAGTACTTGTCCAACGGTTACATCACTAATGCGAACATTAGGATGAAGCGATAAAGGATAGATAACATCGATACATGTAGAATTTAGCAATCAAAGGTAGTATTTTCATTAATCACAAACAAGTCAAATTGTACCGTAACACATTACGTGTCACTATGTCATACAATTCTCAGAACTCATCCTACCAACTGATATCTCAGTTAAGTTAGGGATTTTTAAAAGATACCACAATGAATACTAATCTACAAGAGTCATTAGGTGTCCCATCTGTCCCGGAAGATCCATCGGTCCCAATTCAGAAGAAGATTTCTTCAATTTATTTCTTGGACACTGGGCATCCTCGTTAGTGGACAATGGCCTAGGAACAACCCTTAACACAAACTAACAATCAATTAAAACCTTATAATTCAATCACAGAACTTAACGACTTCTATTAATAATCTCATATTTCATATGGGTTAAATTTTACTTTATTCAAGTTTCAACCACTTATACTCAATGCGATATCCTACCTCATTCTCCAATATTTTCAACCTTATTCTTCGGCCTTGTAAAGGCAATAAAATCTCAATATGAATCAACACTTAATTTCCAATCCTATTAGCTCTTACAACAACAATTATCAAATGAGTCATTAATATGAAATGACTTGATCATTCCACTAGACTTCTCGGAAAGGTATTAGTGGCATGAGGCTTTTGGGTAATGGTTCCAATAACAGCCTCAAGTGCAACATTCACCCTTTCGATTTCAAATTTAAGAATTGGATGACAACGAATCAGATGACATCTTTCTAGGTGGTAACGTTTTGTCAAACTCCACTCTATAAGAAAAGATCGTCATGACATCGATATCAGATTTAATCTCGCCAATTCTTTTTCAATATCACCATCAACTAATATCTACATTTCTACGAAATTCAACCATTTGTTGGGATCATAAATATCCACAACTTGGTTTAGATCTAGGATAGCTAGAATTTCTACGAGAATAGCTTCGATTAATTTACTAGGGATTTAGGGTTACTTGTGACAATCTACGTCGTATAAATACCTCGTATAAAAATCAAATTAATCATCAAACAATAAAATTACATCATATATATATAATCCAAGTTATATATATTAAAATAACACTTCTCATTCTTGGCCTTGTCGGTAACTCGGGAATTCTTCGGCACCGTTATAGTCAAAAGATTTTTAGATATTTTTAGAAAAATGTTTTTAGTTAAAAGATTTTGAAAAGTTTTATTCAAAACCTTGGTTTTAAAAATCTTTCGTTCTCTATAACGAGAGCTCTGGTACCAAACTGTAACACCCCCAAATTTATACAACTCAATACAGCGGAAGACTCGTTGGTGTTACGGGATAGCACATTACTCACATCATAGACAACGCATAAAAATCGCGTCGTTTAATAATAAATCATTTCCATTCATAAATATCAAAGTTACATCGGTCCCAAGTCATATTATTTCATACAAAGTTTTTACAAAGTATTTGAATGGAAAAATATTGTTTAAGTGCGGGCCATGAATTCTTGTTGTCTTCCCGAGAATTACCTTCAAGTACCTGAGATAAAACATGTTAAAAGAAAAGGTCAGCGATAACGCCGAGTGAATTCATAGAGTTTAATAAATTCCATCAATATAACTTTGGTGTAAAATTAGTACCAAAAATCAATTCGTACAAATCATTGTAATAGGCCGTAAAATAGCCAAAATCATTTTATACAAATCTTTGTAATAGGCCATAAAATAGCCAAAGTCATTTTTATACAAATCCTTATCGAAAATCATAATATATGCATTTGCCTTAAAAATCATTATACGAGCCAATGTCGTAAAAACATCATACAATACATCTTATGACGTCGTATAAACTCAAATAAAATCCGTTATATGAATATGGTTACGAAAACCAAAACACGAACATAATATCAATAGTATGACCCTGTATTGCTAGTCAGGCAATACATCGTAATTCGAAGCGTCTAATAGTATTTCGTTAGTTTTTGGATTATTATAAGCCGCATGACATTGTTACCTTACTAAACCAACAACGGGTAGCTAACCCGATACAAATTTTGCCCATCTAAAGTAGCGTGTCGTCACAAAGGTCACGCTATGGAAATCTTCTCATACATAAATTCGCTTACCAATCAATGTGGCACGACGGGGATCAACCGTCAAGGCGCGAACTGGGGTGATCGTCCCCAAATAGTACTATTAAATGCATAAGCGTCTACCAAATCCCGGTAGTTCACAATTCATGCTAATGGGACTTTTAGTGACATAACCTAACTTTAATAATCCATTTAATTTCATCTATCGGGTCCTTTAATCATTTATCGGGTCATACAATCGGGTCATTCAATCATTCGGGTCCAAAATCAATAAACAAACAATCGGGACAAATGGTGTCCTATTTTATAAAAACTAACATGTTATCTCCCTCACGGGTTTATAAAACATTTATAAAAACATTTAAAAGAGTGAGAGGCTATGAACTCACGTTGATGTGGGAAGGCGGGTTATCGGCAATTCGGTCGTACGGTACGTGCTTCAATCACGGAAACCTAGACAAATAATACTCGGTTAGACTCATGTCCAATGACTTTATAAAAATATCAATTATGTATACATATGATGATTATATATATATGATGATCAAGTGGGTTTACATATTCTCGTTTACTCATTTTAGTGTCCTATGTCGATAACTTTTATACTAGTTTACTAGTTTTACCCATTTACGTGTTTTAGGTCCAATAAGCCTATTATAAGTTATTTAACTTATTTTACTCTATTTTGTACTTATATTATCAGTACTTGAACTTCACAAGTTGGGCCCAAATGGGTTAAGCCCAATAATAAGTTTATAAGTGTTTTAGTCCATTTTTGTTGTATTGTTAGTCCAATAACGTTAATTTAGTCCGTTAACGTCCGTATGTCCTATAGTTCGGATTTTATCGGTTTTTACTTGTTATACATGTCTATATATCAGTATATAAGTTTTATAAAGTTTTCATTAGACGGGTCCAACCATCTAAGTTTTATTTAACAAAAACGTTAATTTTACGGCGATAGCCGAAAAAGTCGTAAAAATCAAGTTTATAGTTTTATAACTTATAAAACTTAACAAGTTACCATTTTTAAAAAATGTCCACTTATTTAACCTTTTACATGCTTATATAAATAAAATCCATAAGTTAGTGGGTTTTTATTTTACATTTTATACTATTAAATTTTGAGTGCTTATATAATAATATTATACTTTAATTTCCAAAAATCTGATTTTTATCTTCACTTTCACCAAAACTGCCATATCTTGAGTTCTATATGGAGATAGAAGCTCAAATTTTTATCACATAAACTACATGATATGTGATACATTTAACTCTTCTATAGCTACTGTTGAATCATCCTTTAAGTATTTTCTAAAAATCGTCCAAAACAGTAACCTCAGATTTATACCCTAGACTTGTTTTGATCATATCTCACTCATTACTTTGATTCCATTGCATGGCCAACTCTCACATGTGTACACGACATATATCTTACTGTAAATCCATTAATCTATGCCATTTTTATCAGTTTACCACTTGATTCTTTACTGTTTTATACAGCCAACATATTTAAACAAGATTTTAGCCTTGTTTCTTATAGTTTTTCTTTTTATCCATGATTATCAACAACAAATCTCCACATAACATTTTTATCATCATATAATCATCATAAATATATACAATAGGAAATAAATACATTATTACATAACCAAAAATAACAAGAAGATGAGGAGGACAATCTTTATACCACCAAGTTGATGTAGGTTATGATTTTGACATGGTTTTTGATGAAGAAACTTGTAGACAACCATGACCATCTTCAAGACCACCATGCTCCATAAACTCCTTGTGGAAAATCAGCCCTAAGACATCATAAAAACTCCTCCATGGATGTTATAACTTGCACCAATCTTCATCTTTTTGAATGGAGATTAACATATGTTAATTATAACATATGTTTCTGGTTAAAATTTGATCAAGTGATGGTGATTTAGGGTGTAAAATGGGATGGCACATTGAGGTTAAAGAGAGAGATGTGTGTTGTTTGCATGGAGTAAAATAGTATGTGTGAGTGGTTGATGGTTTTTGATGTATGTTAGCTTACAAGGTAAGCCTTACAAGGACAAGTGTTAAGTAACTAGCTAACTAAATGACACCTTATGGTGTGTTAGTTAACTTAGGCCGGTTTTGGGAGTGGGGTGGGACAAGTGTCCCACTTGTCTCATCCCATTTATTTACGGGTACTCCTCGATTCTAGTTTCCTCGATTTGCGTGCCCTCGGGTTGTTTTACGAAAAACGTTTTTATAAATTATGAATCGACGTCACAAAACGAATCCAATAAAAATTGTCTCATCAAAAACGGAGTTCGAAAACGTAAATACGTAATCCTAAGGTTTCCGGTTTAGTCGCAAAGGACGTTAAAATAAAATCATAAGTCCTAATCTCTTCTCGTAAATTTGTGAGTTTATGAACCAACACAAATTTAAAACTCAAAAATAATATTCACGGATAAATTTATTTTCTGAAATGTCGGACTGTCACCAAGGATGGTGTATGTAAACGTAAGCACGTAACGTTGAATCCTCCGGTTTAGACGTAGTCGATGCTACTCCAAGACGTAAATCCAAATTTCTTCCCAAAAATAAGTGAGTTCATATTGTATCATTAAAATAATATTTTCAAATAATATTTGAGAATAAAATATCAATCATAAATTGACGGATTGTCACATAAGTCCAGTCAAAAGGAAGGTTTCAAATTGAAGGATATCCATTGGTCGGATAGCCATGGACACACATAAAAAAGAACTGCCAAGAAAAACATTTCGTCATCAGAGGGTGCTCACACGCGGATCCTTACTCAAAAGATAATACAAATACACCATCTCAATTCTACTCACGCACATTAGAGTCTCAATAAACATCGCCGTTGAAAATAAAAAAGATATTACATGGTACGTGTTATCCATGATCGGACGTCATTGGACAATGCCGTCTCAAGTTCTCACAACTTACGATCATTTAACTAGATCACATACCACATAAGTACATAAAAAGAAAAGGTCGAACATAAACATCAAATACAGATTCCCACCGTTGATCATCAAGTAAACCTTAAATGAACCCTTTGATAATAGTAAGTAAAATTACAAGATCTTCACATCCACGATAAGTTGTCGTTGATAACTTGATCCTCAATCAATCCACAAATACACGCATAAATCCTGGTGACACTTAAACAAGTCGCCTATTCTCGAAATGGTTAACGGTTCTTAACAATCTGCTTATAAAGTTTGCTATCATCGAGACACATTAAAAATGGTCCATCGAAATAAATCATAACTCGAGAGAAGTCCAAAGGGTTACTCGTACATAGATGATAATCGACGATAATCATGATGACGACGGCACTGAACGATTAATATCAACGAAACACGATTCGAAGGAAGACGTACGCACACCAAACATCTACAAATCGAGCCAGACATACTTGGGCCCACTCATTTATAACTCCTTGTCTACATCAAAAGGCGTCCCCTTTCATGTATACAAGAGTTTATAAATTTATGGTTCGGGAACTTATAACTTTCTTGTTCAAATGAAAAGGCGTCCCAATCCATTTCAACAAAACGATTATAAGTCAACCTACTCAAGTATTACTACCCCTCAACACGATATCGTATCAAAATACCATAGTAAATACAAGGTGTCAATAAACTTATATCATGATTTCCGTATTCAAACGTCCCATTCCATTTGAATAAGGAAACACGACAATCTAAGGTCCAATAGTTTAAAATTTTCTTATTCAAATGTCCTAATCCATTTAAATAAGACAAACTTAAACAACTCTTAGTTGGACGAGTTAAAATCTATATATCTAAATGTCCCATTTCATTTAGATACAAGGCATTAAGTCACTCAACCGAATGACTACTACGAGCATATCTTTGTTGTACCCAAACTATATATATTTGATTAGGATATATATCTTAGGTCCAACATTGGCATCCTCCTTTTCGTCAATAAAACGCAGTCATATAAAAATCAATTCACACGTCGCATTACATAGAAGATTTCGCATCGGATAAATGATTCTTCAATATCATAAGTAGTAATGAAAACACAAACATCGCATTTATTAATTACGTTTCGAAAGGAGATGTCCAAAAATGGCACATCACGATACGATGATAAAATCGAACTTAAACAAGTCGATATGCGATAGGTTACGAAACAATATATACATACTCAAAGTATCAAACGAGTTTCATACTCGTATTCAGATAACATAATCACCAATATCGGTGATTGGTAGTGAAACCAAATTCTAATATAAAACCGTATTATAAAATGTACGACAATAATTCAAGGAACATTGCTTCGCGTGCAATGCCTTTAAATACCGTAGTATATGCATACATATACATACTACCATTCCTACATACACATAGGTTCACATAATGACAATCAATAAAAAGTAATACAAGAATAGCCTTACCGGAGCCATGCGGAGTAGTTGCGTGCTTAAAACCTTTTTAAAACATACCAAAAGTTATAGTTTAGGTTTTTCAAAATCGACCTAGTTCTCTATAACTTGTGGCTCTGATTACCAATTTGTAACACCCCCAAATTACCACGCAGCGGAATACCACTTTGGGGCGCTACTCATAGCACATCACACACAATCATAGAAAACGACCTCAAATGAGACGTTAAAAATATTATACAATCTTGTCCAAAAAGTTTCCCATCCCTATATATATAAAATCAGAGTAGCGTTGGTCCCAAAAACCGTTACCGATACATCACAATACATTCATCAAAGACTTTAAAAAGTCATTTATTTATTTAAAAAGGATGGAAAAAAAATAAACAAAGTTTAGACAAGTAAGCACCAACTTCCTCCCTGCATGCTCCGCTGCTATCCATCTTGATTACCTGAAATACATGCTAAAAGTCATCAACACAAAGGTTGAGCAAGTCTATAGGTTTTACAAATCATCATTTGAACACAAGAATTTTTAATCATCTCAAGCTTATCACACAGATAAGTAATATATATATATATCGATAAATGCCTTAAGCTCATGCTACTGAACCTTAACCAACACGTCAAACCGTCTCACTTACGGCGCCCCTACTGAAAGGTAATATTGTCATATACCAGCGACCTCTTATACATAATATCCCTTTCAGGTGCTCACAAGGATACATACCCTAGGATAAGGTTTGTCAAACTCAAATAGATCTACCATATGTATTAGCGTTTACCTCGCAAGGTAATTAACAACACATGAAATTCAGGGACTTCATAAGACAATGGTACTTAGGCATTTATCATCATATTCGGGTCCAGCATACCGAAAACAACTTGTGTTCCTTTTATAAAAACAAGCATGTATTCCCCCTCGCGGGTTTAAAAATCATTTACAAGATAGTATAAAGCGAGGCTATAGACTTACCTTGATAAGAAGTAAGAAACAATAAGTTCTTCGAGACGAGTAGACGAATGCCGACGAATCAACCACGACCTATAATAGTTGCGTGTACTTAATTTCACATTCAAAATAATATAACACGGAAAATGATATTTTACACTTGTATATATATGTATTAACATGTATTACAAACCAATACTTAAGAATCCATGTCCAAAAATCTAATAAAAATGCATACTTAGAAAAATTTGTCAACTTTGACCTTCTTGACAGCTTTGACTTTCAGGTCTGACCCGCTTAATTGACCCACTGAACGACATTTTCATGATTAAAGACTAACACATTTTGATGCAAAATAACGTTTCGGACAACTTTCTATCTATAACTGAGACCTGAAACTCAACAGAAATTGACCAAAATGCCCCTACATGTTCTGCGCGAAATTACTATTTTAACGTTAAAATTTCAGATTTTACTTGTAACTTTTACCCCCTTACTACTCGTTTTCAGGTCTGATTCCCTCGCGGTAAAGGTAAAACAACATTCTGAACAACTTTCGTGTTTCGGCCGAAGGCCGAAACGGACCGTAAATGGCCGATTTACCACTCGCATCAGATCTGTCAAAAACGACGATTTTTAGAAAAAACGCAGGTTTTAAATTAGCTAGAAGACCCCTAAATGATCAGTTTCAAGACCACTTTCCTCGCGGTAGACGTAAAATGACATTTTCAACAATTCACAGTTTTACTCGAACACTGAAACGGACCAGAAATGACAGATTTACCCCTCGTATCAGATCTGTCAAAAACGACGATTTTTAGAAAAAACACAGGTTTTAAATTAGCTAGAAGACCCCTCAATGTTCCGTTTCAAGACCACTTTCCTCGCGGTAGACGTAAAATGACATTTTAAACAACTTCACAGTTTTACTCGAACACTGAAACGGACCAGAAATGACAGATTTACCCCTCGCATCAGATCTGTCAAAAACGACGATTTTTAGAAAAAACGCAGGTTTTAAATTAGCTAGAAGACCCCTAAATATTCAGTTTCAAGACCACTTTCCTCGAGGTAGACGTAAAATGACATTTTAAACAACTTCACAGTTTTACTCGAACACTGAAACGGAGCAGAAATGACAGATTTACCCCTCGCATCAGATCTGTCAAAAACGACGATTTTTAGACAAAAACGCAGGTTTTAAATTAGCTAGAAGACCCCTAAATGTTCAGTTTCAAGACCACTTTCCTCGCGGTAGACGTAAAATGACATTTTAAACAACTTCACAGTTTTACTCGAACCCTGAAACGGACCAGAAATGGACGATTTTATTCTATAATGTAAAATATGATTTTTAACTTTTACAACTTTCAATTAGACGCCAAAACTTCATTTCTGAGAGCTAAGAGTCGTGCCATATATCGAAACGTTCGTATGGACGACGCCTAACATATTCCAAAACTGAAAATCATTTTAGAACACTTTCAGGTTACCGAAATAATCAAAAACTTTCTGCCCAAATTTAGGTATCTCTCAACCCCTCAAATCAACAATTCTCATCGCCAAAATCAATTTCAACACAACCAAACTATCCTAACATCAACACCAATCAACTAGAATCATCAAGAACTTCAAAACACTAACATATATTCATTCCTATGGATTCTTAAACATGATCAAACTACATGCACATACATAATTGACCCAATGTATAAAAAAAATAAGCAAAAGACTAACAAAAACTTACAAATATCAAGATGATCAAAATCAAGTAACCCTAGTAGGTTCTTGGTTGCACCCGGCTATATCCAACACCAATAGAGGATCAAAAATTTTGATTTTTATGATATCCACTTGATTTTAGGAATATTTATCAACCCTTAATATATCCCAAGCATAAAATTCGGATTACACCACCATTGATGATTTCTTGAAAACTTTGATTTTTCTAAAACACATGAATCATGTTAAATTGATGGTGGGATTTGTTTAGGGATGATAGTTGAATGATTTTGGATGATTTAATTGTGATTTGGTGAAGAAAAATTGATGTTAGTGATGATGGTTGTTGTTGTTGTGTCGAACCAGAGAGGAAGAAAGACTAACAGCTATTTTTTTTCTCAAAGTATGGTAAGTGTATGTTTTATTTAAGTAGTGCTAGTAGTGAGAATAAAAGGGGTGTTTGGCAACAAGTTTTGCTAGATAATTCATAAAAATAAAATAAAGGTGTGTTTGGTTTAGTGTTGCGCCACGGGTACGAACCAAGACAAAAGAGCTTCTGCTCGGTTTTTACCAACTAAGAGTCATTATAATTAAATCTCGAGCCCGATAATTACATTAATGCATAACGAATTATAAGAAAACGCTTTCGACTCGTTTTCAACCAAATCCGACCATAAGTCGTAAAATAATGAAAGTAGAAATAATATCTCTCACGTCTAAAATATGGCATTCGTCGTCTTCTCGATTATTTATCGGATAAATTCCATTCGTCAAAGCATCAAATAAAGGCTCAATCACCGGTTTCAACGTAAGCCGTCAAACAATCCAATACTTACCATTACTTAGGAATTCAAAATCCGTTACAAAGTTAGGATAAAATAATGACGTCAAGTTCGGGTCATTACAATTTAAATTTTACTTTATTCAAGTTTCAATCAACTTATACTCAATGTAATATCCTACCTCATTCTCCAATACTTTTAACCTTTTTTTTTGACCTTAAAAGGGCAATAAAAGTTCAATGCGAACTATCCTTAATTTCCAATCCTATCGCTCCTTCATCAATAGTTATCAAATGAGTCACTAGTATAAAATGTCTTGATCCTTTAATTAGACTTCTCAGAAAGGTACTAGTGGCATGCGGCTTTTGGGTAAAGGTTCCAATGACAGCCTCAAGTGCAACATTCACCCTTTCGATTTCCAAATTTAAGAATTGGGTGACACCGAATCAGATGACATCTTTCTAGGTGGTAATGGTTTTGTCCAACTCCACCCTAAAAGTAAAGATCGTCATGATATCAATATCAAATTTAATCTCGCCAATTCCTCTTTAATATCATAATCATCTAATACCAACATTTCTACGAATATCAACCATTTTGTTGGGATCATAAATATCCACAACTTGGTTTAGATCTAGAATAGGTAGAATTCCTATGGGAATAGCTTCGATTGATTTACTAGGGGAGTTAGGGTTTCTTGTGACAATCTGCGTCGTATAAATACCTCGTATAAATATCAAAATAATCATCAAACAATCATGTAATCAAATTACAACATATATATATAATCCAAGTTATATATATATATATATATATATATATATATATATATATATATATATATATATATATATATATATATATATATATATATATTAAAGTAATACTTCTCAGTCTGGCCTTGTCGGTAACTCGGGAATTCTTCGACATCGTTATAGTCAAAAGATTTTTAGACATTTTTAGAAAAATGTTTATAGTTAAAAGATTTTGAAATGTTTTATTCAAAACCTTAGTTTTAAAAATCTTTCGTTCTCTATAACGAGAGCTCTGGTACCAAACTGTAACACCCCCAAATTTACACAACTCAATACAGCGGAAGACTCGTTGGTGTTACGGGATAGCACATTACTCACATCATAGACAACGCTTAAAAATCGCTTCGTTTAATAATAAAGTATTTCCATTCATAAATATTAAATTTACATAGGTCCCAAGTCATAGTCATTTCATACAATTTTACAAAAGATTTGAATGGAAATTGTTATTTAAGTGCGGGCCATGAATTCTTGTTGTCTTCCCGAGAATTACCTTTAAGTACCTGAGACAAAACATGTTAAAAGAAAAGGTCAGCGAAAACGCCGAGTGAATTCATAGAGTTTAATGAAATCCATCAATATATCATCGATATAAAATTATTACCGAAAATCATTTTGTACAAATCTTTGTAATAGGCCATAAAATAGCCAAAGTCATTTTATACAAATCCTTATCAGAAATCATAATATAGGCATTTGCCTTCAAAATCATTATACGAACCATTGTCGTAAAAACATCATACAATATGTTTTATAATGTCGTATAGAGTTAAATAAAAACCGTTATATGAATATGGTTATGTAAAACCAAAACACGAACAAAATATCAATAAAAAGACCCCGTATTGCTAGTCAGGCAATATATCGTAATTCAGTGCGTATAGCAGTATTTTGTTATTTGGATTATTACAAGCCGCATGACATTGTTACCTTACTACAAAAAAACAACGGGTAGCTAACCCGAAACTCATTTTCCCATCTAAATTAGCGTGTCTTAACAATAATCACGCTTGTGTAAATCTTCTCATGCATAAATTCGCTTACCAATCAATGTGGCACGACGGGGACCAACCGTCAAGGCGCGAACTGGGGTGATCGTCCCCTAATAGTACTATTATATGCATAAGCGTCTACCAAATCCCGGTAGTTCACAATTCATGCTAATGGGAATTTTAGTGACATAACCTAACTTTAATAATCCATTTCATTTCATCTATCGGGTCATCTAATCATTCATCGGGTCATACAATCATTCGGGTCCAAATCAATAAACAAACAATCGGGACAAATGGTGTCCTATTTTATCAAAACTAACATGTTATCTCCCTCGCGGGTTTATAAAACATTTCATAAAAACATTTAAAAGAGTGTGAGGCTATGAACTCACGTGGATTGGGAAAGGCGGGTTATCGGCAATTCGGATGTACGGTACGTGCTTCAATCACGGAAACCTAGACAAATAATACTCGTCTTAGACTCTTGTCCAATGACTTTATAAAAATAACAATTATGTATACATATGATGATTTATATATATGATGATGATCAAGTGGGTTTATACATTCTCATTTACTCATTTTAGTGTTATGTATTGGTAACTTTTATACTAGTTTACTAGTTTTACTTATTTACATGTTTTAGGCCAAATAAGCCTATTATAAGCTCAATACCTTATATTAGTCCATTTTACACTTTTATTATCAGTATTATACTTTACATGTTGGGCCCAAGTGGGTTAAGCCCAATAAGTAAGTTTATAAGTGTTTTACCAAACTAGTAGGGTTAATAGTCCAATAAGGCTACTTTGGCCCGTTAATGTCTATATGTTGTAAAGCTCGGGTTTTATCGGTTTTTACTTGTATTAAGTACTTATATATCATTATATGACTTTTAAAAAGTTTACATTAGACGGTTCCGACCGTCTAAGTTTTTATCGACGAAAAACGTTAATTTTACGGTATTAGCCGAAAAGACGTAAAAATCATGTTTATAGTTTTATAACTTATAAAACTTATCAAACTACCATTTTTATAAAATGTCCATTTATTTATCCTTATACATATTTATATAAATGTAATATATAAGTTAGTGGGTCTTAATTCACATTTTATACTATATTCATTTGAGTGCTTATATAATAGTATTAAACTTTTATTTCACAAAATCAGTCCTAAACTATAAGTCCACTAAAATGTCCATATCTAGAGTTCTAAAATGAGATAGGACCTCAAATTTTTATGACAGAAACTACATGATATGTGCTTCAATTTATTTCTTATAGCTACTGATGAATCAACATCTAAATATTTTAATAAATTCGTCCAAAACAGTATAGGCAGATTTGCACTCTAATCTTGTTTTGATCATATATCACTCATTTTGATGATTCAATTGCGTGGACAACTCTCACATCTGTATAACACCTAATACTTACTGTAAATTGATTCCACTATGCCATTTTATCAGTTTAGCATTTGGTTACTTACTGTTCTTATACAGCCATCATATTAAGTAAGATTTTAACCTTGTTATCTATTGTTTTCCATCTTTTTAACCATATTTATCAACACCAAATCCCCACATAATATTTTTATCATCATTCATCATCATATATATATATATACACAAATAAAGAAAATATAAGATTACATAATCAAAATAACAAGAGGATAGGAAGAATAATCTTTATACCACCAAGATTAAGTAGTTTATGGTCAAGGCTTGGATTTTTGATGGCAAAACTTGTGATAGATCAACACCAATCTTCAAGACTGTAACACCCCCAAATTTATACAACTCAATACAGCGGAAGACTCGTTGGTGTTACGGGATAGCACATTACTCATTTCATAGACAACGCTTTAAAATCGCGTCGTTTAATAGTAAAGCATTTCCATTCATAAATATCAAATTTACATAGGTCCCAAGTCATTGTATTTCATACACGTTTTACAAAGCATTTGAATGGAAATTATAATTTAACTGCGGGCCATGAATTCTTGTTGTCTTCCCGAGAATTACCTTCAAGTACCTGAGATAAAACATGTTAAAAGAAAAGGCCAGCGATAACGCCGAGTGAATTCATAGAGTTTAATAAAACCATTAATATAACATCGGTATAGAATTATTACCAGAGATCATTTTGTACAAATCATCGTAATAGGCCATAAAATAGCCAAAGTCATTTTATACAAATCCTTATCAAAATCATAATATAGGCATTTGCCTTAAAAATCATTATACGAACCATTTTCGTAAAAACATCATACAATACGTTTTACAACGTTGTATAGATTAAATAAAAACCGTTATATGAATATGGTTATGAAAAACCAAAACACGAATATAATATCAATAGTAAGACCCCGTATTGCTAGTCAGGCAATATATCATAATTTAGTGCGTATAGCAGTATTTCGTTATTTTGGATTATTATAAGCCGCATGACATTGTTACCTTACTACAACAAACAACGGGTAGCTAGCCCGAAACTCAATTTTCCCATCTAAATTAGCGTGTCTTCACAAAGGTCACGCTATGGAAATCTTCTCATACATAAATTCGCTTACCAATCAATGTGGAACGACGGGGATCAACCGTCAAGGCGCGAACTGGGGTGATCGTCCCCAAATAGTACTATTATATGCATAAGCGTCTACCAAATCCCGGTAGTTCACAATTCATGCTAATGGGACTTTCAGTGACATAACCTATCTTTAATAATCCATTTCATTTCATCTATCAGGTCATTTAATCATTTATCGGGTCATACAATCATTCGGGTCCAAATCAGTAAACAAACAATTGGGACAACTAGTGTCCTATTTCATAAAAACTAACATGTTATCTCCCTCGCGGGTTTATCAAACATTTCATAAAAACATTTAAAAGAGTGCGAGGCTATGAACTCATGTTGATGTGGGAAGGCGGGTTATCGGCAATTCGGACGTACGGTACGTGCTTCAATCACGGAAACCTAGACAAATGATACTCGTCTTAGACTTTTGTCCAATGACTTTATCAAAATAATAATTATGTATACATATGATGATTTTATATATATGATGATAAAGTGGGTTTATATATTCTCATTCACTCATTTTTGTGTTTATGTATTGGTAACCTTTTACTAGTTTACTAGTTTTACCTATTTACATGTTTTATGTTCGATAAGCCTATTATATGTTCATTAACTTGTATTAATCCATTTTATACTTGTATTATCAGTATTTATACTTTATATGTTGGTCCCAAATGGGTTAAGCCCAATAAATAAGTTTATAAGTGTTTTAGCCCATTTTGTTGTATTATTAATCCAATAACGTTAACTTAACCCGTTAATGTCCGTATGTTATATAGTTCGGGTTTTATCGGTTTTTACTTGTTATATATGTTTATATATCAGTATATGAGTTTATAAAAGTTTACATTAGACGGGTCAAACCATCTAAGTTTTATTTAACAAAAACGTTAATTTTACGGTAATAGCCGAAAAAGTCGTAAAAATCATGTTTATAGTTTTATAACTTATAAAACTTGTAAAACTACCCTTTTTATAAAATATCCATTTATTTATCCTTATAAATATTTATATAAATGTATTATATAAGTTAGTGGGTTTTAATTCATACTTTATACTATTTTTATTTGAGTGCTTATATAATACTATTATACTTTAATTTCTCAAAATCTGATTTTTACTTTCATGTTCACTAAAACAGCCATATCTAGAGTTCTATATGGAGATAGAAGCTCAAATTTTTATGGAATAAACTAAATGATATGTGTCTCCATTTAACTCTTCTATGGCTACTGTTGAATCAGCCTCTAAGTATTTTATAAAATTCGTCCAAAACAGTGTACTCAGATTTGCACTCTAAACTTGTTTTGATCATATCTCACTCATCCTAATGATTTCATTGCATGGCCAACTCTCACATGTGTACAAGACATATTACTTAATGTATATCCATCAATCTATGCCATTTTATCAGTTCATGACAAGGTTTTTTACTGTTTTTATACAGCCTACTAAATTAAGCAAGATTAACCACTTTTACATATAGTTTTTCATCTTTTTACCCATGATTATCAACACCAAATCCCCACATAATATTTTTATCATCATATATCATCATACATATATACATTTAAGAAGAAAATACATGATTACATAATCAAAATTAACAAAAGGATGGGGAGAACAATCTTTATACCACCATGATGATGTAGGTTATGATCAAGACATGGATTTCGATGGAGAAACTTGTGATAAATCAAGACCATCTTCAAGACCACCATTCTTCATGAACCTCTTGTGGAAAATCAGCCCCAAGACACCAACAAAACTTCTCTTTGGATGTTAAAACTTGCACCAATCTTCATCTTTTTGAATGGAGATTAACATATGTTAATTATAGCAAATGTTTGAGGTTAAAATTGATCAAAATAGGGTGGATGGTGATGGAGTGGGACGGCATAGATGAGAGGAAAAAGGGAGAGAAAGTTGTTTTTCATGTTGTGAATGAGCTACTAGTTTAGTTTGAGGTGGTTTTGTGGTTTGGTTAAGCTTACAAGCTAAGCTAAATGGACAAGTGTTAAGTAGCTTGTTTAAGACTTGACACCAAGTTGGTGTGTTGGAGTTTTGTGGCCGTCCCATGTGTTGGGGGTGGGGCAAAACTTGTTTTTGTCTCATCCCCAATTATTTACAGGTACTCCTCGATTCTAGTTTTCTCGACTTGCGTGCCCTCGGGTTGTTTTACGAAAAACGTTTTTATAAATTATGAATCAAAGGCACAAAACGAATCTAATAAAAATTGTCTCATCAAAAACGGAGTTCGAAAACGTAAATACGTAATCCTAAGGTTTCCGGTTTAGTCGTAAAGTCCTAATCTCTTCTCGTAAATTTGTGAGTTTATAAACCAACACAAATTTAAAACCTCAAAATAATATTCACGGACAAATTTATTTTTCTGAAATGTCAGACTGCCACCAAAGACGGTGTATGTAAACGTAAGCACGTAACGTTGAATCCTCCGGTTTAGACGTAGTCGACGCTACTTCAAGACGTAAATCCAAATTACTTCCCAAAAATAAGTGAGTTCATAATATAACATTATAATAATGTTTTTAAATAATATCTGAGAATAAAATATCAACCATAAATTGACGGATTGTCACAGCATTTACCCCTAAACAGGATCTTTGTCCTCAAAGATCATCTTACCTTACTACTCGCTTCTTATAGAGTTAAAGCCATGTGGGTATTTCCTCCGCATTCGGTCTTTTCTCACAAGTGTAATTCATTACAATACGCGAGTTTCATCAAACATAACTACGGGAATAAGATCAGGCTTAATGTTGACTTACTTTCTCTATCCATGATGTTCACGGGTTTTTGATGAATGCAACTTTTCGCCGATCTAAACATTACTAAGAAACAATCAGATTCTCACTTGATTGACATTTCATCAAGTTCGATATATGAAACATAATTCACGCAGCTCTTGAAGTCCTAGGGTAGATCCAGCTTATATGCCTTTCAAACCAACTTTTACATCATCTCAATGGTCCCATACAACGGGGACTTATATCCCATGATCTTCCAGATCATCAATTCATTTTCCATGGTTAAAATTTTTGGCATAACTTCGCTACCCATCTGGCACTTCAAGATCTACATTTCATATTCACATAACCTCTTGCCCACTACCGGCAGTCAATAATCAGATATTAATTTCAACAATCATTTCAGGTCTCGCGGGTCGAGTATTTTGTAAGGTTAGGTTCGCCATCATAGGAAACCTTAAACCTAAAAGACATGTCCAACTCACAATGGGTGTATGTCGGTTGTCTTCATCCCAACTCCTGCTTACAGATGCTCTAATAAATACCTCACAAGATTCGATCTCGATCCTAATACGATATTTATCAATGATAATCTCTCTGAAGGAAAACGATTATACGGTCTATTACCAAAGGTCAATCATTCAAGCATAAAAACAAAACTTCTAGTATTTTGTATCATTACTTTACCTCGTCCCTTCGATTGGGGTGGTAAGTAGTACTCTCATCAAGGTTCGTTCCCAATGACTTCTGAGCAAATCTCTAGAAATTCGATGCGAAGCGAGGACCTTGATAGAGATGATCGATACATGCACACCATGTTTACACAACTCCTTGAAATACAAAAGAGTCAACTTCTTCATCGAGAATCTATCATTAATAGGAATGATATTAGTAGATTTGGTCAGTCTGTTGACGATGACCCAAATCGAATCAAATTCAGATGATGACCTTTGCGATAGCTAGACGTTTACTAATGTATGAGGCAATGTCTGCCTTCATAATTTTTCATTAGTACAACTTCTTCAGACAAAGATACATTTAGTCAAAAAAAAAATCATGAATAGAATACTTATACTTACGAGATGACTACATCTCAAAATCTCCATATTTAGGCAACCACAAGTGGCCTTTTATACATCTAACGCCATCGGCTTTTCAATTCTAATGGTTCATATTTGCCGCGAACCCCTTTTTATTATTTATATTATCCTTTTTACAAACATTGTTTATTTTTATATTGTTCGGAAATTTATTTTGCACAGTTATTATTAAGAAATACATCCAAATTGGTTCTTTATCCTTTCTATATAATGTGTCAGTATCTACATTCACTTTTCCTGGTGAAATATTTACCATGTCCACAATTCACTCAGAAATTCTTTCTTCATATTTTCTAAGTTTTAGTTTCGTCTCGTCTATCATTTTTATTAGTTTTTCTCAATCCGACGTTTAAAGCGTCGATAAGTATTACAAGTAATTAAATGTTAAATATTTAAATTTTTATGAAAAGTAAACGTAAAATTTTAAATTTCCTAGTTCGACCAATTATATAAAAATGTTCAAAATAATTTGAATTTAATTAACAAGATTTTTGTTGATTTACTAAAAATAATTAAAATAATTAATAAGATCCGTAAATGTTCGAAAAATCTTTGTTTATACTTTGGTCAAAATTTTTCTTAGTTGAAAAGCAAAAATTGTCGTTTCAAATTTCAAGTCATGGTATAAATGGTTTTCCTCAATCCTTCTTAAGTTGTCTTAAGGTATGCAAAAACATTTACCCCTAAACAGAAGTTTAGTTAAATGTTTTGGTTATAAGGGAATGATTCCTTAAATATTCTTTTGATAAAACATTTGTCAAAACATATTTCCATTTTCTTTTTGGTAAAACCCAAAGCCTTAATGGTTCCAATTTTTGAAGAGTCAATATATTCCATTTTCTATTAATCGCACGGTCAAATAATGTAAAGGATTAAGTCTTAAATCACATATTAATAATTCAAGGTACAGTTTTCATTGTTCGGCCCAATTCAGGGCAATCTATAAATAATTATTAACTCCTTCTTATTATTATAAACAAACGAATAGTCCTTAATGATCACAAGCATGAATTTATCAAATTACAGCCTACACACGTGATTCACCAAATTTATGAATGCTACATGTGTATTAGTCAATCTAAACGACATCACGTGAAACTCATAATGTTCATTACAAGTACCGGATGTAGTGATTGGAATACATAATCTTTTTCGCGGACGCGAAGTTGATGATAACCATACCATGGATCAAATCTTTAGAACATACGCTAGAACCTTGTAAATGATCGAACAAATCTTCCATTTCGAGTCATGGATATCATTTTCGATTGTCAATTTACTCAGTTCACAGTAGTCTATAAATATAAGGAATGATAACACCATAGCTCTTCATGATGACGAGCTCAGTAGAATAAAATCTTTCTCCGACAACTCTCTCAGTTGTACGGTAATTCCTTTAATTCAGATGGTGCTGACGTACAGTGCACACGCTACAGGTGCCGCACCGAGAATTTAATCAATACCAAATTCAACTTGCCTTAATGGCGAAAGTCTAGGTAATTCACCAGCAAATATCTCCTAAAGTTTTAGATAACGGAAACATCTTTTAATAAATTCATTTTAGGTTCTTCTAGATTACAATATCTATAACTAGTTCACAACCATTCATGGTATAATTTCAAGTCTAAATGCAGGATATGGTCATCATCACTTTTGATAATCAACATCTTATTATTTAGGGGAATTATATTCGAGTTCCCATCAATTAAGACAATGTCGTCATGTCATAATCAATCAATCCATTCTACTGGCACTATCAACTTTCCAGTTTTATTGCCGTCGATAAGATGTGAACTTCTCAAAAGCCTAATAATAACTCTTAATCCTTCACAAGTTCAAGGATATCTGGAGACATAACTAACCTTAAAAGAGTAAGGTCAACGCATAATCTATGCGAGAGAATTTCGAATCAGATACAGACAAAAACATTTAATGAATATGAAAATATCCCATGTTTTCATAATTTGAGTACGCATTCGAAAGCTCCTCGGATCGTTACCCAGGTCATTCAAATGAAATCTAATAAAAAAAATGATAGGAACGTCGATACATCCAATCGGGTATCAACACTCGGTAATCAGATACTTTTCCTAAGAATCTCACTACGGGAGAATTGGACAAGAAAGAATTGTCAATTGTCAAATAAGACAATTTCCACAGATTAGTAATTTCGACTTAGAAGAATAGATGCTACAGGCACATATGTAGGTGTCCCTAACACTATGTCCATATTTTTCACTTCTTGTAGATCTCATAAAATTTAATCATTCACAATCTTCAAAGAAAATGTAGTGTTTATTCGTTAGTTTTATGGTGACTACTAATCATCCTTGCATGGTCCATTCCAAATTGTATGTAGGCGCGCAACTATATACAATTTCAAGATTAACGATGTAATACTCAGTTCGTCAAAATTTTATCATCATGTTTATAATAAAAACATTTTCATGCTTAATTCTTAAATAAGAATCAAGAATAAATTTACAAAGATTTTCTTTGTTATGAAAACACTTAAGTTTTCCAAGGTACTTTATAAACAACCTCATTTCGATAACAATCACTTATAAATCTTGCTTTGAATAATCCTTATAGTGATGAAAAATCAATTTTTCTCAAGGGATACTGTTTATAAAAACAATGAGTGATCTGCAAAAGAGTGATGAAATCTTGTTCACCAGGAACTAACTACAATATGATAGGAAATGAGCTTTAGCCAAATAATCATGAGGTTCATGATCTCGATGGCACTCAAAAGAATAATCCACAACGTAACTCAATTCAAGATGAGTACTTTTTCAATGGTTGCATCACTAATGCGAGCATTAGGAAGAAGCAAGAAAATATAGATATCATCGATACATGTAGAATTTAGCAATCAAAGGTAGTCTTTTCAATAATCACAAACAAGTCAAATTCTACCGTAACACATTATGTGTCACTATGACATACAATTCCAAGATCTCATCCTACCAACTGATGTCTCAGTTAAGTTAGGGATTATTTTTAAAAGATACCACAATGAATACTAATCTACAAGAGTCATTAGGTGTTCCTATGTCTCGAAAGATCCATCGGTCCCCAATTCAGAAGAAGATTTCTTCAATTTATTATTGGACACTGGGCATCCTCGTCATTGGACAATGGCTAGGAACAACTCTTAACACAAATAAACAATCAATTAAAACCTTATAATTCAATCACAAGAATTAACGACTTCCTCTTAACAATTTCATATTCCATACGGGTTAAATTTTACTTTATTCAAGTTTCAATCAACTTATACTCAATGCGACACCCTACTTCATTCTCCAATACTTTCAACCTTATTCTTAGACCTTAATAGGGCAATAAAGGCTCGACATAAGCAACACTTAATTTCCAATCCTATAGCTCTTACAACAATAGTTATCGAATGAATCACTAGCATGAGATGTCTCACACATTCAATTAGATTTCTCGGAAAGGTATTAGTGGCATGAGGCTTTTGGGTAAAGGCTCCAATGACAGCCTCAAGTGCAACATTCACCCTTTCGATTTCAAATTTAAGAATTGGGTGACAACGAATCAGATGACACCTTTCCAGGTGGTAACGTTTTGTCAAATTCCACTCTATAAGGAAAGATCGTCATGACATCGATATCATATTTAATCTCGCCAATTGTTTTTCAATATCACAATCAACTAATGTCTACATTTCTACGAATATCAACCATTTGTTGGGATAATAAATATCCACAACTTGGTTTAGATCTAGGATAGCTAGAATTCCTATGGGAATAGCTTCGATTAATTTACTAGGGGATTTAGGGTTCCTTGTAACAATCTTCGTCATATAAATACCTCGTATAAATATCAAAATAATCATCAAACAATCATGTAATCAAATTACATCATATGTATATATATATAATCCAAGTTATATATATATATTAAAATAACACTTCTCAGTCTGGCCTTGTCGGTAACTCGAGAATTCTTCGGCACCGTTATAATCAAAAGATTTTCAGACATTTTGAGAAAAATGTTTATAGTTAAAAGATTTTGAAATGTTTTATTCAAAACCTTAGTTTTAAAAATCTTTCGTTCTCTATAACGAGAGCTCTGGTACAAAACTGTAACACCCCCAAATTTATACAACTCAATACAGAGGAAGACTCGTTGGTGTTACGGGATAGCACATTACTCATATCATAGACAACGCTTAAAAATCGCGTCGTTTAATAGTAAAGCATTTCCATTCATAAATATCAAATTTACATAGGTCCCAAGTCATTGTATTTCATACACATTTTACAAAGCATTTGAATGGAAATTATAATTTAAGTGCGGGCCATGAATTCTTGTTGTCTTCCCGAGAATTACCTTCAAGTACCTGAGATAAAACATGTTAAAAGAAAAGGTCAGCGATAACGTCGAGTGAATTCATAGAGTTTAATAAAACCATTAATATAACATCGGTATAGAATTATTACCGGAAATCATTTTGTACAAATCATCGTAATAGGCCATAAAATAGCCAAAGTCATTTTATACAAATCCTTATCAAAATCATAATATAGGCATTTGCCTTAAAAATCATTATACGAACCATTGTCGTAAAAACATCATACAATATGTTTTACAACGTTGTATAGATTAAATAAAAACCGTTATATGAATATGGTTATGAAAAACCAAGACACGAACATAATATCAATAGTAAGACCCCGTATTGCTAGTCAGGCAATATATCGTAATTTAATGCGTATAGCAGTATTTTTTTATTTTGGATTATTATAAGCCGCATGACATTGTTACCTTACTACAATAAACAACGGGTAGCTAGCCCGAAACTCAATTTTCCCATCTAAATTAGCGTGTCGTCACAAAGGTCACGCTATGGAAATCTTCTCATACATAAATTCGCTTACCAATCAATGTGGCACGACGGGATCAACCGTCAAGGCGCGAACTGGGGTGATCGTCCCCAAATAGTACTATTATATGCATAAGCGTCTACCAAATCCCGGTAGTTCACAATTCATGCTAATGGGACTTTTAGTGACATAACCTAACTTTAATAATCCATTTCATTTCATCTATCGGGTCATTTAATCATTTATCAGGTCATACAATCATTCGGGTCCAAATCAGTAAACAAACAATTGGGACAACTAGTGTCCTATTTTATAAAAACTAACATGTTATCTCCCTCGCGGGTTTATCAAACATTTCATATAAACATTTAAAAGAGTGCGAGGCTATGAACTCACGTTGATGTGGGAAGGCGGGTTATCGGTAATTCGGACGTACGGTACGTGCTTCAATCACGGAAACCTAGACAAATAATACTCGTCTTAGAATTTTTTCCAATGACTTTATCAAAATAATAATTATGTATACATATGATAATTTTATATATATGATGATCAAGTGGGTTTATATATTCTCATTCACTCATTTTTGTGTTTATGTATTGGTAACCTTTTACTAGTTTACTAGTTTTACCTATTTACATGTTTTAGGTTCGATAAGCCTATTATATGTTCATTAACTTGTATTAATCCATTTTATACTTGTATTATCAGTATGTATACTTTATGTGTTGGGCCCAAATGAGTTAATCCCAATAAATAAGTTTATAAGTGTTTTAGCCCATTTTGTTGTATTATTAGTCCAATAACGTTAACTTAACCCGTTAATGTCCGTATGTTATATAGTTCGGGTTTTATCGGTTTTTACTTGTTATATATGTTTATATATCACTATATGAGTTTATAAAAGTTTACATTAGACGGGTCCAACCGTCTAAGTTTTATTTAACAAAAACGTTAATTTTACGGTAATAGCCGAAAAAGTCGTAAAAATCATGTTTATAGTTTTATAACTTATAAAACTTGTCAAACTACCATTTTTATAAAATGTCCATTTATTTATCCTTATACATATTTATATAAATGTATTATATAAGTTAGTGGGTTTTAATTCATATTTTATACTATTTTTATTTGAGTGCTTATATAATACTATTATACTTTAATTTCTCAAAATCTGATTTTTACTTTCATGTTCACTAAAACAGCCATATCTAGAGTTATATATGGAGATAGAAGCTCAAATATTTATGGCATAAACTACATGATATGTGCTCTATTTAACTCTTCTATGGATACTGTTGAATCAGCTTCTAAGTATTTTATAAAATTCGTCCAAAACAGTGTACTCAGATTTGCACTCTAAACTTGTTTTGATCATATCTCACTCATCCTAATGATTCCATTGCATGGCCAACTCTCACATGTTTACAAGACATATTACTTACTGTATATCCATTAATATATGCCATTTTATCAGTTCATGACATGGTTATTTACTATTTTTATACAGCCTACTAAATTAAGCAAGATTAACCACTTTTACATATAGTTTTTCATCTTTTTACCCATGATTATCAACACCAAATCCCCACATAATATTTTTATCATCATATATCATTATACATATATACATTTAAGAAGAAAATACATGATTACATAATCAAAATTAACAAAAGGATGGGGAGAACAATCTTTATACCACCATGATGATGTAGGTTATGATCAAGACATGGATTTTGATGGAGAAACTTGTGATAAATCAAGACCATCTTCAAGACCACCATTCTTCATGAACCTCTTGTGGAAAATCAGCCCCAATACACCAACAAAAATTCTCCTTGGATGTTAAAACTTGCACCAATCTTCATCTTTTTGAATGGAGATTAACATATGTTAATTATAGCAAATGTTTGAGGTTAAAATTGATTAAAATGGGGTGGATGGTGATGGAGTGGGACGGCATAGATGAGAGGAAAAAGGGAGAGAAAGTTGTTTTGCATGTTGTGAATGAGCTACTAGTTTAGTTTGAGGTGGTTTTGTGGTTTGGTTAAGTTTACAAGCTAAGCTAAATGGACAAGTGTTAAGTAGCTTGTTTAAGACTTGACACCAAGTTGGTGTGTTGGAGTTTTGTGGCCGTCCCATGTGTTGGGGGTGGGGCAAAACTTGTTTTTGTCTCATCCCCAATTATTTACGGGTACTCCTTGATTCTAGTTTCCTCGATTTGCGTGCCCTCGGGTTGTTTTACGAAAAACGTTTTTATAAATTATGAATCAACGGCACAAAACGAATCTAATAAAAATTATCTCATCAAAAACGGAGTTCGAAAACGTAAATACCCGCTGCAGCTTCTTCCCTCTCTCTTCCCCGACCCCGTCCCTTCTTTATGCACATTCATATACATAGCCGTAATCCTAAGGTTTCCGGTTTAGTCGTAAAGGACGTTAAATTAAAATCGTAAGTCCTAATCTCTTCTCGTAAATTTGTGATTTTATGAACCAACACAAATTTAAAACCTCAAAATAATATTCACGGACAAATTTATTTTTCTGAAATGTCGGACTGTCACCAAGGACGGTGTATGTAAACGTAAGCACGTAACGTTGAATCCTCCGGTTTAGACGTAGTCGACGCTACTTAAAGACGTAAATCCAAATTACTTCCCAAAATAAGTGAGTTCATAATATAACATTAAAATAATGTTTTTAAATAATATCCGAGAATAAAATATCAACCATAAATTGACGGATTGTCACAAAGACCACCAATAATTGTAAACTTCTTGTAGAAATCAGCCCTTGGACATCACCAAATCACCTCCTTGGATGTTAGAATCACCTCCAATCTTCAAGGCTTCAAAGGATCATCATCATGTGTATGAATAACACATGATTTTATGGCTAAAATATATCAAATGGGGTGTTTATGTGATGATATGGGACGAATTTTTAGAGAGAGAAAAGGGAGGATGAGTGGTTTTGCATGTAAGAGTTTAATGGAAATGGTATGTGTGAAGTAGTTTGAATGGTTTTGTGAAAGGTTAGCTTACATGTTAAGCTTAAGCTTAACATGTGTTAGCTTTCTAGCTAAAAGGGTGCCACATCTTATGATGTGGTGTCCTCTTTTTGGCTGTCCCTTTTAGTGGGGTGGGATAAACTTGTTTTGTCCCATCCCGCTAATTAATGGGTATTCCTCGATTCTAGTTTTCTCGATTTGCGTGCCCTCGGGTCGTTTTACGAAAAACATTTTTATAAATTATGAATCAACGGCACAAAACGAATCTAATAAAAATTGTCTCATCAAAAACGGAGTTCAAAAACGTAAACACGTAATCCTAAGGTTTCTGGTTTAGTCGTAAAGGATGTTAAATTATAATCGTAAGTCCTAATCTCTTCTCGTAAATTTGTGAGTTTATGAACCAACACAAATTTAAAATCCTAAAATAATATTCACGGATAAATTTATTTTCTGAAATGTCGGACTGTCACCAAAAACGGTGTATGTAAATGTAAGCACGTAACGTAGGTCCTCCGGTTTAGACGTAGTCGATGCTACTTTAAGATGTAAACCCAAATTTCTTCCTAAAAATAAGCGAGTTCATTACATTAAAATAATGTTTTTAAATAATATTTGAGAATAAAATATCAACCATAAATTGACGGATTGTCACAGCACGGCTGTTTGATTTTTCCACAACAAGTATGGAAGCAGATTATAAAGCCCTCATAGCAGGTCTAAGATTGGCACTCAGAATGGATATTAAGAGCCTAGTGGCCTACGCATACAACCTTTTGTTGGCAAGTAGGGTCGCGGGGTCATACAAGCCACGAGGGCATACGCTAATCCAATACACGCAAAAGATGAGGGTCATAACCAGACAGTTCGCAGAGTTTGCTATACGAAAAGTTTCCGAAGTAAATTGTGAAATCTTAGCCGACATGGATCAACTCTCAATTGTGGACATGGATAAACCTCCTAGTCACGTGCTAGTTGATTTCATCCTACACAAAAATATAAGCGCGGATCCTGAGACACCAACATGGATGACACCTATTAGGGAGTTCCTGACACGCAATACATTGCCAAGCAAATGGAGGAAATCCAGACAAGTGCACACAAGAGCAAGGCACTTTTTAATCATCAAGGGAATACTGTAAAAACAATCAAGTAACGGGCGAACACTACAATGTCTAACTCCAGAGCGAGCACGGATAGTCGTGGAAGCCGCACATAAAAGGGCAGACCCACGTGGCCCGATAGCTGTGGTTGATGAGATTACTCGCTCATGGTATTTTTGGCCATTTATGCATAAGGATGTTCGTAAAAGGGTAGCGCGATGTCTCCAATGTCAGGCGGACCCATGTCATAGGAAAAATCCCAACATGATCACTGGGCCACCCTCAACAGAAAACACAAAGGAAGATGGAATCCTCTCAAGGCTGGGGCATACTCTAGGTTTTCTGACCGCGTCAATAGGGGACATGGCGCGAAGGGTAGCAACAATACTCCCATCGCAAGGTAACCACTGGCAACAAAGCAAAGGAGCAATCGCCACTCCAGCCAGAAGAATCACCCGCACTATGCGACAAAGGGATAAAGCAGGCTATTAGCAACACGAAGCACGCAACAACTCCGAGGAGCAAATAAAGGACTCCCATGGACTAGGATGAACACGGATAGCTATGCGCAGTCGGTATCCAATCCTGTGAGGAGTAACTCAAGAGACAGCCAGGACTTTCGATGATATTCTCCTTGAGATGTCGCACCACTAGCATGGATCATTTTCTTGGCTATGGACAGCCCCTAGTAGAGATCCATGTATTTTTTCTTTTTTCTTCAATCGTTTTAGTATTTCACATTTTATGTTCTTTGTTTCAACATTCGCAAAAAGTATGAATAAAACACTATGGTTCCTAGCTAGTTCCGCAGTCCAATTATTTCTTTTTTATATTTCATGCATAAGAGTTTTTTTTTCTTCTGAAAATAGAATTTGACCCTCCGGTGTACATGTACAATGAAACGTTTCCAGGTAAAATAAGAGGATTAAGTTTACCCTACTAATTAAACTTTTCACGTAAGAGTGATTCACCCCCAATGGGTCCGGATCAGGTATCCTTTGTTAGGCAGATTACTATAAGACGTTGTAGTAAGTATGGCATTCCTCATACTCTATGATGGATATGCACAAGACACAGTGTGCACGCCTAACGAACACGTCATTATCTATGACATCACTTATGGTAGTAGTGGCAGGTCCACACATAAAGAACTTTCAACTCACCCATAAGCTCAGAGTTACACTTCACTGAATGTACTTATAAACAGGCAGTCATACTCACAATCTCAGGCGTGGGTGCAAAGACCTGGACATATATATATATATATATATATATATATATATATATATATATATATATATATATATATATATATATATATATATATATATATATATATATATACATATATATATATATACATATATATATATATACATATATATATATATATATATATATATATATATATATATATATATATATATATATATATATATATATATATATATATATATATATATATATATATATATATATATATATATATATATATATATATATATAATATATATATATATATATATATATATGTATATATATATATATATATATATATATATATATATATATATATATATATATACATATATATATATATATATATATACATATATATATATATATATATATATATATATATATATATAATATATATATATATATATATATATATATACAAACAAAAATAAACATGGTGCAAGACGCTATGTGCATACCACAACGTAGGTCGCTATAGACACTAAAAAGTGTTTACTTTACAAATAATGTACATGGTTACAACAAAGTACATAGTGCGACAAATGCCTTCTATAGCAGATCGCTAGCCGAAAAAGATCTCTTTAATCTGCGATGCGATGAGTTCAGCGGCACACGATGTTGTGCCCAAGCCTCCTTCATATACTGCAAGACGCGTATTTGATATACATCAATAGAAGGAAGACTCACCGGTACACCATCAGAACGGTTAGTATGCGCCAGACCTAGGCCAATGACATCATTTTTTAGCATAAGTCTTATTCTTCTTCGCCACGCGTTTAGCATGATGCTTTAGCTTATCCTTAAGAGAAACCATCTTTGGAACACCAGCAACATAAATAGGAACTTCTAATTAGGAGATATTTTCCTTGGCCATGCCATGGGGATTTTACTATGCATCTTCTTCACAATGACTCGCCAAAACGAGTCCTGCCATGATCACGTTACTTGGTTGGTCTTGATCCTTTTCGATAACAACTATGATTGGCAGCGGAAGATATTTTAATCTGCGGAACGCGGCATTGAAGCCTTCTTGAGCATAACGAGAATAAATGGCATTACCCTCCAAATGTCCTGTCAGTAAGCCATCTTTGAAGGCGCGCTCCATAGCAAGACTTTTCCCTAATAGTTGGGTAGCAAGAAAATCTCATTGATTTCTTTCCTTAGGTTCGGTAGCTCCACGAGACTTTTGGCAGCCAACGACAAACCGTGCTTAATTTACCATTGATTCTCAGCGCGCAATGCTGTCAGGTGCGGATATAGCTCCTCATCGAAGTCGGTACTCATACACTTCAGAACTTTTTCCTTCTTAGACATATCTTTATGACAGTTGGCAACAAAGTTATCACAATTCGAAGTGAGGGCCCTCATACCCTCCTCAAGCTTGGACATGGCCTAGTGATTTTCCTCCTCTTGCCTCGCACGAAGGCGGCGCTCTCGACCTATAGATTCGGATAAAGATGCCTTCTCATCCTCTAAGTACTGAATGGATCTGACATTTATGCTGGAGATAGCACGTAGACATACGAGTTTAACTTTGGCGCATAGTCGTTGTCCTTTTTTTCTGTAACTTTGATAATTTCCAAGTTTACTTGAGCTAGACGCTCAGAAATATACGACATCTTCTTTTTCTGATGTGAGGCTAACGTTACCTCCTGCGACACGTCTGTGTCAAACTCTCTCATAAGCATTTCATCGGGCATTTTGTGTAAAAGTTGGGCACGCCCGGGAGGGGTCAGATGTTGGTGGAAGTCCTCACATGCGGTCGCGCTATCCAGTGCGCATGAGCGTGTGCACTTCCAGGGAGGAAGGAATTTCTCAGACTTCGAAGTGATAGTGTCATCTTTGGTAACTACAATGCATGGGTTGCACATTTGATATCATGGAAGTGTTAGAAATATGATTTTTTATTTGCATTACAGGAAAATTAGGAGCGGAATTACGATATACCTCGACACAAGTGTATTTTCGCGTGACCTTGAAAGCAAGCACCATGTAGTAATATCGGCGTGCGGTCTGGTCAGCCGTGTCCTGCTCTTCTTAGGAATTTGATCTGTTGGGGAGCACGACAACCATTTGTAGCCAAGGAAAGGGATGATATCTTCTGAGGGACCAGCGCGTGAGCTATCCTCGAGACCATGGTCTTTCTCACTTAACAAATCCACTTCTTTAGACGAAGACTCCATTATGCATGGCATGCTCCGAATGGGGGTGGCGTTTAGTACGACTATCCTCTGTGTACCTCCACTAGTTGTCGGAGAGGGGAACTCAAGTGCTACGGTGCGTTGACCAACGCGCCATCCATTAGATAGCTCGAATGATGTAAAGGGTCGAGCATGCATGGTCATAGCGCACGGGTGCTCGCGCTTCACGAGTTGTGTATAAGTTAGCTCTGGGAGTCTAGAGAGAATATGAGAACATATGCATAACACATTTGATTTTTAATGCCTTAAAGAATAAGGAAAGGGATTTCTTACCATGATCAAAGTTGTCAAAGTACTGTGGAAGGTGATTTGAAGGGAGAGTAGAATGATGACTCAGCCCTAATACGTATAATAGCTCCTCTGGGTATTCCTGCATTAGTATTCGGTCGGCATCTATTCTCTGCGCGTCTGCATCGTTATAAGTGCCAAGGATGGGGAGGTCATATTTCATCATAGTCTTGGGAGTAATAAAATAATAGTCGAACGAGAATACAACCTTGTCTACCCAGAAAAATTTATCGTTCCATTTTTTCATTGAATCTATCTTCACCTTATAACATTGCAGTTGGCCGGGGTGTTTTGCAAAGGATATCCACCCGTTTATCCAGGACGGGCGATAGATGGCGCGGAACAAATTCATGGTCGGGTCAATGTTCTTCAGTAAGCAGTTTATTTCGAAATTAGAAATCTTCGCAGCACCGATGCAGTGTAGCTGTGAAAGGTGTATGCTGTAGTAGCTTAGCACGTCGATCAAAAAACGGCTTAGTGGTATGCAGTTGTTGGAAAACTAAGAAAACCTGGTATATACACCAATTTTTCCAGCAGGATAGCTTCCTATGTGTGCTTGCGGATCTGGCACAGTCGGATGGAGGTCTGCAGGTATGTGATATTTGGTGGCAAAACTGGAAAGTTCTAGTTCTGATATACGTGACGTCACATCGAATAGCTGTGCCACCAGTTTTTCCTTCTCCAAGCACTTTAGTTGTGTGTGGATTTGATGATTTTTTCTGCTATGGTTGCTACTTCTTGCTGTTTTCAAAATGGTGGAAGTTCTTTTTTGAAATAATATAAAGAATATTGAAGGTCAGTGGGACTGCATTTATATCCAGTTACGACACATGGGATCATTGCGACATGTGTCCAACGAGTTAGTTCATCCTACGGTGTTTATTAGTTGGTCCCTCTTACGTGGTTAATGCCTTTTCCCAGTTCCCAAAGAGGGTTGGTACTATTGGTGTATGACGTGGATGCATATTCATGGGAAAATTCCAAATCATTTCATTGGCGTTGACATTGCGCATGAATTTCTTTTATGAATACGGGATGTCTGCGAGGGGGGCTTAGAGGTTAATAGTCTAGTAGTCGTGGTTTGAACCTGCGACCACAAGACTGGGGAGACATGATGACGTATAGTCCCTAGTCGGGCTGGATAGTCCGACTCACGGGTACTACCCGTATCCATATGGAATGGATTAATACTTATGCGATGTGCGCACAGCCCAGGAGGCCCGGTAAGTCGCTATCGCACATACGTGTCCTCGTCGCGCTGCGACAGGACCAGACCAGAATATAATCTATCTTATGATTATATTCGCCTAAGGAAAGAGGATATACACTTACCTCGTTTATGCGATAAGGATCAATCTATTTTGAATCATTATCTCTTCCTTAGGCCACAAGAATAGGGAGCCCAGCCTGGACTCTCTCGAGTATAAAAGGAACCCCCATGGTTCCACAAAGGTACGATACACACAACACCCTAAACCCTAATATACTCAAATTGATTACTTACTCTCACACCGGAGTCTAATCGTGGGTCACAAACCTAAGGTAAGCCTAACGGTGTCTGTTTTTAGTGCGTAGGGTCCTTAAACAAGGTTTACTTGGTGCAAGAGCAAGAGTCCACAAGATCCCGAATTAAGCCTAATTTGGATCAAGCTCGGTCTATCCAAATTTTGTATCAACTCTTTGGATCTGTTATATAACCATATAAGAGGCTACAAAAACCCAAAATATCAGGTCTTAAATCATTTTCTAAGTCATTCAAATGATATCCTCAAACCTGTCCCAAAAATTGGTTACATAAAGCTTATTTTCAACATGGTCGTGGACACTTTTTCACACCATCAAAACTCAAGATTTTTGAATGTAACCAATACAAATCTTGAAATTGGTAAATCACCATCTTAGAGGCTTGAACATGTCCGAGTTTCAGCCTCTAGGTCGACATCTATCATAGGTAAAAGTCGAGACCAACGTTGTCCCACAACATGAAACTTTATAAAGTAAATCCAAGTGTTTTAATATTTAGAAACTTAAGGAGCTGTTTGTCTATATGTAATACTTAATTATCATGGATTAAACTTGTAAATTCTTAAAATTATGTTTAGGGACTATTTTTTTCATTTTTGAAACTATAGGGACTAATTCTGCCATTTTTGAAACTAAAAGGACTAAATTGTAAATATCCTTAAATATAAAATATAAATTGTAAAAATACATTTTAAATTGTAATAACTACTTTTGTTAAATAATTAAACCCGAATCGAGTACCGTTTATTAACAACGAAGACATTATAAAACTTTATACAATATTCTACGTTGTCGTGTATATTTCTAAGACGCGTCGTTTTATATTAGGTCGTTGTTAGAAGTTCACGGCTTCTCATATTATCTTATTTCTTCGTTATGCTTCCGTGACTATTGTCTCGATTTTTATCATCGCTTGGTAACGCTTTCGCTAAGGTGAGTTCATAGCCTCGCTTTTACTGCTTTATATGTTATTTATAAAACCCGCGAGGGGGAATACATGCTGTCTGCAAAATAAACATATGTGTTTGTATATATGCTTTAGAAGAATAAATGATTAATAATATATCATCTATCATGATCTTTTGAAAGTAGAACTATTGACTTGGTATATTATAATAGAATACTTTACTTGGCTTCGTTAATAATCTATCATCTGCCATGAATTGCCATGATTGCTATGGTTGACTTTGGGTATTATTTGATATACGCATGACGTTATTAAATGTTAGACTTCACATATTATTTGGTAATATGCAAGACTTGGTTAAATTCTAAGTGTATTATTGTAATACACAACGACTTTCAGACAACATGTATTCTATATGAATATGGTGTTTGCATAAATAGTCAGTGTTGGATGTGTGGGATCTTATTCGTATCCTATGGGCTCTATCGTTCGTAACCCTCACATTATTAGTCCCCGGTTGGGTACCGTTCATGCCAAATCTATACGTACCGTTCGTATGCTCCTGGCGATGGAGTATAAATATTATGGATACTGCTATTAGAGGTCGGCCAACCTCTCGTTCCCTAGTTTACCGGGATGCATAGTACTTATATAAGGGCTTTGTGCATGGCACTAGATTTATTGGATGGATTTTACTTATTAACCAAGTGGCTTTGACGGTAAGTTACTATTTTTAATCATATGTTGTGTCATGGGAATTTTGTGTTAATCTACTTGATACAAGTATTGTATGGGCGAGACTTGTATTTACATAGATTCATACAAATCTTTTCATAAGCTTAGCTTAATACTGTGAAATATGGATATTGTATGTGTTACATTATCGCCAGTGGATGAGATTCTTGTGTTCAAAAGCTTTATCGTTTATTTAAAAACCTATGAATTCACTCAACCGTTGTGTTGACATTTTAGCATGTATTCTCAGGTGTATAGGTTTAAGGGTTGCTGGAGCATGGAGCCGCGTGAGATACAGTAAAGGCAAAAAAAACAATTTCCATCCGATATATTTAACAAATCTTTATTTTTACCAAGGTTTGAAATAATTATTTGGACATATTTTTATTGAACTCTGATATTAATAAAATTTAGAATGGTTTATTTTAAAAAACGTCTATTTTGAGGTCATTTTCTATGAATGTGTGTGATGTGCTATGAAGTAACACCCAATGTTGATATTTCGCTGCCTTGTGAAATTGGGGGTGTTAAACCTTTGTTAAACTTCAAACCAAAGACCCAAACTTCTTAATTACAATGTATAAACCCTAATTATACCCTAATCCATCACTAATCACATTCCTAATGTGACAATCCGTCAATTTATGGTTGATATTTTATCCTCAATATTTATTTGAAAACATTATTTTAATGGTACATTATGAACTCGCTTATTTTTGGGAAGAAATTTGGATTTACGTCTTGAAGTAGCATCGACTACGTCTAAACCGGAGGATTCAACGCTACGTGCTTACGTTTACATACACCGTTTTGGTGACAGTCCGACATTTCAGAAAATAAATTTATCCGTGAATATTATTTTAAGATTTTAAATTTGTGTTGGTTCATAAACTCACAAATTTACAAGAAGAGATTAGGACTTACGATTATAATTTAACGTCCTTTACGACTAAACCGGAAACCTTGGGAATACGTATTTACGTTTTCGAACTCCATTTTTGATGAGACAATTTTTATTAGATTCGTTTTATGCCGTTGATTCATAATTTATAAAAACATTTTTCGTAAAACGACCCGAGGGCACGCAAATCGAGGAAACTAGAATCGAGGAGTACCCGTAAATTAGTGGGATGGGACAAGTTTTACACTTGCCCACCCCACTATATGGGATGGCTATACAATGACACCACATCACAAGATGTGGCAAAGTTGTAGCTAACAAGTTAACACTTGTTAACTAAAGCTTACAAAGTAAGCTACACATAACTTCAAACCACCAAAACCATCCAAGCCAAAACCACTTCTCCTAAACACATACATGCAAACCACTCATACTCTCCTCCCTCTCTCTCTATATTTCGTCCACCACCACCCTAAAACACCCATTTTGATCAAATTCAACCACAAAATCTCATGTTATTTCTACATATGATGATGTCCTTTTGAAGATATGAAGATTGGAGGTGATCTTAACTTATGAAAAGGAGTTTTCATTAGGTTAAAGGGCTGATTTCATGGAGGTGTTCATCCATCCAAAGTACCCATGAAGTTACCTTGCTAAAGTTGAAGATTTGATAACAAGAACCAAGTCTTGTTCATCAAAAACCTCATCTTTTCATCACTAATGGTGGTATAGAGATTGTTCTTCCTATCCTTTTGTTATTTTGATTATGTAATCTTGTATTTTATTTATTTATGTATATTTATATGATGATGAATGATGATAAAAATATTATGTGGGGATTTGGTGTTGATAAACATGGTTAAAAAGATGAAAAACTATAAGAAACAAGGCTAAAATCTTGTTTAAATTGTTGGCTGTATAAAACAGTAAAGAACCTTGTGATGAACTGATAAAAATGGCATAGATTAATGGATATACAGTAAGTAATATGTCTTGTATACATGTGAGAGTTTGCCATGCAATGGAATCATTTGGATGAGTGAGATATGATCAAAACAAGTTTAAAGTACAAATCTGAGTTCACTGTTTTGGACGATTTTTAGAAAATACTTAGAGGCTGGTTCAACAGTATCTATAGTAGAGTTAAATGGAGCACATATCATTTAGTTTATGTCATAAGAATTTGAGCTTCTATCTCCATATAGAACTCTAGATATGGCTGTTTTGGTGAACATGAAAATAAAAATCAGATTTTGGGAAATTAAAGTATAATAGTATTATATAAGCACTCAAATAAAAATAGTATAAAATGTGAATTAAAACCCACTAACTTATATAATACATTTATATAAATATGTATAAGGATATATAAATGTACATTTTATAAAAATGGTAGTTTGATAAGTTTTATAAGTTATAAAACTATAAACATGATTTTTACGACTTTTTCGGCTATTACCGTAAAATTAACGTTTTTGTTAAAAAAAACTTAGACGATTGGACCCGTCTAATGTAAACTTTTATAAACTCATATAATGATATATAAACATATATAACAAGTAAAAGCCGATAAAACCCGAGCTATATAACATACGGACATTAACGGGCTAAGTTAACGTTATTGGACTAATAATACAACAAAATAGGCTAAAACACTTATAAACTTATTTATTGGGCTTAACCCATTTGGGCCCAACATGTAAAGTGTAAATACTGATCATACAAGTATAAAATGGAGTAATACAAGTTAAAGAACTTATAATAAGTTTATTGGACCTAAAACACGTAAATAGGTAAAACTAGTAAACTAGTAAGAAGTTACCAATACGTAAACACTAAAATGAGTAAAAGAGAATATGTAAACCCACTTGATCATCATATATATATAATCATCATATGTATACATAATTGTTATTTTTATAAAGTCATTGGACATGAGTCTAAGACGATTATTATTTGTCTAGGTTTCCGTGATTGAAGCACGCACCGTACATCTGAATTGCCGATAACCCGCTTTCCCACATCAACGTGAGTTCATAGCCTCGCACTATTTTAAATGCTTTTATAAATGTTTTATAAACCCGCGAGGGGGATAACATGTTAGTTTTTATAAAATAGGACATCATTTGTCCCGATTGCTTGTTTATTGATTTGGACCCGAATGATTATATGACCCGATGAATGATTAAATGACCCGATAGATGAGACAAAATGGATTATTAAAGTTAGGTTATGTCACTAAAAGTCCCATTATCATGAATTGTGAACTACCGGGATTTGGTAGATGCTTATGCATATAATAGTACTATTTGGGGACGATCACCCCAGTTCGCGCCTTGACGGTTGATCCCCGTCGTGCCACATTGATTGGTAAGCGAATTTATGTATGAGAAGATTTCCATATCGTGACCTTTGTGACGACACGCTAATTTAGATGGGCAAATTGAGTATCGGGTTAGCTACCCGTTGTTGGTTGTAGTAAGGTAACAATGTCATGCGGCTTATAATAATCCAATTAACGAAATACTGCTTAAAGCATTGAATTGCGATATATTGCCTGACTAGCAATATAGGGTCTTACCTTGATATTATGTTCTTGTTTTGGTTTTATATAACCATATTCATATAACGGTTTTTATTTAATCTATACAACGTTGTAAAACGTATTGTATGATGTTTTTAACGACAATGGTTCGTATAATGATTTTGAAGGCGAAAGCCTATTTATGATTTTAATAAGGATTTGTATAAAATGACTTTGGCTATTTTATGGCCTATTACAATGATTTGTACAAAATGATTTTCGGTAATAATTTTATACCGATGTTATATTGATGGATTTTATTAAACTCTATGAATTCACTCGGTGTTATCGCTGACCTTTTCTTTTAACATATTTTATCTCAGCTACTTGAAGGAAATTCTCGGGAAGACAACAAGAATTCATGGCCCGCACCTAAACAATAATTTCCATTCAAATTCTTTGTAAAACTTGTATGAAATACAATGACTTGGGACCTATGTAACTTTGATATTTATGAATGGAAATGCTTTACTATTAAACGACGTGATTTTTAAGCGTTGTCTATGATGTGAGTAATGTGCTATCCCGTAACACCAACGAGTCTTCCGCCGTATTGAATTGTACAAATTTGGGGGTGTTACAGTTTGGTACCAGAGCTCTCGTTATAGAGAACGAAAGATTTTTAAAACCAAGGTTTTGAATAAAACATTTCTAAATATTTTAACTATAAACATTTTTCTAAAAATCTTTTGACTATAACGGTGCCGAAGAATTCCCGAGTTACCGACAAGGCCAGACTGGGAAAGTGTTATTTTAATATATATATAACTTGGATTATATATATATATGATGTAATTTATTACATGATTGCTTGATGATTATTTTGATATTTATACGAGGTATTTATACGACGTAGATTGTCACAAGGAACCCTAAATCCCCTAGTAAATTAATCGAAGCTATTCTCGTAGGAATTATAGCTATCCTAGATCTAAACCAAGTTGTGGATATTTATGATCGCAACAAAATGGTTGATATTCATAGAAGTGTTGATAGTAGTTGATTGTAATCTTGAAGAAGAATTGGCGAGATTAAAACTGATATCGATGTGATGACGATCTTTCCTTATAGAGTGGAATTTAACAAAATGTTACCACCTGGAAAGGTGTCATCTGATTCGTTGTCACCCAATTATTAAACTTGAAATCGAAAGGGTGAATGTTGCACTTGAGGCTATCATTGGAACCATTACCCAAAAGCCTCATGCCACTAGTACCTTTCCGAGAAGTCTAATTGAATGTGTGAATCATTTCATACTAGAGACTCATTTGATAACTATGGTTGTAAGAGCTATAGGATTGGAAATTAAGTGTTGTTCATATCGAGCTTTTATTGCACTTTGAAGGTCTAAGAATAAGGTTGAATGTATTGGAGAATGAGGTAGGATGTCGCATTTAGTATAAGTTGATTGAAACTTGAATAAAGTAAAATTTAACTTTTATGGAATATGAGTTGATAAGAGGAAGTCGTTAAGTTCTTTGATTGGATTATGAGGTTTTAAATGATTGTAGTTTGTGTTAAGGCTTGTTCCTAGGCCATTGTCCACTAACGAGGATGCCCAGTGTCCAAGAAATAAATTGAAGAAATCTTCTTCTAAATTGGGACCGATGGATCTTTCGGGACATGTGGAACACCTAATGACTCTTGTAGATTATTATTCATTGTGGTATCTTTTAAAAATAATCCCTAACTTAACTGAGACATCAGTTGGTAGGATGAGTTCTTGAAATTGTATGACATAGTGACACGTAATGTGTTATGGTACAATTTAGACTTGTTTGTGATTTATGAAAAGACTACGTTTGATTGCTAAATTCTACATGTATCGATGTTATCTATCTTTTATTGCTTCATCCTAATGCTCGCGTTAGTGATGCAACCATTGAACAAGTACTCATCTCGATTTGAGTTACGTTGTGGATTATTCTTTTTGAGTGCCATCGAGGTCATGAACCTCATGATTAATTGGCTAAGCTCGTTTCCTGATATAGTGTAGCTAATTCTTGGTGAACAACTTTTCCATCACTCTTTTGCAGATCACTAATTGTTTTTATAAGATAAAATAGTATCCCTTGAGAAAAATTGAATTTTCATCACTATAAGGATTATTCAAAGTGAGATTTATAAGTGATTGTTATCGAAATGAAATTGTTTATAAAACACCTTGGAAAACTTAATTGTTTTCATAACCAAGAAAATCTTTGTAAATTTGTTTTTTATTCTTATCTAAGAATTAAGCATGAAAATGTTTTTATTATAAACATGATGATAAAATTTTGACTAACTGAGTATTGCATCGTTAATCTTGAAATTGTATATAGTTGCGCGCCTACATACAATTTAGAAGGGACTATGCAAGACTGATTAGTAGTCACCATAAAATTTATTAATAAACACTACATTTTCGTTGAAGTTGTGAAAGATTAAATTTTATGAGATCTGCAAGAAGTGAAAAATAGGGACATAATGTTAGGGACACCTACATATATGCGTGTAGCATCTATTCTTCTGAGTCAAATTTACTCATCTATGGAAATTGTCTTATTTGACAATTGACAATTCTTTCTTGTCGAATTCTCCCGTAGTGAGATTCTTAGGAAAAGTCTCTGATTACTGAGTGTCGATACCCGATTGGATGTATCGACGTTCCTATCATTTCTTTTGATTTGATTTCATTTGAATGACCTGGGTAACGATCCGAGGAGCTTTCGAATGCGTACTCAAATTATGAAAACATGGGATATATTCATATTAGTTAAATGTTTTCGTTTGTATCTGATTTGAATTCTCTCGCATAGATTATGCGTTGACCTTACTCTTTTAATAGTAGTTGTGTCTCCATATATCCCTGAATTTGTGAAGGATTATGAGTTATTATTAGTCTTTTGAGAAGTTCACATCTTATCGACGGCAATGAAACTGGAAAGTTGATAGTGCCAGTAGAATGGATTGATTGATTATGACATGACGACATTGTCTTAATTGATGGGAACTCGAGTAGAATTCCCCTAAATGATAAGATGCTGATTATCAAAAGTGATCTAAATGATTCTTGATGGATGACCATATCCTGCATTTAGACTTGAAATTATACCATGAATGGTTACGAACTAGTCATAGATATTATAATCTAGAAAGAACTTAAAGAAATTTAATAAAAGATGTTTCTGTTATTTGAAACTTTAGGAGGTATTTGTTGTTAAATTACCTAGACTTTCGCCATTTAGGCAAGTTGAATTTGGTATTGATTGTATTCTCGGTGCTGCACCTGTGGCTTGTGCACTGTAAGTCAGCACCATCTGAATTAAAAGGAATTACCATACAACTGAGAGAGTTGTTGGAGAAAGATTTTATTCTACCGAGCTCGTCATCATGAAGAGCTATGGTGTTATCATTCCTTATATTTATAGATTACTGTGAACTGAGTAAATTATCGAAAACGATACCCATAACTCGAAATGGAAGATTTGTTCGATCATTTACAAGGTTCTAGCGTATGTTTTAAAGATTTGATCCACGACATGGTTATTATCAACTTCGCGTCTGCGAAGAAGATTATATATTCCAATCACTACATCCAGAACTTGTAATGAATATTATGAGTTTCATGATATGTCGTTTGGATTGACTAATACACATGTAGCATTCATAAATTTTGTGAATCACGTGTGTAGGCTGTAAACTGATAAATTCATGCTTGAGATCATTAAGGACTATTTGTTTGTTTATAAGAATAAGAATGAGTTAATAATTATTTATAGACTGGCCTAAATTGGCCGAACAATAAAAACTTGTACCTTGAATATTTAACATGAGATTTAAGGCTTAATCCTTTACATTATTTGACCGTGTGATTAATAGATAATGGAATATATTGACTCTTCAAAAATTAGAGCCATTTAGGCTTTGGGTTTTACCAAAAAGAAAGTGCAAATATGTTTTGACAAATGTTTTATCGAAAAGAACTTTTGAGGGATTATTCCCTTATACCCAGAACATTTAACTAAACTCCTGTTTAGGGGTAAATGTTTGTGTATACCTCAAGACAACCTAAGAAGGATTGAGGAAATCACTTAAACCATGACTTAAAATTTGAAACGATAATTTTTGCTTTTCAACTAAGAAAATTTTGACCAAAGTATAACCAAAGATTTTTCAAACATTTACGAATCTTATTAATTATTTTTCGATAAATCAGCAAAAATCATGTTAATTAAATTCAAATTTGTTTTGAACATTTTATTATAATTGGTCAAACTAAGAAATTTAAACCTTTAACGTTTACGTTTCATAAAAACTTAATATTTATTGTTAAATTACTTGTAATAATTATCGACGCTTTAGACGCCGGACTGAGCAAAACTGATAAAAATAATAGTAGAGACGAAACTAAAACCTAGAAAATATGAAGAAAGAATTTCTGAGTAAATTGTGGACATGATAATTATATCATCAGGAAAGGTGAATGTAGATACTGACACATTATGTAGAACAGATAAAGAACCAATTAGGACATGTTCCTTAATAATTAAGGTGCAAAATAAATTGCCGAACAATTTAAAAATAGTTAATGTTTGTAAAAAGGATAATATAGATGATAAAAAGGGGGTTCGCGGCTAATGTGAACCATTAGAATTGAGAAGCCGATGGCGTTAAATGGATAAAAGGCCACTTGTGGTTGCCTAAATATGGAGATTTTGAGATGTAGTCATCTCGTAAGTATAAGTATTCTATTCATAATATTTTTGACTAAATGTATCTTTGTCTAAAGAAGTTGTAATAATAGAAAATTATGAAGGCAGACATTGCCTCATACATTAGTAAACGTCTAGCTATTGCAAAGATCATCATCTGAATTTGATTCGATTTGGGTCATCATCGACAGACTGACTAAATCTGCTAATATCATTCCTGTTAATTATAGATTCTTGATGAAGAAATTGACTCTTTTGTATTTAAAAGAGTTGTGTAAAAATAGTGTGCCGTATCAATCATCTCTATCTAGATCCTCGCTTCGCATCGAATTTCTAGAGATTTGCTCAGAAGTCATTTGGGAACGAACCTTGATGAGAGTACTTTACCACCCCAATCGAAGGGACGAGGCAAAGTAACGATACAAAACACTAGAAGTCTTGTTTTATGTTTGAATGATTGACCTTTGGTAATGAACCGTATAATCGTTTTCCTTTGGAGAGATTATCATTGATAATTATCGTATTAGGATCGAGATCGAATCTTGTGAGGATATATATTAGAGCATCTGTAACCAGAAGCTGAGATGAAGACACCCGACATACACCCATTGTGAGTTGGACATGTCTTTTAGGTTTAAGGTTTCCTATGATGGCGAACCTAACCTTACAAAATACTTGACTCGCGAGACCTGAAATGATTGTTGAAATTAGGATCTGATTATTGACTGCCGGTAGTGGGCAGGAGGTTATTTGAATATGAAATGTAGATCTTGAAGTGCCAGATGGATAGCGAAGTTATGCCAAAAAATTTAACCATGGAAAAATGAAATGATGATCTGAAAGATCATGGGATATAAGTCCCCGTTGTATGGGACCATTGAGATGATATAAAAGTTGGTTTGAAAGGCATATAAGTTGGATCTACCCTAGGTCTTCAAGAGCTGCGTGAATTATGTTTCGTATATCGAACTTGATGAAATTATCTATCAAGTGAGAATCTGATTGTCTCTTAGTAAAGTGTAGATCGGCGAAAAGTTGCATTCATCAGAAACCCGTGAACATCATAGATAGAGAAAGTAAGTCAACATTTAGCCTGATCTTATTCCCGTAGTTATTTTTGATGAAACTCGCGTATTGTAATGAATTACACTTGTGAGAAAAGACCGAATGTGGAGGAAATAGCCAGATTGCTTTAACTCTATAGGAAGCGAGTAGTAAGGTAAGATGATCTTTGAGGACAAAGATCCTGTTTAGGGGTAAATGCTGTGACAATCCGTCAATTTATGGTTGATATTTTATCCTTAATATTTATTTGAAAACATTATTTTAATGTTACATTATGAACTCACTTATTTTTGGGAAGAAATTTGGATTTACGTCTTGAAGTAGCATCGACTACGTCTAAACCGGAGGATTCAACGCTACGTGCTTACGTTTACATACACCGTTTTGGTGACAGTCCGACATTTCAGAAAATAAATTTATCCGTGAATATTATTTTAAGATTTTAAATTTGTGTTGGTTCATAAACTCACAAATTTACGAGAAGAGATTAGGACTTAAGATTATAATTTAACGTCCTTTACGACTAAACCGAAAACCTTAGGATTACGTATTTACCTTTTCGAACTCCGTTTTTGATGAGACAAATTTTATTAGATTCGTTTTGTGCCGTTGATTCATAATTTATAAAAACGTTTTTTGTAAAACGACCCGAGGGCACGCAAATCGAGGAAACTAGAATCGAGGAGTACCCGTAAATTAGTGGGATGGGACAAGTTTTACACTTGCCCACCCCACTATATGGGATGGCTATACAATGACACCACAAGATGTGGAAAAGTTGTAGCTAACAAGTTAACACTTGTTAACTAAAGCTTACAAAGTAAGCTACACATAACTTCAAACCACCAAAACCATCCAAGCCAAAACCACTTCTCCTAAACACATACATGCAAACCACTCATACTCTCCTCCCTATCTCTCTCTATATTTCGTCCACCACCACCCTAAAACACCCATTTAGATCAAATTCAACCACAAAATCTCATGTTATTTCTACATATGATGATGTCCTTTTGAAGATATCAAGATTGGAGGTGATCTTAATTTATGAAAAGGAGTTTTCATTAGGTTAAAGGGCTGATTTCATGGAGGTGTTAATCCATCCAAAGGACCCAAGAAGTTGCCTTGCTAAAGTTGAAGATTTTATAACAAGAACCAAGTCTTGTTCATCAAAAACCTCATCTTTTCATCACTAATGATGGTATAGAGATTGTTCTTCCTATCCTTTTGTTATTTTGATTATGTAATCTTGTATTTTATTTATTTATGTATATTTATATGATGATGAATGATGATAAAAATATTATGTGGGGATTTGGTGTTGATAAACATGGTTAAAAAGATGAGAAACTATAAGAAACAAGGCTAAAATCTTGTTTAAATTGTTGGCTGTATAAAACAGTAAAGAACCATGTGATGAACTGATAAAAATGGCATAGATTAATGGATATACAGTAAGTAATATGTCTTGTACACATGTGAGAATTGGCATGCAATGGAATCATTACGATGAGTGAGATATGATCAAAACAAGTTTAAAGTACAAATCTGAGTTTACTGTTTTGGACGATTTTTAGAAAATACCTAGAGGCTGATTAAACAGTAGCTATAGGAGAGTTAAATGGATCACATATCATGTAGTTTATGTCATAAAAATTTGAGCTTCTATCTCCATATAGAACTCTAGATATGGCTGTTTTGGTGAATATGAAAATAAAAATAAGATTTTGGGAAATTAAAGTATAATAGTATTATATAAGCACTCAAATAAAAATAGTATAAAATATGAATTAAAAACCACTAAATTATATAATACATTTATATAAATATGTATAAGGATATATAAATGGACATTTTATAAAAATGGTAGTTTGATAAGTTTTATAAGTTATAAAACTATAAACATGATTTTTACGACTTTTTCGGCTATTACCGTAAAATTAACGTTTTTGTTAAATAAAACTTAGACGGTTGGACCCGTCTAATGTAAACTTTTATAAACTCATATAATGATATATAAACATATATAACAAGTAAAAACCGATAAAACCCGAACTATATAACATACGGACATTAACGGGCTAAGTTAACGTTATTGGACTAATAATACAACAAAATGGGCTAAAACACTTATAAACTTATTTATTGGGCTTAACCCATTTGGGCCCAACATGTAAAGTGTAAATACTGATAATACAAGTATAAAATGGAGTAATACAAGTTAAAGAACTTATAATAAGTTTATTGGACCTAAAACACGTAAATAGGTAAAACTAGTAAACTAGTAAGAAGTTACCAATACGTAAACACTAAAATGAGTAAAAGAGAATATGTAAACCCACTTGATCATCATATATATATAATCATCATATGTATACATAATTGTTATTTTTATAAAGTCATTGGACATGAGTCTAAGACGAGTATTATTTGTCTAGGTTTCCGTGATTGAAGCACGCATCGTACATCCGAATTGCCGATAACCCGCTTTCCCACATCAACGTGAGTTCATAGCCTCGCACTATTTTAAATGTTTTTATAAATGTTTTATAAACCCACGAGGGAGATAACATGTTAGTTTTTAAAAAATAGGACATCATTTGTCCCGATTGCTTGTTTATTGATTTGGACCCGAATGATTATATGACCCGATGAATGATTAAATGATCCGATAGATGAGACAAAATGGATTATTAAAGTTAGGTTATGTCAATAAAAGTCCCATTAGCATGAATTGTGAACTACCGGGATTTGGTAGACGCTTATGCATATAATAGTACTATTTGGGGACGATCACCCTAGTTCGCGCCTTGACGGTTGATCCACGTCGTGCCACATTGATTGGTAAGCGAATTTATGTATGAGAAGATTTCCATAGCGTGACCTTTGTGACGACACGCTAATTTAGATCGGCAAATTGAGTATCGGGTTAGCTACCCATTGTTGGTTGTAGTAAGGTAACAATGTCATGCGTCTTATAATAATCCAATTAACGAAATACTGCTTAAAGCATTGAATTACGATATATTGCCTGACTAGCAATAAAGGGTCTTACCTTGATATTATGTTCGTGTTTTGATTTTATATTACCATATTCATATAACGGTTTTTATTTAATCTATACAACGTTGTAAAACGTATTGTATGATGTTTTTAACGACAATGGTTCGTATAATGATTTTGAAGGCGAAAGCCTATATTATGATTTTAATAAGGATTTGTATAAAATGACTTTGACTATTTTATGGCCTATTACAATGATTTGTACAAAAAGATTTTCGGTAATAATTTTATACCGATGTTATATTGATGGATTTTATTAAACTCTATGAATTCACTCGGCGTTATCGCTGACCTTTTCTTTTAACATATTTTATCTCAAGTACTTGAAGATAATTCTCGGGAAGACAACAAGAATTCATGGCCCGTACCTAAACAATAATTTCCATTCAAATTCTTTGTAAAACTTGTATGAAATACAATGACTTGGGACCTATGTAACTTTGATATTTATGAATGGAAATGCTTTACTATTAAACAACGCGATTTTTAAGCGTTGTCTATGATGTGAGTAATGTGCTATCCCGTAACACCAACGAGTCCTCCGCTGTATTGAATTGTATAAATTTGGGGGTGTTACACCTAAACCCTTAATCACCAAAATCACAAAGTATAAAGATACAAGCCCTAATTAAGACCCGGTTTTACATTTCCCCTCCAAAAACCCATTTTAAACCTTTCCCTCCTAAAATTAAACTTAGGATCAGATATTTAGGATACCTAGGAGATATTTTTAATCCAAGCAACCAAGAACATAGGTGCATAAGCTACTTGGTGGCCATTTCTCTTCCATATACCAATTCGTGGCTTAACTTCCGACACCCTTTCTATGGATTTTTGTTGTACCTAGGCTCTACAAACTTGCATAGATCTTTCCTAGCCTTCCTTAGTCACTACCTTAGCTGTGTTACACGTTTCAAGGCTTTTCTTGGAGTCTATGGGTCAAAATTAGTATAAATATCAACCTAAACCTTTCATTCCAATTCGCACCCCGTTTTCTCTTAACCTCCATTACCTATTCTGATTTCCACTTCTATATACGCCCTAGGACTTATAATACTAGAAACCAGGTCTAGAAGGAAGCCGTTGTTTCTTGAAGCTTTGATAGCAAGTAGTGTTCATAGGAAGCCATAAGGAGCGCTTTTGGATCTACCTAGGTAATCTCTATGTTAGCTATGCTTTGATCTTGTTATAATGAATTTTTTGACTTGTTATAATGCCAAAATAATGTTAGAAAGATAATCTAAAAGAAATTAGAACATTTGATCATTTAAAAAGGAAGTTATAAGTTAAAGATGTCTTAAAACCCTAGTTTTGTAATTTACATGAAATAATAAGAAAAAACCCATTTCAAAAGCTATAATTCTAGAGAACTATTTTTATTATGATTATAAACATGTTTTGAAACTTTGTTTTAAAATCCTAGATCATTTTGTCCATTTTTGAGGTTGTTATGTGATATTTACAAGTATAGGGACTAAAGTGTCATTTTTGAAACTATTTAACATTTTGGGCCAAAAGTGTCATTTTGTGAAAGTTAAAGATATAAGAATAAATAGTGGAAAGTTTGAGGCCCGAAGGTTAAATATTGAGGGTTTAAAATCTAAATAATTTAAACTATATACTTTAGGGGTTAAAAGTGTAATTAAGCTAAAGTATAACAAAAAAGGTTATTTTGCCAATTTTAAACTAAATAAGATTAACTATAAATATGAGGAAGTAATGAAGGTATCATGTTAGTAGTGAGCTTTGTAAAAAGATGTTCCATCTCGATATTACGTTCTGACTGAGTGGTTAGGTTTACGATTTAAAGTGCACTCGCTCCTCAAACGTTTATAAAATGGCTTCCTAGTATGATGACCCGAACAATGATGCTAGAATTACAACAAAATATTAAATTAAGAATACAAAACTAAATACTTAACAATATTGAACTAAATATCAAAGACTTGATACTATACACAATGTGTTAATCTAGGTTTGTGTTGTACTCTGTGAATGAAATATATCTGATTATAGCTCTGATTCTATGGACATAAGGTGAGTTCATAGCCTCACTTTTAAATGCTGTATAAATGATTTGAAAACCCGTGAGGGGGATATATGCTAAAACTAGGATACATGTGTTTTTAAACTATATGATTTTACTGAAATATGTTATTGTACGAGTATCCAAACTGTTACTTGTTTCCCAAATTTCATGAATCATTAAACACATCCATGTGCGCTAAAGGGGTAAATAGATCTATTGGGTTTAACGAATCCTGTTTGTGTTACCTATACGTGGGGTAATCGAGCATACTTTATTAGAACTAATAGGTAACCTAAGACATGTAGGTTACTTGTCATGAGTTTATGTCATGACGGTCACTTCTGTCAATTCCGTTAGTTTTGATGTCATGAGCTTACTATAATAATTAAATATTGTTTGATGTGAGCAAATAGCTCGAAGTGGTAAACATGTATTTAAAACTGTTATTATAAACCTATGAATTCATTCAACCTTTTTGTTGACTTTAAGCATACATTTTAGGAAACTGTGCCTGATAGTATGGAGAAGCACGAGGATGGCATGAAGAGGCACAAGCTTGAAATTATTATCTTAGATTTTGGGAACCTCATATTGTAAAACTTTTATTTTTAATGATATATAAAGAAAGTTGATTTAATCACTCTTTTGAGTTGTTTTCTATTATTATGACTTGTGTTCTATGAAGTAATACCCCATATCAATATTCCGCTGCGTAAAGGTAAAATGGGGGTGTTACATATTGGTACTCAGAGCCATGGTTATAGAGAACAAGAAATAAAATCTTGATTATAACTAATTTTAAAATAATTCAAGAAAGTCCTCCGTGCCAAAAGCCAGTGCTGCTACAAGAGTAATGTAAATGCCTATACTTGCTACTCTCTAGAACAACGTGTAAATGATACCATGTTTATGTGTAAGTATAAAGATCATATTTATGAGTAAGTAAGATTATGTTTAAATATACATAATAAATTAGGATTTATCGACGTCTCTAGAAATATGTATTCCTATCTTCCTCCTATTATCATCTTATCAGATTCTAAAGATGAATGTTCTACAAGTATTCCCGATAATTTTCCAAAGTATATTTCTAATCTTGTGATGAATAAACCTTATGATACTTTAGAAAATACACATAAAGATCAGAAAATCCCAAAAGCCGTTTTACCCTTTGATCACGACCCCTATATGCAAGTTATACGAGCATATAATGAAGAAATAGATTTTACACCTCGAATTTTTTTTTCATCACCTTACCCTATTAATGTACCATCACCTATATCTGAAAACTTACCCAAAAATACCTATGAATAACAAATTAAAAATATCCTACCCTATATGAAAGAACTTTCTCCCGAGCGTACTAAAGATCTTGAAGATAAAGTTGAAGGGATTAGGAAAGGCCGAATAATTATACAACGAGAATTTGAGAAGTTAGAAGAAGATTTTGAAGAAATTAAGGCTAAGTTGTAGAGAAGACAAATGATACACGATGAAGAAATTTTTCAAGATGGACTGAAGATTTCTACTCTAGAGTTAGTCAATGAGGACATTCAATTAGACATCGAGCCAACATACGAAGTCTTTTTTATGCCATCAAAGAACTTAAGAGGGAGAGATGAAAACATTAGACTATTAAGTTGTAATTACTTTCAAATTTATGTCTTTACTTTTATGTTAACAGTGAAGCTTGTAATGTAAGTATAAACAAACAAGTTCTTAATAAATAAAAGTTATGTTTTTCATCAAATATCGTCGTTTCATACTTATTTCTGAGAAGTAAGAGATCCCTATTTCTTGGTTCTCTAACAAATGATTATGAATGGAATTGCGTTAAATCTGAGAAAAGCATATACTTGATAAAGTATATATTTTCTGGAATTTATTTTATCTTCTATGATAATGATAATTATCTATTGAAAAAAACCCGCAAATTTGAATAAAGGCTAAGGAAACTTCCAAAGTTTTCTAAATATATTCAATGCTAGGATTCTTCTAGAGAATATATGATATGTAAAAAAGAAGCTTGTTATATAAGACGAGTTTTTACATTTTCCGTTATATTCCTCCATTCCATATCATGGATAAATATGCTACGATTATGCATGAGTCATATCTTTATAAATCCATTGTAAACTTTGAAGTCCTATTTCATAGTTAGAATTATTATCCTCGGATATGAATGATAATCAACAGAATAAGTTTTCTATATAAACCCAAAAGATATACCTTGTGTTCGATAAGCATTTATATATATCCATATACATATGTGACAGATGTTTTCTAATATGAGTATACCTTGAGTTCTGAATTATTTATATTCTATCTGTCACTTTAAGCCCTAAAAGTATTTAACAAAGAATTGACAATGATGTGGCTGCAATCCTGCATGTACAAATTGTGATAGAGAAGTAATATCAAAAAGAAGATTCGATGACTAGTTAGTTTTTGATATCCAAGGAAGAAAAGATGCTATTAGAATCACCCGTTGGATTGAGAAAGCCAATTCAGTTTTCTATCATATTAATCGTATTTGAAATTATAAAATGAAGCTTGCTATAAGAAGATAGCACTTCGTCAGTTATCTTGGTAAATTTTTTATACTCAAGCTATTGAGATAAAAGAAGTACATAAGATCGCTTGATTAAATTTCAAATATCTCATAGAAAGATGATCGAGAAGATGAAAGAAGAACTCCGCTATCCAATGATAAAAGGAAATAACCTCGAGACATAAACGAGGAAATTTCAAGAGTTAGTAGAGTTATATCCTATACCATAGAATGATAAAAGCTTTCACCAGAAGATTTTATCATGGAATTATGTCATGGAATTTCATCTAAAATTCTATTAAGAAGACTCCATCAGAAGATTTTGTTAGAAAAGTATATTAAGGAATTTTATCGAAGATTTTGAAGAAAAATTACCACTTCCAAAATCCCAATATATTGGAAAAAGTCATTAACCTTAACCCAAAAAGTTGATGAACAAGGTAATTAAGCACAATCCTATGCAAAAATCGAAAAAAAAAATCTTAAGCGGAAACCCGACAGTGAAAGAACGTCCATTGACTCTAGTAAACTGGAACTTAGGATTATAAATCCAACCTAAAGTGAATATGATGGTAATCTTCTTCTGTATTAGAAATGCACTCTGCATCACATAGAACTTTACACCATCTGGTGTCGGATTTTCAACATTGTAGGTCGTTGGATTATGAATTTTAAGGGTAAGAGGCCTTATAAGCTATATGTTTGGTAAAATTATCATGTATCCTATATACATGTTGTAAGGAATAAGATATCGTCTTCTGTTTTAACGTCGTTCGTCTCTAGAAAATCGTATCCTAAGATATTATATACAGGACGTCTTACCTACGCCGACGTAAGAAGGGAATTTAAGGGTATAATAAATATATTAAATACTAGAATATTTGTTTATATTCGTGTTATGTCGGAAATTCCTAAGTCAATGATTTATATTCTGTTTATTTGAATGAATTAGGACGATTCTTCAGTCAAATGAATAAATTTAAATCACTAAATTTATGATTTCTTCCTTGCATAAAGTTAGACGCATCTTTATGTTATTCAGAATTTATAAATGGACATAAGAATATTCGATATAAGACAAGTGTAAACCTAATAAAACGTTAGAATACTAAGTGAAAAATTACATATATTACTATATAGTATATTGGAAGATACGTCAATATTCGTCTTAGATTTGGAATTTTTAAGTTGAAGTATTCCATTCAACTCGAAGAAACTTTGAAATCCTTATATTATGCTTTAAAGCAGAATATTAAGTCATCCGACTTACTAGTTCAACCTGAATTTCCTCCATGGAAATAGGAAAGAACATTGAGGATTTTGTTACTTCAAGTAGACATGATGTCATCTAGGTCACTGTCGATTATTTTACTAGAGCTATGTTTGCCCTTGATAAGCTATGTTACCCTTAAAATCTCGGGACAAGATTTCTTTAAGGGGGGGAGACTGTGACAATCCTTAAATTTTACTTATGTGTCATGTGTTATGATATGAAAATTTGACTAGAAATTTTTGCTTTTTACTTGCTAAGATGAATGTGTTCTCCCAACCTAAACTTCCACTACAACATATTCCTATATGTTGTAAACACAATGTATATCAAGTCTAAGTACTAAAAGTAATCGAATAAGTACATTATGAATAAGAACATCTCAAATATAATTATGATGCCCTAAATTTCCTTAGAAACCCTAGAGTCCCTTAAATAAGATGTAAACTCAAGAATGATAAACTATGAACGGAGAATACATATAAATAAGTAATTATGGATTATGAACAAGTTATAAACTATACTTTGAAGAGAAACTATACAAACCTAAGTACAAATATATGTACATAATAATCTAGATCACCACCTAGAAATCCTTGGTAAACAATGTTTCAAGCAATATAACTACATAATATCATTATACAAGTATCAAATACAATATGCGAAGTATAATCTACTATATAAAGGAAAGGTAATTGATCACAAATTACTAATATTCACTAATCCAAAGCTAATTACAAGTTAAGACCTACTAACCAAGATTAGCATATAAAATCCATTTCACAATGAATTAGAGTCTAACATTTTGCAACAAATTATAAAACTCAACTAAGTATCATATTAAGGTTATACATTTAATTCAAGTTAGGTTACAAATTAATAAAGCATAAGGTACAAGTTATCAAAGCATAGGATCTTAAGCTCCCATAATTATCCCTAGGATACGATGAACCTATATAACCCCTTAAAAAAAGAATGTATAAAATCTAAAAGTCATAAACATACTATATAAGACCAATAGTAAGCTTACATTATGATATAAACACTAATAACCCAAGATAGAAAGTCATTAGGCTTAATGACCTAGAAACCCTTATATTAAGAAATCTATATAGAATCACTACCTAGTCTTTTAGGACAAGTCTACAAAAACTTATAGCATTTCATTAAGGTTATAAGATTATATTAAGACAATGAACAAGTACCCTATAGCACAAGGTACAACATGTTAATGCATGGCTTGTAAATTAGGTCAAAATGGGTATTTTCACCCTTTAGACATGTTTACTTAGAATAACTTAGTAAAACCAATGCAATGTCTTCATGAACACATTGAGGACAATGTCGGATGTATAAATTGAGTTTAAATCAGTAGCTAATTGAAGGATAATCACTTTTACTAAGACATAACAATAAATCATTAGAAACCCTAACCCGCCTAGGTTTTCTTCCCAATTTCACCTCAAACCTTTGTTAAACTTCAAGCCAAAGACCCAAACTTCTTAATTACAATGTCTAAACCATAATTATATCCTAATCCATCACTAATAACATTCCTAAATCCTTAATCACCAAAATCACTAAGTATAAAGTTACAAACCTTAATTAAGGCCCGATTTTACATTTTCCCTCCAAATATCCATTTCAAACCTTTCCCTCCTAAATTTTAACTTAGGATCAGATATTTAGGATACCTCGAAGATATTTTCAAGCCAAGAAACCAACATACGTGAATAAGCTACTTGGTGGCCATTTCTCTTCCATATACCAATTTGTGGCATAAAAACCTTCCAACACACTTTCCGTGGATTTTTTTATGTACCTAGGCTCTACAAACTTGAATAGATCTTACCAAGACTTAATTAGTCACTACCTTAGCTATGTTAAACGTTTCAAGGCTTTGCTTGGAGCCTAAGGGTCGAAATTAGTATAAATTGCAACCTCAACCTTTCATTCCAATTCGCATCCGATTTTCTCTTAACCTCTATTACCCATTCTGATTTCCACTTCTATATATGTCCTAAGAATCTTATAAGACTAGAAACCAGGCCTAGAAGGAAGCCATTGAAGCTCTTAAAGCTTTGATAGCAAGTAGTGTTCATAGGAAGCCATAAGGAGCCCTTTGGAGCTACCTAGGTAATCTCTATGTTAGCTATGCTTTGATCTTTTTATAATGAATTCTTAGACTTGTTATAATGCTAAAAGAATGTTAGATAGATAATCTAAAAGAAATTAGAGCATTTTGTAACATCCCTATTTTACCTTATAGCAGCGGAAGCTAATTTTTGGGGTAATACAATCAAAGTATCATAGTAATAATAATAGAAAATGCTTAAAAACATTTTTATATATATTAACGTCATCATTCATTTATTCAGAGTTAATAAAAACAACTGTACAATAATGTACAACACAGGTTTTTCCTAAAGATCTAGTTTTGTTTTCTAGAATGACAACTTTATTCAAGACACCACTATCCGCAGCCCACTAGTCCTCATTCACCTGATATATTGCCTTAAAGTCAACATAATAGTTGAGCGAATTCATAGATTTTTAAACAATATTTGAATACAAGTAGACTCCAGGGAAACATTATTATACAACCAACTTTTAAAATTCATCAATTCATATTGCACTAGCTCATGACCCCGCAACTAGACATTATCAGGAAAACCCAACAAATTTGCCCTTAAGTACGAAGCTTACCGGACTATCCTAAATACAAAATAAAGCATATCTGTATAGCCTAGGTAGGTACCATTAGCTGCTAGCAAGTGCGACTTGCCAAGATAGGAGATGTCAGTCTCCACTAGTACTATTCACAATATTAGCGCTCATTAAATAATTAGCGGTCTACGATTAAAAAGGGGCTTAAAGGAAACTAGTAAAGGTAGTGTCAATATTAATATAGGCAACATACAAATATTCTTGTATTCCAGTTTTAGCATATATCCCCCTCACGGGTTTTCAAATCATTTATAAAACATTTAAAAGTGAGGCTTTGAACTCACCTTAGCCTAGAGAGTCTTGATTAAATCAATTATACCCAATCACAACCTTCTCACAATATCTGAGTTAAAAACATAATATATAGATATATCAAGTCATTTTATCTGATTTCAATCTTTTATTATTTATTGTATTTATTCTTTGATTCTTGTATTTTATTATTATAGTATCATTGTTTGGGCCATTATACTAAGAAACCATTCTAGAAACGTTTGAGGAGCGAGGGATCTTTAAATCGTAAACCAAACCACTCAGTCATAACGTAATATCGAGATGGAACATCTTTATACAAAGCTCCCTACTAACATGACACATTATGATTTCTTACATTTTATGTTCTTTAGTTTCAATATTATCAAAAATAGTCCTTATAGTTATATTTTAGTATAATTACACTTTTAACCCTTTAAGTATATAGTTTCATTATATTTCAATTTGATCCTTCAATATTTAACGTTAGGGTATCAAACTTTCAAACTTTTATTATTACAGCTTTAAATTTCATAAAATGACACTTTTGGCCCAAAATGTCAAATAGTTTCAAAAATGACATTTTCGGTCCCTATACTTTTAAAGATCATATAACTTCTTCAAAAATGTACCAAATTATCTAGGATTTAACAAAAAGTTTCAAAACATATTTATAATTATATTAAAAGCATTTTATCAGAGTTATAGCTCTTGAAATGGATTTTATGTCATTAATTTATGTAAAATACAAAACTAGGGTTTTAAGACATCTTTAGCTTATAACTTTCATTTAAATTAAAAATGACTTAGTTCTTTTTGGATTGTCTTTCTAAAATAATTTTGGAGTAATAACAAGTCTTATAATTCATTATAACAAGATCAAAGCTTGTTTAGTATAGAAATTACCTAGGTAGCTCCAAAATGGCTCCTAATGGCTTCATATGAACACTACTTGCTATCAAAGCTTCAAGGGATTTAATGGAAATATCTAGACCTAGTTTCTGGTCTTGGGGGATGTCCTAAGATGTTTATAGAAGTATAAATGTAGAATGGGTAGGGGATACAAAGAAAACAGGGCGCAAGTCTTCAAGGAAGGTATACCGCTCTATTTATAGTACTAGCAACACTTAGGCTCCAAGTTTGTGCATCTAAATGTGTAAGAAGTATAGATGGATGACTAATGAAGGCTAGTGAAGCTCTACACAAGTTATTAGACCGTAGCTTAATTCTAATCTTCTCTTGTGGCTAGAAATAAGTCACGACAACATGTAGATGTGAATGGTGATGTTTAGAAAGCAAGGAGGTGATGCACCTACTTTTCACCACTCCGAAAATATCTTATGAGTCCTAAATATCTGATTTTTGAACTTGGAATGGAGGAAATGGTTTAAAAATGAGTTTTGGAGCCAAAATACAAAACCGGATTTAATTTCTATTGCTTGTAACTTATGGTTTATGTTTTTGGTGATTACGGACTTAGGAAAGTGATTAGTGAATGATTAAGGCTTAATTATGGTTTAGAAGTTCTATTTAAGAGATTTCGGTCCTTGGTTTGAAGTTTAACAAATGTTTGATTTGAAAATGGGAAGTATACTTTTGTAGATTAGGGTTTTCTAATGATCTAGGGTTTAATCTTAGTAAATGTGATTATCCTCCTCTTAGTTACTGATTTAAACTTATTTTAGGTCCTAGACATTTTATCTTAAGTTTCCAAATAGTTCTTATGTGACAGTCCGTCAATTTCAGGTCGTTACTTTAATCTCAACTATTACGTATTACGTGTTTACTTTAATGAGAATTTTAAATTATCGACTAACCGAGAAGGTTATGACATGAAACTAGCATAAGAATGTGGATTAGATGAAAACCGGCAAGGAATATGTTAGGTATCGATATTATATTCTCAATTTATCATAAAAATGATTTTATTATATTTAATCTTTTTTTCTCATGTTTTACGTTTTAACGAATGACGAGAGCTATTAGTGATCGCGATACCGACGGATGCCCAAAACTTTATGTTTTATTATCGATTGTCTCGATATTTTATATTTTCAATGTTTTCGATTTAATTACGTTTTAAGTCGTGTCGAAGCTTTATTATTATTTTTATGAAGCGTTTTAACTTTCGAAAAGTATTTTTACGAAACCCGAGCATCGTAAATATTTTCAAAATTTACAATTTACATTTTCTACCTTGTAAACTATTTAATTGCATTTTTGGACCAAAACTATGCCTAAATGACAAAATTTACCCTACCCTTGGACTATTTAAGGATTTTCCACTAACAAACTTACATTAAAAATTCATTTTAAAAAAAAATATAATCTCTCCCTCTCTCCCTTTGTGAAAACCGTCCACCCCCATAGCCACAATACCTCAAATGTTTGATTTTCTACTTTGATTCTTCCAATTCTAATCAAAGACCCATTCTAGAAATTCAACAAGCTTCATATTGGTATAAAATTTTCCCACATGCATACACTTTAATTTTCTTTCAAGATTTTTGGTGAAGAACATGTGTTTGATCCATTTCTTTGGTTAAATATGATGTTATTATTATTATATTTGAAGTGGGTTGTTGTTGCATGCAAGGTTTTTATTTATTTGATTTTTGTTAGATTGAATTTGAGATTGTTATAAGTTAGTTAGATGTGTTATGGTAATATTAGGATGATAATATGAATATATAAATTGTTGAAATGGGTCAAAATGGTGTTTTGGTATGATTTTTAGATGACCATTTTAGACCAGTAGGTAAAAGGATATTTTCGAATTACTTACTGTAATAAACTTGGTAAACTAATGAGATAGGGTCGTAGAGAATTTCGTTAGCTTCGATGTGATATAAGATAGAGCTTCTAGCTCCAAACGAGCGCGAAGTTACAACCCTTTTAGTATTCGTGTACCGGGAGACGGGTATCGGCACAATCCGAAAATTGTTGTTGATATTTGGATCGAATCTCGGGGACTATAAAATGAGTTTTAAAAATGCTCAAGCACTGATGTAAGTTGCTAAACCTCAGGTCATGAGTCTATTTTCAAACCCGAGTGTCGGTTTTATAAATGGAGTTGTTTAGATAAGTTAAAATGGTTTTACGAGTTGAAGGCGTAAAACTGTCCGGTTTTTATAACACGAAGGTGTGTCGGGCAGAAGGTCTTAAAAGTAATATTTTTGAATAAAATTTAAACTGAGTCTTATTCATATTATATGTGAGTTTGTGACCAAGTTTCGTCGAAAACGGAATAGTTTAAGTAAGGCAAATGAGCTCGTACTTTTGGTAAGTACCGACAGATTTTTATCTAATCATATAGTCTAATAAAGTAACATTTAAAGGAGTATAAAAGTACACTTGTACTACTATTATTTTTGGGATTGTCATGGTTTTGTATTTTTGAGTTTGGTATTGTTTAAGTATTATTTATACTTGAGTCATTTATTAACGAACGCGCCTTATTTTGTAGGTTGCGGTCTTCGTATTTAACGGGCATCACGTATCGTCGACGATCGTCATATTACTACTATTGTACCAAGGTGAGTCTATAGCCTCGATTTTATACTATCTTGTAAAGATTTTTAAAACCCACGAGGGGGATAACATGCTTGTTTTAAAATAGAACACAAAGGACACGATTGTATGCTAGATGAAGTTATTTACATATGTTTGCTTCTAGCCTTAAAGACCCATTGAATCATGAATTGTTAATCGAATGAACGCTAATACTATGGATAGATCTATCGGGGTGACACCTAGTCCGGTCGCGACTAGCTATCGCGTGGTGTTGTGATGCACTAATAATGAAACATCGGATGCAATTGTATAAGAGAAATATACGCACTTGGCTAGGTGTGTTGGGCTGAAATAATATATGTTAACGTTCAATGTCATGAGACTTATGTAATAACACCGATGATTATGTCTGATCCACATGATTGTCAACCATTGAAGGTTTATTCAGAATACTTGTGTTCGTTTATTAAATTTAGACTCTATAGATTCACTCAGCATTTTTGTTGACTTTATAGCATGTTTTATCTCAGGTCCATGAAGAAGGCACTCAAAGGAAGGCGGTTTCGTGTAGCTTGCTTTTGAAATATTTTAGCCCGCTTTTCTAAACTATGTCCATTAAAAGAAACTTTGTTTATTGTTATGTTGTGTAAACTTGAAAACAATTTGGGACCGTGTGTGAACAATTTTACCTTTAAATAATGAATGGATATATGTTTTATTAAAACGACTCTTTTTGAGGCGTTTTCTATGATATTAAGATTGAACCATACCAGTAGCACCCAATGCCTCTTCCGCTGCTATGACACGAAATTTCGGGGTGTTACAGATTGGCATCAGAGCTCAAGTTATAGAGAACGAAAAGATTTTCCAAAAATAATATTTTGAAATCTTTTAACTATAACATCTGCAAGCGAAACCTCCGAGTTGCCAATGGACGAGAATAAGAAAAGTATATATATGTTATAAATATTTAATTATTATTTATGCTTAAAGCATAATGGATTACATTAATGTTTTATTATTTGATTATTATAATACTAATACGTAATTTATAAACGACGCTGATTGTCACAATAGAAATTCCTGTCTTTTGACTCATTCCTCGCGAATCTTCTTTCCTTGTATAAATTCTATTCTTTATTCTATCATTCTTTGTTGTTTTTCTCCTATTCTATCTATTCTTGTTCTGTGTTATTCATGTTTTGTTATCACAAGCGTTGAATGAATACTCATTTTGATGTGAATTATGTAACAGGATCATGCCGCCAAAACAATTGACTGAGACTCAGTTACGTGCTATAGTAGCTGATAAATTTCAGGTCTCTATGAATGCATTTATGGCAAATATGAATAATGGAGCTGGTGGATCCGGTGGAGCTGGTGGATCCAGAGGAGCTGGTGGATCCGGTGGAGCTGGTGGAGCTGGCAATACTGAAGCTGGCAATACTGGAGCTGGCAATACTGGAGCTGGCAATGTTGGAGCTGGCAATACTGGAGCTGGCAATACTAGAGCTGGCAATGCTGGATATGATAATGCTGGTGCTGGAACTGGTGATGCTAACAGACTAGTGATTCCTGAAAACAAGAAGTGTACTTATACCCTGTTCATGAAATGTAAACCTCCGACTTTTAAGGGTACTAAAGGTGCTGTTGGTTTAATGCAATGGTTTGAAAGAATAGAATCCGTGTTTCGATTTAGTGGAAGTGAGGAAGGAGACAAGGTGATGTTTTCCTCTACTACTCTTCAAGGGCGAGCATTGACTTGGTGGAATGGAAGAATGGCGTCTGTAGGGATGAATGCTGCTTATGCTACACCTTGGGTTGAAGTGAGAAGATGGATGACCGAGGAATTCTGTCCAAGGAATGTTATTCAAAGTTTAGAACAGGAACTGTATCAGCTGAGACTGACGGGTACTGATATCGATAGATACACAAACAGATTCCATGAACTTGCTCTACTTTGTCCAAACAAAGTTAACCCGGAATATCTGAAGGTGGAACAGTATATTCGAGGCTTACTTGCCAACATCCGTGGTGATGTGACCTCATATAAACATGCCAATATTGATGAAGCCATTCGTATGGCCTACCAACTGATGGGACAGATTATCCAAGATAAGGCTGATGGTGTTGCTGAAGGTAGTAAAAGAAAGGCTGAAGTGGAAAGTGATGATCGAGTTGATAACCGTAAATCTCACAATAGGAATCAGAACCGAAGGAGGAGCAATGCTAATGCAATGACTGAAACTGCATCTGCTGATAAGGGAACCCGATGTCAACGCTGCAAAAGGATTCATACTGGTGAATGTGCTAAGTGTGGAAAGTGTAACAAGTTGGGGCACAGGACTGAAGACGGTTGGGGACCAGGAAGAAAAGGAATGACTTGTTTCAACTGTCAAGGTAAAGGTCACATGAAGAATCAATGCCCTGAGCCGCAGAAGATTGCACGTGGTGGTGATAATCAAGGAAAAGCATATCAACTACGAGAAGCTGATGCTAAGCAAAACCCGAAAGTTGTTACTGGTACGTTTTTACTGAATAACCGTTACGCTACAGCTTTATTTGATTCTGGTGCGGACAAGAGCTTTGTGTCTACAAGTTTTAGTACCTTAATTGATATCAAACTGGTCGAATTAGACGCGAGTTGTGAAGTAGAACTGGCTGATGGTAAAATAGTGAGTACCAATCGTGCGCTCTTAGGATGTTCTCTTAATCTTCTGAACCGTATTTTTAAGATAGACTTGATGATCGTCGAATTGGGAAGTTTTGATATTATTATCGGAATGGATTGGCTGTCCAAGTATAATGCGTCTATTCTGTGTGGAGAAAAGAAAGTTAGGATTCCTTTAGATGACAATACCATAGTTATCGAAGGTGATAAGTGTAATTCTCGGCTGAAAATCGTTTCGTGCATTAAAGCTCGTAAGTATATCGAAAGAGGTTGTGAGTTATTCCTAGCTCATGTATCAGAGAAGGAATCGAAGGAGAATCGTGACTTTCCTGAAGTATTTCCGGAAGATTTGCCAGGGCTTCCGCCTCCAAGGCAAGTAGAATTCCAAATTGATCTAATTCCTGGTGCTTCACCCGTGGCTCGTGCGCCATATCGTTTAGCACCATCCGAGCTGAAGGAGTTGTCTGTGCAATTGCAAGAACTGTCTGATAAAGGTTTTATACTACCGAGTTCGTCACCTTGGGGAGCTCCTGTTTTATTCGTTAAGAAGAAAGATGGTTTGTTCCGTATGTGTATCGATTACCGAGAGCTGAATAAGCTCACCATCAAGAATCGTTATCCGCTTCCAAGAATTGATGATCTATTCGATCAACTTCAAGGTTCTCGTGTTTTCTACAAGATTGATCTTCGTTCTGGTTACCATCAACTTCGTGTACGCGAGGAAGATATTCCTATTACGGCGTTTAGGACTCGTTATGGTCATTATGAGTTCCGAGTTATGCCTTTTGGTTTGACTAATGCACCTGCTGTATTCATGGACTTAATGAATCGCATTTGTAAGCCGTATCTTGATAAATTCGTGATCGTTTTCATCGATGATATTCTAATCTACTCCAAGAGCAAGGATGAGCATGTCGAACACTTAAGAATTATCTTGAACTTGTTAAAGGACGAAAAGTTGTACGCTAAATTCTCAAAGTGTGATTTTTGGCTTAATTCTGTACAATTTCTTGGACATGTGATTGATAAAAGTGGGGTACATGTTGATCCTCTAAAGATTGAAGCAATTAAGAATTGGAGTGCTCCAACTACTCCAACTGATGTGCGACAATTTCTAGGTTTGGCTGGTTACTACCGAAGGTTTATTGAAGGATTCTCTTTGATATCGAAACCATTAACTAAGCTGACTCAGAAGAATAAACCATTTGTATGGGGCGATGAAGAAAAAGAAGCTTTCAAAACCCTGAAGATGAAACTTTGTAGTGCGCCGATCTTATCGTTACCTGAAGGAAGTGAAGACTTTGTTGTTTATTGTGATGCATCTCTTCAAGGATACGGTGTTGTTCTCATGCAACGTGAAAAGGTGATCGCATATGCCTCTAGACAATTAAGGAAAAATGAGGAGAACTACACTACCCATGACTTGGAATTGGGCGCTATGGTTTTTGCTCTATGACTTTGGAGACATTATCTGTATGGTACGAAGTGTACAGTATTCACTGATCACAAAAGCCTACAATATATATTGGATCAAAAGGAGCTGAATATGAGGCAACGTCGATGGTTTGAACTCTTGAGTGATTACGACTGTGAAATTCGTTATCATCCGGGAAAGGCGAATGTGGTAGCTGACGAGTTAAGTCGAAAGGAAAGGGAGAGACCGATTCGAGTGCGTGATTTGGTGGTGACAGTTCATAATAACTTACCTGAGCAAATTCGAAACGCACAAATCGAAGCGTGTAAGAAGGAAAATATCGCATCCGAAAGATTTAGAGGAGATGGTGAAACATTTGAGACGCAATCCGATGGTATCAAATGTTTGTGAGGTCGAATTTGGTTACCATTCTTTGGTGGACTGAGAGACTTGATCATGCTGGAATCTCATAAGTCCAAGTATTCTATTCATCCTCGATCGGACAAAATGTACCAACACTTGAAAAAGTTATACTGGTGGCCGAATATGAAAGCTGATATTGCATCATACGTCGCGAAATGCTTAACGTGTGCAAAGGTGAAAGCTGAATATCAGAAGCCGTCAGGATTACTTGTCTAACCTGAAATTCCAATCTGGAAATGGGAGCGAATTACGATGGACTTCATCACAAAACTTCCAAGGACACCGTCTGGGTTCGATGCAATATGGGTTATTGTCGATCGTTTAACTAAATCCGCTCATTTCATTCCTATTAACGAGAGTTTCGGTTTGGAGAAACTTGCCGACCTTTATTTGAAGAATATTGTGTGTAAGCATGGTGTTCCTATTTCAATCATTTCCGATAGAGGCAGTCGTTTTGCTTCTGGATTTTGGAGATCACTTCAGAAATCTTTAGGAACCAATTTGGATATGAGCAAAGCATATCATCAACAAACCGATGGGCAAAGCGAAAGGACTATTCAGACTTTGGAGGATATGCTGCGTGCTTGTGTGATTGACTTTGGAAGTAGCTGGGATAAGCACTTACCTTTGGCCGAATTCTCGTACAATAACAGTTATCACGCGAGTATTAAAGCTGCACCTTTTGAAGCACTTTATGGGAGTAAATGTAGATCGCCCGTTAGCTGGAGTGAGGTCGGTGATGCTCAACTCACTGGACCAGAGATGATTAGAGAGACAACGGATATGATTGTGCAAATCAAGAATAGGTTATTGTCTGCGCGAAGTCGACAGAAGAGTTATGCGGATGTGAGAAGAAAACCATTAGAGTTTAGTGTAGGACATAAGGTTATGCTAAAGGTATCACCATGGAAAGGTGTTGTACGATTTGGAAAACGTGGGAAGTTAAGTCCTCATTATATCGGACCATTCAAGATTATATCTAGAGTAGGACCCGTGGCATACCAACTTGAACTACCGCAAGAACTGTGTGGGATTCATAACACTTTTTATGTGTCGAATCTGAAGAAGTGTTTATCCGATGAAGAACTCGTTATACCGTGGGACGAAGTTAAGGTTGATGAAAAGTTTCATTTTATTGAAGAACCAATCGAGATCATGGATCGCGAGGTCAAGCAACTGAAACAAAGTCGTATTCCTATCGTCAAAGTTAGATGGAACTCTCGAAGAGGACCGGAGTATACTTGGGAACGAGAAGACCACATGTGGAAGAATTACCCTCATCTCTTTGATTTCAACAAGCGATCGGACAAGAACGCAAGTTGATCTTCGAGGGCGAAGATCCTAATTTGGTGGGGATAATGTGACAATCCGTCAATTTCAGGTCGTTACTTTAATCTCGACTATTACGTATTATGTGTTTACTTTAATGAGAATTTTAAATTATCGACTAACCGAGAAGGTTATGACATGAAACTAGCATAAGAATTTCGATTAGATGAAGACCGGCAAGGAATATGTTAGGTATCGATATTATATTCTCAATTTATCATAAAATTGATTTTATTATATTTATTCTTTATTTCTCGTGTTTTACGTTTTAACGAATGACGAGAGCTATTAGTGATCGCGATACCGACGGATGCCCAAAAATTTATGTTTTATTATCGATTGTCTCGATATTTTATATTTTCGATGTTTTCGCTTTAATTACGTTTTAAGTCGTGTCGAAGCTTTATTATTATTTTTATGAAGCGTTTTAACTTTCAAAAAGTATTTTTACGAAACCCGAGCCTCGTAAATATTTTCAAAATTTACAATTTACATTTTCTACCTTGTAAACTATTTAATTGCATTTTTGGACCAAAACTATGCCTAAATGACAAAATCTACCCTACCCTTGGACTATTTAAGGATTTTCCACTAACAAACTTACATTAAAAATTCATTTAAAAAAAAATATAATCTCTCCCTCTCTCCCTTTGTGAAAACCGTCCACCCCCATAGCCACAATACCTCAAATTTTTGATTTTCTACTTTGATTCTTCCAATTATAATCAAATACCCATTCTAGAAATTCAACAAGCTTCATATTGGTATAAAGTTTTCCCACATGCATACACTTTAATTTTCTTTCAAGATTTTTGGTGAAGAACATGTGTTTGATCTATTTCTTTGGTTAAATATGATGTTATTATTATTATATTTGAAGTGGGTTGTTGTTGCATGCAAGGTTTTTATTTATTTTATTTTTGTTAGATTGAATTTGAGGTTGTTAGAAGTTAGTTAGATGTGTTATGGTAATATTAGGATGATAATATGAATATGTAAATGGTTAAAATGGGTCAAAATGGTGTTTTGGTATGATTTTTAGATGACCATTTTAGACCAGTAGGTAAAAGGCTATTTTTGAATTACTTACTGTAATAAACTTGGTAAACTAATAAGATAGGGTCGTATAGAATTTCGTTAGCTTCGATTTGATATAAGATAGAGCTTCTTGCTCCAAACGCTCGCGAAGTTACAACACTTTTAGTATTCGTGTACCGGGAGACGGGTATCGGCACAATCCGAAAATTGTTGTCGATATTTGGATCGAATCTCGGGGACTATAAAATGAGTTTTAAAAATGTTCAAGGACTGATGTAAGTTGCTAAACCTCAGGTCATGAGTCTATTTTCAAACCCGAGTGTCGGTTTTATAAATGGAGTTGTTTAGATAAGTTAAAATGGTTTTACGAGTTGAAGGCGTAAAACTGTCCGGTTTTTATAACACGAAGGTGTGTCGGGAAGAAGGTCTTAAAAGTAATATTTTTGAATGAAATTTAAACTGAGTCTTATTCATATTATATGTGAGTTTGTGACCAAGTTTCGTCAAAAACGGAATAGTTTAAGTAAGGCAAATGAGCTTGTACTTTTGGTAAGTACCGGCAGATTTTTATTTGATCATATAGTCTAATAAAGTAACATGTAAAGGAGTATAAAAGTACACTTGTACTACTATTATTTTTGGGATTGTCGTGGTTTTGTATTTTTGAGTTTGGCATTGTTTAAGTATTATTTATACTTGAGTCATTTATTAACGAACGCGCCTTATTTGGTAGGTTGCGGTCTTCGTATTTAACGGGCATCACGTATCGTCGGCGATCGTCATATTACTACTATTGTACCAAGGTGAGTCTATAGCCTCGATTTAATACTATCTTGTAAAGATTTTTAAAACCCACGAGGGGGATAACATGCTTGTTTTAAAATAGAACACAAAGGACACGATTGTATTCTAGATGAAGTTATTTACATATGTTTGCTTCTAGCCTTAAAGACCCATTGAATCATGAATTGTTAATCGAATGAACGCTAATACTATGGATAGATCTATCGGGGTGACGCCCAGTCCGGTCGCGACTAGCTATCGCGTGGTGTTGTGATGCACTAGTAATGAAACATCGGATGCAATTGTATAAGAGAAATATACGCACTTGGCTAGGTGTGTTGGGCTGAAATAATATATGTTAACGTTCAATGTCATGAGACTTATGTAATAACACCGATGATTATGTCTGATCCACATGATTGTCAACCATTGAAGGTTTATTCAGAATACTTGTGTTCGTTTATTAAATTTAAACTCTATAGATTCACTCAGCATTTTTGTTGCTTTATAGCATGTTTTATCTCAGGTCCATGAAGAAGGCACTCAAAGGAAGGCGGTTTCGTGTAGCTTGCTTGTGAAATGTTTTGGCCCGCTTTTCTAAACTATGTCCATTAAAAGAAACTTTGTTTATTCTTATGTTGTGTAAACTTGAAAACAATTTGGGACCGTGTGTGAACAATTTTACCTTTAAATAATGAATGGATATATGTTTTATTAAAACGACTCTTTTTGAGGCGTTTTCTATGATATTGAGATTGAACCATACCAGTAGCACCTAATGACTCTTCCGCTGCTATGACACGAAATTTGGGGGTGTTACATCTTACACTTGGTTTAAAGGTTTAGTTTAGGTAAACATGTCTAAAGAGTGAAAATACCTATTTTGACCTAATTTATAAGTCATGCATTGAAATCTTGTACCTTGTGCATTCGGGTACTTGTACATTGTCTTAATATAATCTTATAACCTTAATGAAGTCCTATTAGTGTTTATAGACTTGTCCTAAAAGACTAGGTTACGATTATATGTAGATTTCTTAATATAAAGGGGACTTTCTATTTTGGGTAATTAGTGTTTATATCTTAATGTACACTTATTCTAAGTCTTATATAATATGTTTATGAATTCTATGGGTTCTACGTTCTTAGTTTAAGGGTTTATATAGGTTGATCATATTCTAGGGTTATTTAAGTAAGCTTAAGGTTCTATGCTTTGAAAACTTGTACTTTATGCTTTAATAATTTGTAACTTAGCTTAAAATAAATATATGATTATATTATGATACTTAGTTGAGTTTTATAACTTTTTGCAAAATATTAGAGTCTAATTCATTATAGATTGGATTTTATATGCTAATCTTGGTTTTAGGTTATTTCTTGTAATTAGCTTGTGATTAGTGAATATTAGTGTTTTATGATTATTTATCTTTTCTTTATATGGTAGATTAGAACTAGTATAAAGTGTTTAATAATAGTAAATAGTTATTTTATAGTGATATTGCTTGAATATTAGTTTATAAGGGGTTTTTAGAGTTTCTATAGCTATTTAGCGTATCTTTGTTATATTTGAGTTGTTCCTATTCATTATTTGTACATATAGTTATCTTTAGAACTCAGACTTGATATATATATATATATTGTGTATGTAACATATAGGCATATGTGGATGTGATAATTGAGATAGTGTGTGTTCATACATTTAACAATTTAGTCACAAATCATAATAGAAAGCCAAATTTTCTTAGTAAAAACACCTCTTTATTTATAAACATAGATATTACATTATTCAAAACTACTAGATGTTATAGTCTCTTCCCCTTATTTTAAATCTCGTCCCAAGATTTAGCTAGAACTAGGGGTAACAGAAGAAAATAGATGCGGATATTTAGCTCGAATTTGATCTTCACGTTCCCAAGTATACTTAGGTCTCTCTTCGAGTTCCACCATACCTTAACTATTAGGATACGACTTTGCTTCAAGCGTTTCACTTCTCTATCCATAATCTCATCAAGCTCTTCTACAAAATTTAATTTATCATCAAGTTGACGTTCTTTCATCGGTATGATGAGAGATTCATCAGATAAGCATTTCTTCAGATTCGAAACATGAAAAGTATTGTGAACATTACTAAGCTCTTCGGGTAGCTCTAGTTTATATGACACATGGCCAATTCTTTTGGTTATTTTGAATGGTCCTATATACCTTGGATTTGGTTTCTTTTTCTTTCCGAATCGGATAATTCCTTGACGAGGCAAAACTTTCAACATAACACGATCTCCTACTGCAAATTCCAAAGGTTTACGTCTAGTATTAGCGTAACGCCTTTGTCTATCTTGTGCAGCTTGTAATCGTTGTCGAATTTGAACAATATTTTCTGTAGTTTCATGTATTATTTCTGGTCCAGTCAGTTGAACATCTCCAACTTCGGCCCATCAAACAGGCGATCGACACTTTCTTCCATAAAGTACTTCGAAAGGCGCTGCTTTAATACTTGCATGATAACTATTGTTATAAGATAATTCTACTAAATGTAGATGTTTCTCCCATCCTTTTCCAAAATCTATCACACAAGCTCTAAGCATATCTTCGAGAGTTTGAATAGTCCTTTCACTTTGTCCATCTGTTTGTAGATGATATGCCGTACTCATGTCCAACTGAGTACCTAAAGCATTTTGCATTGATCCCCAAAATACAAATGTAAAAAGACTATCATGATATGAGATAATAGATACAGGCACTCTGTGTTGTGAGATTATTCCCTTAATGTATAATCTCGTATGAGTTTCCATACTATCAGTCTCTTTCATAGGAAGAAATCGCGCTGATTTTGTAAGACGATCAACAATAACCCAGATGGTGTCATGTCCATTTGATGGTAATTTTGTCACAAAATCCATCGTAATTCTTTCCCACTACCATATTCGAATATTTGGGTGTATCAATAGACAGAATGGTTTTTCATACTATGCTTTAACTCTTGCACACGTTAAACATTTACTAACGTATTCTACTATGATTGCCTTCATGTTAGGCAACCAATAGAGTTTCTTCAGATCTTGATACATCTTGTCGGAACCAGGATGTATAGAATACTTCGATTCATGAGATTCGTGCATAATCAAAGCTCGTAACCATGGGCAGGTTACCAACTATGATTCTTAATACAACGAATTCCATTTTGACGAAATTCAAATTCTTTATCCATTCCTCTTAATTTCTCAGCTCCTACATTTTCTACCTTAAGTACTTCTTCTTACGCTTCGAGAATTTGGGTAGGTAACTTCGGTAAAAGAGTTATCATTAATGATCTAACTTGTAACGGCTTAACACGCTCTTTTCGACTTAAAGCATCAGCTACTACATTGGCTTTACCTGGGTGATAACGAATTTCACAATCGTAATCAGCAAGCAATTCTAACCAACATCGCTGTCTCATATTCAATTCTTTCTGATAAAGAATATATTGAAGACTTTTATGATCAGTAAATACTACACACTTCGTACCATATAGGTAATGTCTCTAGATTTTAAGAACAAATATCACCGCTCCTAATTCTAGATCATGAGTAGTACAGTTCTTCTCATTAGGTTTAAGTTGCCTTGATGCATAAGAAAAAAGTTTATTCCTTTGCATAAGCACTGCTCCCATTCCTTTAATAAATGCATCACAATAAACTATAAAGTCATCGTTACCTTCTGGTAATGCTAGGATAGGTGCTTCACATAACTTTCGCTTCAATAATTGAAAAGCTGTCTATTGACTATCTCCCATTCAAACGGTAAATTTTTTAAAAACCTTCGATAAATCTTCGGTAATACTCAGGAAGTCCTAAAAATTGTCTTATTTCCGTAGGCGTACTAGGCTTACTCCAATTCTTTATCGCTTCAGTCTTATCAGAATCCACACGAATACCTTGGCTATCAATGACATGTCATAGGAATTGAACAACATCGATCCAAAATTCGCATTTCGAGAACTTAGCATACAATTTCTACTCCTTGAGTATTTTGAGAATTATACCAAGATGCTTGGCATGTTCTTCTCTATTAACAGAGTTGATAAGAATATCATCGATAAACATGATTACGAATTTATCCAAGTAAGGCTTACACACTCTGTTCATGAGGTCCATGAAAACAGGTGGTGCATAGGCATTACTTGAAATTCATAATGTCCATACCGCTTCCTGAAAGAAGTTTTAGGAATATCCTCTTCCTTACTCTCAGTTGATGAAAACCTGACCGTAAATCAATTTGCAAATATACGCTTGATCCTTGGAGTTGATCAAATAAATCGTCGATTCTGGGTAATGGGTAACGATTCTTTATAGTAAGTTTGTTTAACTCACGATAATCGATACACATCCTAAACGATCCATATTTCTTTTTCACAAATAAGACTGGAGCTCCCCACGGCGATATACTTGGTCTAATAAATCCTCGATAAGTTAGTTCTTGGATTTAAATTTAACTTGACGCTCAGGCGGAAAACCTGGTAATTCTTCGGGAAATACTTCGGGAAATTCTCTAACTATCGGAATATCTCCTAATTTCTTCTGTTGTTTCTCCTTTTCTGCTACTTGAACTAAGAAAACTTGACCACCTCGGGATACATACTTATTTATCTTAAGGCACGATATGAGATTTAGTCGAGTCTTACTTTGCTCACCATGGACAATCAAAACTTCACCGTTAATAGGAATATGAACGGCTTTCTCGTCACATAGAATTTTGGCATGGTATTTAGATAACCAGTCCATTCCAATGACTACGTCAACACTACCGAGCTTAATGGGTATAAGATCGATTTCAAAGGATTGACGTAATAAAGTAATGATACATCCTCGAATAACGGTATTAGTGCTAACTATTTTTTCGTCGACCATTTCTATATCATACTTAGTATTCAAAGAAACAATTGAAATATCTAACTTAGCAGCAATTTTAACGGATATGAAACTTCTATCAGCTCCTGAGTTAAATATTACTTTAACCAGACGTTGATTTAGATGAAACATAACCGTAACGGTATTCTGATCTTGTTGAGTATCGTTTAGCAAATAAGCTTTTCCTCGGCTATTGCTCACTTTACAGCACTCATTCATCAGATGCCCTTTTTCTCCGCAGTTTTGACAAACTTTATTTACAGGAATTTGATTACTTCCAGTAGCTAATCCTTTACTTCTACAGGATCTTGTCTGATGTCCTATTTTTCACAGTTCTGACACTTTATAGTGCAATATCCTGTGTGATGTAGAGAACACCTTTGACAAAGGGGTTGTCTTCCACTATAACCATTGCTTGAATTTACAGCATAAAATTTAGAAACATCATTTCTTTTGTTCTGCTGTTGATGATTATTTCCTTGATTATTGTTACAGAAACTATTTTTTGGAAATTACGATTAACAGGAAAACTCCTCCTATCATCAAACTTCCTCTTATTATTAACTGCCACTTGTACAGGAGTATACCTTATCAGTTGATCTATTAATCTTTGAGTAATGGTGATAACTTCCTCTACAGTTTGGGAGTTTAGAGGTGGTAACATTCCCTTCTATACTTCTAGGCAATCCTCCAATAAAAGCTTCCATCAATTTTTCAGTATTAGGCACCATATTAGGACATAATAATGCCAATTTCTAAGATCTTCGGATGTAAACTTTGAGATTATTTTCCTTTACTACTAGATTATAGAATTCTTCCTCCATTTTCCTAATTTCCTTGCGAGGACAATACTTCTTAACTAGAAGATTCTTAAATTCATTCCAGGGAGTCTAATAAGCTTGTTCTATCCCAATGTGTTGTGCTTAAGCATTCCACCAAGACAAAGCTTCTTCTATCAGCGTACCCGTAGCAAATTTTACTTTACAATCTTCAGAACAGTCACTGCGAACAAATACTGATTCAGTTCTCTCGAACCAACGAATAAGTCCAACATCTCCTTCAGATCCTTTATAGTTAAAATACTCACAGTTCATGAAATCTTTGTAAGGACATCTTTTCTCTATCGGAACTTCTCTTATAGAAGGATTTCCATTACTTGCACTAGCTACATTGGCGGCTTGTGCTTGCAAAGCTGCAGTCGTGATTGTGGTAAATTACACCTCTTAGGAAAAAGGCGTAAAAGCGGTAAGTATCGAGTGATGATTTAGGAAAATCAACACTAATGACCCTTAATGGTGTGAAAGTTCGTTTCCCAAGGAGGTATATGTGTGTGAAAAACTTGTTAAATGTTTGTGATTAATTATTGGTTAAGAAAGGGGATGAGAAAAGAAGATGACGAAGACGTAAAAATAAAAATTACCAAGAAAAATCACTATTAGAAAGTTAAAACGTAGAACCTTAAAAATAACAAAAATAAAAATAAATTCTAAAAATTACCAAAAATTCACCAAAAATCAAAAATAATAAACTAAGAGTTTACCAATGATCAAAACTTTTTCAAACCTTTTAAATAATTAAATATTCAATTTTTAAATGCTAATTAAAGCCCTAAAAATCAAATAAATTATCAAAAAGCCCAAATAAAGATTTTTCAATTGATAAACCTCTAAAATGACCTAAAAAGATTAAAAACTATTTTTAGAAATTTTAAAACTAATAAAAACTATTTAAAATGATTTAAAAGCTATTAAAACTTAAAATAATTATAAAAATTAATCTAAAAGGGATAAAATTATTCTAAAAGTTGCTAAATTCCTATTTTAATGTAATTAACCTAAGAAAAATGTAAAAAGTTGGAAAATCTGAAATTTTAAAAATAATAATAAAATAATATTAAAATAATATTTAAAATCCAAAAATTATAAAAAATTCTAAAAACTTGCAAACTAGTTTATTTTAACCTAAATAATCAGAAAATCAAAGTGAAATTACCAAAATACCCCTAATGGGCCCTCAAATGGGCCAAATCCAAATTCAGTCAACACAAATGGGCGTTTGGGCCCAAAAAGTCAAACTTGGCCCAATTGACTTGGAAAAGCCCTATCTGACTTAAAATTCAATTCTAAGAACAAAACTCTAAAGGCCCAAAAGCTGAAAATGTGCTTATCACAGCTTATTGAACACAAAGCTTATTCTTATTGGGCTTTTCAGCCCATTAAGCCATAAGCTAATGCCATAAGCTCTAATTTGACACACAACCCTCTTTTAGGATGCTTAAGAGATCTGTCAAAAGAAATTTCCAAAAAGCTCACTCAATAAGCCAGAAAATAGAAAAGCAAAAATCCACAAAACGACAAAATAGTCGTTTTTGAGAAATAATGCACCTCAGGACTTGATTCAACTTGCAAAAGCTTTCAAATGGACTCAATAAGTAATATCAATCAACAAAAATCCAATAAGCACAACCAATAAGCCAGAATAAGCACAAATGAACTTATGTAAAAGTCAAAGGAGTTGGTTTTCTAGTCAAACCTAAAAGTCAACCTCCCAAATGCTCCAGTATGAACAAATGGGTCAAAATATGAGCACCTATTACAAAAACAAAGTTGTTGCTGGTTGGAATAAGCTATTATAGCTTATTGATAAGCTGACACCAAATTTGCACTAGCAGTGGTAACTAGCAGGGGAAAGGAGTTCCCACTGCTTTGACTAATTGACCAAGCTTTTATGAGAGTTCTGGTTTGATTCAATTGGAAACAAAGGCACCCTTGTGATCAGTGAATCACAAGGAGTCAATAGCAACAATAAAATCACAAAATGGTTCACACAATAAGCCACAATAAGCCAAACAGTTACCAGATATGCTCCAGATATGCAAATAAGCAATTAAGCACTTAATAAGCAGATTTATCCACAATAAGCCAACCAAACTTAACCAGATGCATACACAAGCTATATAAACTAACAATAACCACAAAGCAACAAGAATCAAACACTGAATCAAAGTAAATAACAAGATCAAAGCGTAAAAAGTTTCTGATGAACAATGAACATATGCAGAAACAAGTTTGCTGATATACTTGACACTTGATCCAATTTCAAGCCTCAAATCCTTCTTCCCTGGTGTGATTAACTATGATTTAGCACTTGTTAGCCCTAGCCTAAGCCTAGATCTAGGTGTCCTCAAAATCCTAGCCAATTTTACCAAGTATTTAAGATTTTATAGCCAAATCAAGAATCAATGTGTTCAAAACCTCAAAACCTGCAAACAGATGAACAATATCACCCAAACAACAGATACCAATACTTGCTAACAACAAAACAAGCACTTAGCAAACCACAATCCAAACTTATGCAGTAATCCCAAACACTCCTTAATCAGTCACTTATCAAAGAAACTTGTGATTTCTTCTAATAACCTACTGATTTTAATGATCAAAAACACTTACTAGGCAGCAACTAACACAATCAAACACATAAATCACCAGCACAAACACAAATACTCAAAATCAAAGCACCAAATCCAAAACAGTCATAAACATGAAATTTTTAGGGGAATCTTAACAAGAGCTTATACCTGCCTTCCACAACATCCTAGGAAGGCCAGCAATGCTCCTTGGACCTTGTTCAACAACTAGAACAAGACCAAGGTACTTCAAATAAGGAGATGCAAATTGCCTTGGTTGATGGTTCAAAGTAGAACCTCAAGGACTTGATATCTTTAACACAAGCAGCAAACAACTCAACCAAGGGCTCTAATCCCTTCACAAGCTTGGTGTCAACAAGCTTGTAAGAGCTTATAGCAGATGGCTAAGGGTTAGTACACAAAATAAACCAAAACAGATCCTAGGATTTCAAGGTTTTCAAACCTTAAAAACCTAATGAAACAAGACGTGCCTTAACCACAAGATTAAGGTAGGCCTTAACAATCAAATGGAACTCAGAATTAGGCTACTCAAACACCAAACTTTTAACTAAATCAAAAAGAGATTTCAAAATTTCAGAAATTCAAATTTTATTTAACTTAAAAAGGAATTACAGAGATTAATAGCCTAAAACTGGAACAAAGGGACTCTCACATGTTGAGGTCTCCTTTTATAGGCAAATGCCTGGCTAAACACTATTCACAAACCCTAGATGTGATTTCTCTATAATGCCCTTGGTTCTTCTAGACGAATCCTTGGTGTGAGCTATCCAAAGTGATCAAGGCTGTTCATTTTAGCTTTGGAATGAAGCAAGGATCCTAGGCTGTTGATTTGGACACGTAGGATAACTTGGGGGTTAAGTTGCATTCTGATTGGTTGAGGGGGAATTGGGGGTGGGGTCCATGGTGATGTGATGGCTGAGTTCAAGTGTGGGATGTATACGTGTGAGGGTTAATTACTTTTTGGTCAAGGTAATTTGGATTAACCCTTTGTTGGGTAAAAGTAAAATCTGGGTGGAAGAACATGAATAGTGGACCCCTTTGATCCGTTTTTGGTGGAGTGGAACTTGTTTGGCGCATTTTCAGATTTGAAAGTTTGAAAGTGGCAACTTAGGTCCTTGTGTTTTGAGATTTTTGGTAAATAAGGTATTTCAGCCCTAAAACGTATTCTCCTTTGTTAATAAGTTTCACCATTTGTCACTTTTGGCACAAAACTTTAGAAAAAGGATTTCAAGGGTTATTTTTGCCATTTTTGGATAATTCAAGGGCTGATCTTGGACATTGTTGATCTTCAAAGGTCTTCATTTGTTTCTTTGACTTCATGAGGGACCATTATTGGCAATTTTGATTTGTTGAGGGACTAATCTTGCCATTTCTTCAAAGTTGAAGGACCTTTTGTGTAATTTTGACAAACTTAAGGGACCAAACTTGTAATTATGAATATACAAGGGTTTTAAGTGTCATTTCTTCAATAAATGAGGATCAATCTTGTTTGTCTTCAAGTCTTCAAGGGTATTTGTTGAGAATTCCATGATTAGGGCCCGGTTCTTTGTACGGCTTCGTTTCTCGTGTTCGTTTTTCCTTGTAACTTGTGATCTTTTGTCTTTTTCACGATATCCATACCTAAAATACACAAGTAAACAAACACAAGCATATATATGGTATTTTATGACATTTTTATGCATTTAAAGCCCGAAAAGAACGATGAGATCATGTATAAATGCCATCTCATCAAGTCACACTCTCAGCAACCAATTGTCTTATTTCTTTAGGTGTCATATTTACTCGCAGATGTTGATGCTCTCGTATGAGCCATCCTACCAACATAAGAATGATTTTTATTTTAATCTTTCATACGTGAATTTATTTATTATATCATAGAGTATTCTTAATTCTTTCGATCATTTCATATGTGAGGATTCATAATATGAATGACGATAAAATTTTCTAATTCATTTATGAGGAATCATAATATGAATGACGATAAGATAACAAGAAATTTTTGAGAACAACGCACACTTCTTTTATTTATGAACAACTTATCGTTTATATGTACACGATAAGCATCTCTGTTACATAAAGAAAAACTGTACATATCTTACAAACTGAAAGTAGATTTCTAAGCTTAATTTCCCATTTTGATCTCCTCAATTCTATCCAAAATATATCCGGAGTCAGATTGTTGAGTTGTTTTAAGATCATCGATGAGTAATTCTAAATTAAGCCAGTCCTCGTAAGTCCTTCTTTCACTTTAGTATTCTCCTTCTCTAGTCTTGTCATATTCATCTCATGAGCATGCATCCTTCTACTCAGTCTAATATTATGGCGTCGAGTAACATCCACTTTATATTCCAACTGACTAATATGCTCTTAAGTCTCCTTCCTTCCTCTTATCAGATTCCTAATATTCCTTTCCATTAGTCTAAAAGATTCATGGGATATTCCATTAAGATGACTAGCAATTACGGACGATTGCTTGTCGTGATTTTCCACAATACGTGCTCTAGAGTCTTCCTTAGTTTCATAAGGCACTTTACGACTTCGATTGGGAGACGAATAAAGATCTTCATGTAACAGAAAATAAGACGTAGGTGAATGTACACTATTCATCACTTCGGTTTGATGTGAGAAACATTCTTGTAGAGTATCGTAAATAGACAAACTCGAAACACGCACATCTGTGGGAGATGGAGTGAACATCGGAATTTCTCTTTCATTATCATCGGAAAAGAGAATATAGGTAGAAGTATACATCCTTGTAGTTTATATAATATAATAACGTAAGATGTTTTATAAAAATCTTACACTTGCGCTAATGATGGTCGATGGTCTTGAATTTAAAATTTTAGTTATAGTTTAAGGAAAACTTATTCTCTATAACCATGAGCTCTAGATACCAATGTGTAACACCCCCCTTTTATCTTATAGCAGCGAAAGCTAATTTTTGGGGTATTAATATCAAAGTATCATAGTCATAATAATAGAAAATGCTTAAAAACATTTTTATAAATATTAACGTCATCATTCATTTATTCAGAGTTAATAAAAACAATTGTACAATAATGTACAAAACAGGTTTTTTCCCAAAGATCTAGTTTTATTTTCTAGAATGACAACTTTATTCAAGACACCACCATCTGCAGCCTGCCAGTCCTCATTTACCTAAAATATATGCCTTAGAGTCAACACAATGGTTGAGCGAATTCATAGGTTTTTAAACAATATTTGAATACAAGTAGACTCCAGGGCTACATTATTATACACCCAACTTTTAAAACTCATCAATTCATATTGCACTAGCTCATGACCTGCAACCAGACATTATCAGGAAAACCCAACAAATTTGCCCTTAACTAGGAAGCTTGTCGGACTATCCTAAATGCAAAATAAAGCATATCTGTTTAGTCTAGGTAGGAACCATTAGCTGCTAGAAAGTGAGACTTGACCAGATATGATATGTCAGTCTCCAATAGTACTATTCACAATATTAGCGCTCATTAAATGATTAGCGGTCCACGATTAGAAAGGGGCTTAACGGCAACTAGTAAACGTAGTGTCACTATTAATATAGGCAACATACAAAAACACTTATATTCCAGTTTTAGCTTATATCCCCTCACGGGTTTTCAAATCATTTATAAAACATTTAAAAGTGAGGTTATGTACTCACCTTAGCCTACATAGTTTTGATTAAATTATCTATACCCAATCACAACCTTCTCATAATATCTGAGTTAACACACAATATATAAATATATCAAGTCATACTCTCTGATTTCAATCTTTTATTTTATATTGTATTTTTTCTTTGATTCTTGTATTTTATTATTATAGTATCATTGTTCGGGCCATTATACTTAGAAGCCATTCTATAAACGTTTGAGGAGCGAGGGCACTTTAAATCGTAAACCCAACCACTCAGTCAGAACGCAATATCGAGATGGAACATCTTTGTAAAAAGCTCCCTACTAACATGACACATTATATTTTATTACATTTTATGTTCTTTAGTTTCAATATTGGCAAAAATAGTCTTTATAGTTATATTTTAGTACAATTACACTTTTAACCCTTTAAGTATAGAGTTTCATTATATTGCTATTTAATCCTTCAATATTTAACCTTTGGGTCTCAAACTTTCCAACTTTTATTGTTATAGCTCTAACTTTCATAAATGATACTTTTTGCCCAAAATGTCAAATAGTTTCAAAAATGATAGTTTTGGTCCCTATACTTGTAAAAATCATATAACTTGTTCAAAAATGTACCAAATGATCTAGGATTTTAAAAAAAAAGTTTTAAAACATATTTATAATCATAATAACAACATTTTGACAGAATTATAGCTCTTGAAATTGGTTTTAAGTCATTATTTAATGTAAAATACAAAACTAGGGTTTTAAGACACCTTTAGCTTATAAGTTTCATTTAAATTAATGAAATGACTTAGTTCTTTTTGTATTGTCTTTCTAACATAATTTTGGCATTATTAAAAGCCTTACAATTAATTATAATAAGATCAGAGATTGTTTACTATAGAAATTACCTAGGTAGCTCTAAAATGGCTCCTTATGGCTTCTTATGAACACTACTTGCTATCAAAGCTTCAAGTGATTTAATGGTAACCTTCTAGACCTGGTTTCTGGTCTTGGGGGATTTCCTAAGACGTTTATAGAAGTGGAAACGGAGAATGGGAAGGGGATACAAAGAAAACGGGCCGCAAGTCTTTAAGGAAGGTATACGGCTCTATTTATAGTACTAGCAACACTTAGGCTCCAAGTTTGGCATCTAAACGTGTAATAAGGGTAGATGGATGACAAATGTAGGCTAGTGAAGCTCTACACAAGTTCTTAGACCCTAGCTTAGTTCTAATCTTCTCTTGTGGCTAGAAATAAGTCACGATAACATGTAGATGAGAATGGTGATGTGTAGCAAGCAAGGAGGTAATGCACCTACTTGTCACCACTCCTAAATATATTATAAGTCCTAAATATCTGATTTTTGAACTTGGAATGGAGGAAAATGGTTTGAAAATTAGTTTTGGAGCCAAAATACAAAACCGGATCTAATTTCTAGGGCTTATAACATATGGTGTGTATTTTTGGTGATTAGGGACTTAGGAAAGTGATTAGTGAATGATTAAGGCTTAATTAGGGTTTAGACATTATATTTAAGAGATTCGGGTCCTTGGTTTGAAGTTTAACAAAGGTTTGATGTGAAAATGGGAAGTATACTTTTGTAGATTAGGGTTTTTGTTAGCCTCGAAATATTGAGTCAAACAAGAATGCTCGGTCATATGTTTATTATGTATCGTATATTAGAACGTTGTAATACGTAGTAAGTTAGTCAGGTATTACGGGCTTAACTTTAAGCTATGGTTCATTCATAAGTAACCAAAGCCCAAAAGGAAAGCCCGACCCATTATCATATAGCCCATTATGCGACATGTAGGCAAGGCTATATAAACCTCTCCTTGCATGTAAGGAGAGGTTGGTTGTCTGATTTTCTATTATCCTAATCTAATATTCACCAAGTTCTCACACACTTCTCTCTCTTTTCTCTCTCTAGTTTCTCTCTCTAGAATTCATCTCATATCTACCCTTCTTTCTTGTTTAATCATCACGTAATATATGGGACAACATTTGGTATCAATCGCCATGGGGTAGTTTTTCTGATTCGTTGTTGCTATTATATTGGGTTCGTGTGATTTACACCTAACAGCATTTCGAATTCAAGTTTTTTCTTGTGTTTTTCATGCTCTAATCTTCCTCTATACATCTCTACATATTTCGTACGTGTGGTAAGATTTTGGTTACTTTGGTTTGGCTAGAAACATGAGTTCCAAGGTAAAAAATCTCTTTTTTCTTGTTGCTTACAAGTATCGGACTACTTTGTTTTTACGATCTAATTGTCGCGATTGCATAAACCCTGGGGGTTTCTACTTGCGACCCAAAGTCATGATCACATCTTACGATCTACTTGCGATCACCAGTGACTGTGATCCCATGTACGATCAAGGTTACGATCATAGCCCACGATCACTCCCTACGATCATAGCCTGTGATCAAGTGAGTACGATCAAGTGGATACGATCAAGTGAGTGGGATCAAGTGAGTACGATCATTGGATACGATCATTGGATACGATCATTGGATACGATCATTGGATACGATCACTGGATACGATCATTGGATGCGATCATAGAGTACGATCATAGAGTACAATCAAGGACTGCGGTCTAAGAGTACGATCTATGAGTACGATCAAGGACTACGATCTAAGAGTGCGATCAATGAGTGCGATGGGTGACATTGCGATGGACATCTAAATTTTGTTAGAGTATTTGTTTTAGACTTAGCCACTATCTAGACTAGTCCCAAAACATAGTTTACACTAAGATTAAAAAAATAATAATAATAATAAAAAAGAGTTAAAATTTTCCAGTCAAGTAGATTCAAATTTTTCCATACTAGTTTTAGGCTTCTAGCTCGATTTCAAAATTTGGTGATTACAAATTTTTTAGGTCTACCGTTTTGTCGGACTGAGAATAAATCGCAATTTTCGGAATTTCAACAACAACACAATCACAACACAACTACTTAAGATCCACATTCAGTTCATCACTTAAGAGAATATTGAGATGGATTCTACTGCAGAATATCGTGTGACAAATAACAATATCATGGTGGCAAGTAACTAAGAGAGACCACCAATGCTTGTGGCCGGTCGATATGCTCAATGGCAATCACGTTTTCTTCGCTATCTTGATGCAAGACCTAATGGTGATGAGTTGAGGCAATGTATTAACAATGGACCATATGTTTTCTCCGATATCACTGTTCCTCATACACCAGCCACAGACAATATTCTAGAAATACCTGCAACCATAAGAAAAGAAACGTTATCTGATCTTACACCAGAGAAGCGTGCTTGGTATGATCTAGAAAAAGAAGCGATCTATATGATTCTAAGTGGAATTGGAGATGATATTTATTCCACGGTTGATGCATGTCCTACGGTACAAGAAATGTGGACGAATATTGAATGCTTAAAACAAGGAGAATCAGTCAACAAGCAAGATGTTAAAACAAACTTGTTTTGGAACTTTGGTAAGTTTACTGCATTGGATGGAGAATCAATTGAGTCTTATTATTCATGATTCTACAAGATGATGAACGATATGACAAGAAACAACTTGGAGGTCTCTACCATGCAAGTCAATGTGCAGTTTCTTCAGCAACTTCAACCAGAGTGGACACGTTTTGTTACTTTGGTGAAACAACAGAAGCAGTTAGACAAGGTAAACTATCACACTCTCTTTGATATCTTGAAACAATTTCAGCATGAGGCAAATGAAATTCGAGTTGAACGAGTTGCAAAGACGACTAATCCACTTGCTCTAGTGTCTACCACTCAAGATCATCGATCTCGTACTCCAAAGTCATACTCCATTCAATCATCCTCACCACGATATTCCACATCATCCAAGTCTTCATCCTCCACAAGATCACGCGGAAAAGAACCAAGAGCACCATCACCACCATCTGAGTCATCATATAAAGAGGATAGTGATGAAGATCAAGCTCAGAAGAATCGGGAAATGAAACAACAAATTGCTTTCATTATGAAGACCTACAAGAAAATCTTCAAACCCACCAACAACAATCTTCGAACATCATCCAACACAAAGAACCAATATGTTGAGAACCCTTCAAGGTATGACACATGTCGACGTGGTGAAAGTCCTTCTAGGTATGATTGACATAATCCAACACATGTTGAGGGTTCTGCAAGGTATGATCGACAACCTGCCAAGTATGATACTCAGAGGATTGCTGCTGCTACTGGGAATAGGAAAACTGTTGGAACGCAAGTGGTGCAACAAAGTGGGATTCAGTGTTATAATTGCCAAGGTTATGGGCATATGGCAAAGGAATGCAGAAAGCCGAAACGGGTTAGGGACTCTAGCTATCATAAAGAGAAGATGTTGTTATGTAAGAAGATAGAAGCAGGGGTCAAATTGTCGGCTGAGGAAGGAGCAATTCTTGATGATACTGATGATGAAGCCTCCGAACAAGAATTAGAAGCACATTACTCGTACATGGAAAAGGTTGACGAAGTTCTCAACGTCACTGAAGATGACAATGGCCCTATCTTTGACACTGAGCCTCTCGATAAGGTACACACCACTGATGAATATAATGTGTTTGGTGATATTATGAGCATAGTGAGCTACCCAATGCCATTAATGACACATGTATGACGGAAAAGGTTGATAGCAATACCACACCTGATTCATCAGACATGTGCAATAATGAATTTAAGGATGATCAACATGCAAATGAGTATGATGATGAGGAGCGTGTCGCACTTGCTAATTTAATTGCTAGTTTATAAAAAGATTTCAATGAAACTAGAAAAGGTAAAAAGCAATTAAAGAAGGCAAACGCAACGCTCACTCAAACTTTTGAACAATGCAAAGACGCACTAATTACATCTAGTGAGACCATAGAACGCTATAAAGATGAGCTTCTTCAGAAAACCAAAGAGCTTGAGGGGTACAAGGGTAGTGCGTTAAAAAGTCAAAAGGACGATCTTGAAAAGAAATACAACGAAACTCTTGTGTTATTAACCAAAGAGAAACGTCAATTTAATGTTTTATTAATGGATGAACGTCAAAAAACGTACCTTGCTACCACCAAAGTTAACGAACTTGAACAATGGCTTTCGATGGATAACACCGAGTCTGCTAAAATTCTTGATGTTAAGAAACAAGAGGTTGAAACGTTAAAACAAGATTTCAAAAGTCGACATGAAAAAGATACTGAAAAAGTAATGGAACTAGAAAAATAAGTCGAATTTTTGAAGAAAATTGTTTATAAAACGCATGACTCTATTCAAACGTAATAATGATAGCACCTACGTCTATGTTTAAGGGTCAAGCTAGCTTTGCAAGTCCTGATTATCTTCACCAAGCTGAAGCTGCGAACACGCGCCTTTATATGGATGAGTCCGAATGGACCGATCCTGAATATCCTCTTGGTTATGATGAGACATCCCTTTGGGAAGAGGAGAGTAGATCACCGGTCAATAAAGAGTTTGTGAAACCATACAATAATGCTTATGAGAATAGTCTATATGGTCTTTTCACTACACAAAAACAAAAGTCTCGTGAGGAATTGTTTTTAGAATGCAAACAAAGAAGAATTTAATGGAAGCAAGCTTTTTCTACTAAGAAAACAAACGTTTCTAAGTTCATCAACTACTTGCCTCTTGATGCTTCTTGTTGATCCCAAACTTAGATCGATTTAGCTTTGTGTTAACGAGATTAAATCAAGTTTAACACGTAGATAAACTTTGTTGTGTATAAAACAATTTAAGTATTATGCGGAATTAATACTCAAACAAGAACACACAAACAATGTAAACCAAACTTTCACTTGATTGATAAAACAAACTTGCATACAATGAAAGTGTTAAAACGTATATAAAACATAAACCTAAAGGTCTCCTTTTATAGACATAAGAAGCCTTGTACAAGAGTCTACGTATCAGCTATTTTAGGTAAAGATAAACATAGAAAATACATTGTTGATCATATCTTTACTAGAAACAAACTAGAAACATAATACGTGTAGACTAAGTCTTCTATAAGTGCTTGACTTCATCCTATCAACGCTTGACATCTTCCTGACAATGCTTGTCCTGTCAACGCTTGTTTTCTTCTTATCAACGTCCCGATTACTCTTGTCAGCGTCCAAGTGTACTGGCTATATTTTATTCCCAACAATCCTCCCCTAAACTTGATATCTACTCTAGTAATCAAGTTTCTGAATAAAAACTAAGAACTAGGAGGATTCTTACAAATCTTATCAAATTGGTAATAAACATGCCTAATCAAATCTTTGGCCACGTCACTTGAGTAGTCAATCTCCAGCTGTGTTGTCTTCATCTTTTCAAAAACTTCTTTGGACATGGGATACTCAGCATCCACAAGAAGATATTAAGAGAACTTTGTAGAACTCAAATAATACACACCAGCTGCTGAATATAAACGCCATTGAAGTCCACTAATATCATCCTCAAGATCCTTCCAAACAGGATCTTCTTCTTTTGGTGCACACATTCTCTTGAATGTTGACCAAAGTTTTATTCCATTGACTGAAGTAGGTGCTTCAGTCTAATACTTGGCCAGCAATAACCTCCAAAGGTCTACCAAGTCTTCCCTATCCATACTTGCAAATAGAGACATAAGAGTAGTAATGGTGTGTACCTCTTTCCCATATCTACCAATCATCCAAAACCCACTTGCATCTTCTTCATAGCTAATGATAGGGTTTCTGGCATCAAGAGGTAACACTTGTACCATATCTGAAGCTTTCATGGGTGAGAGCTTAATGCTCCTTCTAATAACAGCTTCACTGGGATTCACTTTATTCAAATCTTTAGGAAACTCAAGTGGAACTCCCTTCTTCAAAGGCCTTGGAACAATCATAGCCTTTTGAATCTCCATCTCTTCTACAAGTTCTTCTTTCCTTTCATCTGAAAGAAGTCTGATAGTGTTCATCTCTTGCACACTTGCCCAAATGGGATAAGCCTTATACTCTAATTCTTCAAAGGATAATCCCTGCAATTTCTGAAAAGTCCATCCTGTTTGATGACATCTGAGCAACATGTAATAAATCTCCCTTCTATCTCTCTTCAGTAGTGAGAAAACTTTGCTAGCCTTATGCTTCAAAATTACCTTGCAATCTCTTTGAACTCTTAGAAGAATCTCCAAACCCCAAATTTGATCTGAAATTGTCATATTTAGATTCTCCATAACCCTATTCTCCCAAGCATGGTACATCTGAGCAACTTCTGGCATATCATAATCTACCTGCATTTTTAACTCTACAAGTTTCTCCCTTGCCAACTCATCACCATATTCAAGTCTTTCTGGTTCTTCAATTGTCATAACACTTGAATATGAACTTTCATCATTACTTCCTTCTTGCTCCTCAGAAGTAACTACAAATGGTGACTTACCAATCTTCTTCATTTCTTGTTCCATAAGTTGTGCAGCCAAATTTGAATCAAACTCTACTTGTGCTGCATCCTTTGGAACCTCTATTTCTACCATGATTTCTTTACCCTTTTCTAATGGATCAATGATGGGTAAAGATGATGATGGTACTTGTGAAGACACTTCCTTGATGATAGCTGATGACTGGAATACATCAACCATATCTGCAGGTCTGTCAACGTTCAAATCCTGTGTGTCAACGCCCAACTTACTCTTGTCAGCGCTTGGTGTGTCAGTTTCCAAAATCTGCTTGTCAACGCTCACCTTATTCTTGTCAACGCTTCTTGTGAACTGCTCCATCATTGCTGTAAAGGATAAGTTCAAATTTGTAGGACTAACCAAAGATACATTAAAACCTGGTTGCTTCTTCAATTCAGTAAGAGCTTCAGCCACACCCAAAGATTCTCCATCATATGAGCCTTTGCCACTCAAGTCAATTGGCTCTGTAGCAGCTTCATGTGAGCCTTTATCACTCAAATTAACAGGCTCTGTAGCAGCTTCCTCACCTTTGTAAGAATCCTCCCCTAATGAAAGGACTCTTGTCTGCCTTCTCCTAGATTCAGCAGCTTCTAAGACAACAATCATCTCCCTCAATTGCTTGAGTTCAAGGCCTTGGGTAGAGACAGTATGTACCAGGTCTGCATTTTGCTTTTGTAAGCTAATGCAGACAGCCGTCAATTCCAACATTGTATATGGTTCCAATCTGCCCTCCTCTAGAGTGGGTATTTGACCTCCCAAAGTAGAGTCATGGGGCATGGATGAGGTCTTAAAGATGTTAGGACTGGCTTGGCCTGCATCTAAGCGAGTACCAATAGTCCCAGCCTCATCCATAACACCAACCACACTTGTGGTGGTGGTTCTCTCTACAACATGGATAGGACCACTAGAGGAGAACACTCCAGTAGTCCTTGGGCGTTTTACCAACCTAAATTCAGGGGGTGTAGAAGATGATGTGGATTGGGTGGTAGTTTGAAGGTTAAGGGGTGTTTGGGTCTGGTGTAGAAAGATGTCAACATCTGGATTTGAAGTGTCAACGCCAAAATTTAACGTGTCAGCGTTGAAGGGATCTTGGTCAAGTTCCATGTGTTGAGGTGAAGGTGATGGTTCAGGCAATGGTTGTGGGTCAGGTTGAGGTTGTGCTGCTGCAATAACAGCACGCATGGCTTGGGTAAGGGGTAAGTCTCTGTGAGGGGGTGAATTCATCTTACTAAAAATATCTTTCTTTTGCACAGGGATCGCATAAAAATCATCATGATCCCTGGTGCAATACCTTTGTTCATCAAAAATCATTTGTAAAAATCTTGGGTAAGCCAAAGTCATTTTATTACCCTTGTTTTTACACATGCCATCAAAAATCAGTTTAGAAAAATTATACTTTTGCCCATTTGTAATACACATAATTTCACTAGCAATATATCTGTTAATTTCATTATGTGCAGTACATTTGGGACTTAAACATTGAAGGATGACATGTATTAAGTACTTCCAAGCTAGGGGAAATTCCTGTTTGTTATATTTATTTAAAGTTCCCTCTTCAGGGAAAGGATAACCCAAAGCTTGAATTCCTTGTTCTATCTCACCAACGGGTAGAGTGGTTATACCATCTGCATCATTGAGATGCAAATCCTGGCGAACCAAGGCTTCAGTAACCACCCATGAACGCCCATGAACAATAGTTGTTAATGTAGTCACATTATTAAGTGTTGAGGAACTGACAGTGTTCCAAAACTGTTTAATATGAGTGACAGGGATGAGAGGAGCATGAGAAAGTGCATACCTAAGTGGAGATGCATTCAAATACACCACCATCTGGGTGTATTGAGGAAACAGAGCATCATCAGCCTCCAAATAAGCAATCATATTATGCTGACTTCTGAATCCCAATACCAAGTCATTTGGTTTAAACTTAGGCGCCATTTATGTAGAAAGTTGTTTGTGAAAGATTATAAAAGATGAATAATAGGAGAAAAGTTGTTAGACAAGAATATGAGAGTACCATGTTTAAAAAGAAGGAGCCAAATTTATAGGAGGGATAGGCACATGTGATTTGTCAAAAATGAGGCAAGTATTTTCAAAATATAATGATGAAAATATTGAAAAGAAAATAAGTTATCTTGTGCATTAATTAAAAGTTATAAACTCCCAAAATTACGGCCAAAATTTTCGTCAAAAATAACAACTGGGTAGGACCCAATGAGTGTGAATGGTCAAAAATAACCCATCAACGTTAGTAAAAGCCATGTCAACGTATAAATTGGTCACAACAACGTTTGAATATATATCTATCAGCGTCCAAAAATAAAAATAATAAAAATGAAGAAGGACCTTAACAAAGTAATTTATCCTAGTGAAGATAACCTATAAACTAAAAATTACCATAGGGTGGCAAGCACTATCCAATCATGCACACTTGCTTATGTAAGATAGACATAACATTCCTCTAGTGTCCCTTACTAACCAAGGTTCTTAACAGTTAAGTTATCTCATAAAATCCCTTGTAACTTCCCAGGTAATCCCAATAGAAATCATACCCATGTCTCCCAACAGACCACTCCCAATTCTAGGCCAAAAAGTCTTGGCAGCATGCATAGTATAATAACTTTGCATGCTACAGTGCCTCATGAACAAGTAAACTAATTCATACTCACCAGTGGACACAATCTAGAATTATGATAAGAGTATTATAAGAATACCCAAAAAGTCCTAAAAGGTGCCTAAACCTCCCCTTAAACCATGATACATATGTTTCCCAATAATATGCATGTAAATAAAAATTTATGTCAAGATAGGAATATAAATATTCCAACCATCATCCATAAATTGAAACATGCTCCAATAATGCTACAAGGATCCATAAGCAACTCTGTATCCAATGGTACAATGCTAACAACGCCTGCACAATTAGATTAAAAACCACAAAACTAACATGTTGTTGACAACGTCACGACAACACTTATCAGCGTTAAGATAACCTTTGTCAGCGTTAGACAAATAAAGTGGAAAATCTAATTTCACAAAAAGACCAATAACAATGCATATCCTGTACATACTTCTACAATAAGACCCAAAAACACATATTAAGTGAGATTGATCATTCCAATACTTGTTACCAAGGTGGTGTTTATTTTTTCAGAAATACCTCTTAATAGCATCTTAATCTGACTCATCCAGATGCAGTCAGACACTTGGGTCATTAAGAGTGTTTGTTTTTTTCATTTCATTCAGAGGTAGTAAGAGACAATCAGTGTTAAGAGCATTTGTTTTTTTCTGATCATTAAGAGGCAGTAAACGTCTGATTGAACTAGATGTAGAGAGGTTGTCTTAACACCTCTTAATGTAATTTTTTTTCTTAATATTTGTTACTTTTTTTTATTGTTATTTATGTTGTTATAATTTTTCTATTTTGGTTTTATTTGCCTTTTTTCATGTATATCTTTTAGAATCGTTGCATTTGTTTTGTTATATAAAGAGTTTATAAAATTATTTGTGACGATTCATATTTTGTTCAAATTGAAGGTTTTTCGGACTCATGTATCTTAACTATAATGTGATCGATTCAGTTTATCGTTTTCAAGTTAGATCTAAACTGCGACACATTGATTTTAGTAAAAAAAACATGAGATTGCATATTTTGTTTAAAAGATGGTTAGCTTTAAAACGATTGTATTAAAAATTTTGATATCTTATATATAATAAAGTTTATTTCTTGCCTGAATGCACTCGTATTATATTTAAATTGTAAAAAATATAGTTGATTCAGATTCAGATTTCTCAACCACTTATTCAGACTTAGATGGAAATCAGATTCAAACTTTTCTATCGAATATTCAGGTTCAGATGTGTGAACCAGATTCAGATTCAGAGCCTCTTAATAAACAAACAGCACCCAAGTATTGAAATCTTCCAGTATCAAAAGGTTTAGTCAATAAATCAGACACATTTTCTTCTGTGTTAACCCTATCTGGTTGTATTAAACCCTTTTCAAAACAATCTCTTATAAAATGATGTCTAATTTCTATATGTTTTGTTTTAGAGTGATGTACATGATTTTTAATAATGCATAAAGTATTGTTATTTTCTACAAAAATCTTTGGTATGCATGAAATTAAACCCATAATCCAACTGCTGGTTCTGAATCCATAAAACTTGTCCACAACAAGCAGCTGCTAACACACTCTGCTTCAGTTATAGAATTAGCCACCACTGTTTGTTTCTTGCATTGCCAAGAGATCAATCTACTCCCAAGAAACTGGCATCCACCAATTGTGGATTTCCTATCAAATTTGTCACCACCATAATCACTGTCTGAATATGCAATAAGCTCTAATGGTGAATCTTTTGGATACCATAATCCCAGGTCTGGATAACATCTAAGGTATCTAAAGATCCTCTTGACAGCATGAAGATGACACTCTTTTGGAGTCACTTGATGGCGTGCACATGCACACACAACAAACATAATGTCAGGTCTTGAAGCTGTGAGATACATCAATGAACCAATCATTGATCTATAGTGCCTGACATCCACTTCTTTTCCATCTCCAACTTTTCCCAAAGGGTGTTCCCTATCCATAGGTGTGCTAGCCCTTTTCTCATGTGGAGAAAAGCCAAACTTCTTCAAGATTTCTGCTACATATTTATCTTGAGAAATGAAGATACCATCTTCTTTCTGCTTAACTTGTAACCCTAGAAAGAAGTTCATCTCCCCCATGGCACTCATCTTGAACTTGTCTGCCATAAGCTTGGAAAAGTCTTCACTCATCTTTGGACTAGAAGAGCGAAAGATGATATCATCCACATAGACCTGAACAAGTAAGAAATCCTTACCAGTCTTCTTTGTAAATAAGGTCTGGTCTATTGTAAAACCCGCATGCTTTTACCATGAATAGTACCCTTAAGATCGTACGTACTAGATTAAAACTTTCCTTTAATAGTACGATTACGTTTACGTGTTAGGATTTTACGTATTACGTACATGTTAGAACACGATAAGTATTTACTACGCACGAGCACGCAATAATTATTAGACAATAATTAATCACGAACATGCGATCATGAAATCATGAACGTAATTAAATCACGAACTCTTATTAATTACGTATATATATTTATTACGAGCGTAAATAAATATATTAGGTCACGGTAATTATTTAACGAGAACACATTAAACGCGAACACAAATAATCACGAACGAGTAATTAATCAACGAGACACGAAAAATGGTACGGGTACCCCATGTGGGGCCCCTACCCGCGGCTACAAGGGAAGGATGGGCCAAGCCCATCTCAATTTTTACTAAAGAGGGTAAAAGGAAAAACCACTACTCATTTTTCACTTTTACAGAAGATTTTACAAAAACCTAAAAGTTTCTCCTTCTCGTCTGCTTCTTCTTTTTGGCAGCCACCCATAAACACACCAAGGGGGTGTTTGTTTGATCTTTGATCTTGGTTTTGGTGCAAGTGTTCGTGTTTGTTCATCCTTGTTTAGATTCACGTATTCGGTAAATTCTTTTAACCCTTTTCTTTTTTATTTGATGTATTAAATAATTAAGAACATGATGTGTTTTTTTAAAACCTAATTAAAACATAGATGTAACATGAAAATGGTTTTTGGAAGAATAAAAAAGGATGGTTTAGGGGTGTTGTGTGTTGGCCGGCGCCTAAACCGAACCCCGAGGGGGTCTCGGTTTGGCTACTCGACCACCACCGACACCATATGGTCATGGTTGGTTGGTGTGGGTCCCACGGCAGCAACAAGACAAGGGGAACCCCGAAGTGGTTCGGGGTATGGTGTCGATTTCATGTCCGGTTCATGGTTCTTAGTCAAGATCCGGTTCACGGTGTATGTTAAGATTATTATGTTTATTATCATATGTTAAAATTAAATTAATAAACATGACATGATTAATTTAATAACATGACACAGGTTATAATAATTATTAATAATCATGAAATTATTAACATAAGTATTTTTATATTTTTAGACTTATAATTAATTAATTATTTAAAAAACATGGTTATAATTAATTAATTAACATGACTTAGGTTATATTATTAATAAATAATAATACATGTTTTAACCTAAGTATTAAACTTTATTTAATTAAAAACATGATATACTTTAATTAAATATTTTAACCTATAGTTTATTTTAATTACATGAAATAATTAATAAACTATATATTATATCATATGACTTAGAAAATAATCATGAAAACACTTAGGCTTATATACTTAGCTTATTTAACCAGCTTATTTCTATTTTTGGAAACTTTCTACTTTTGGTAACTTTCTATTTTTGTAAACTTTCTATTTTTGGAAACTTTCTATTTTAGGAAACCTGCTATTTTTGGAAAGTTACTTATTATTACATAGTAAGTATAATAATACATGAAATACCATAAATACTTAATCAGAGTAAACAGAATATAAGATAAACGCAGTTTAAGGCTTAAAACAGTAAAACATGATAAGAACATATAAAATAAGCTAAGACATGACATAAAATCAAGTTACGTATTAGTAAGCAGATACTTATTCATGTATGTATTTATGTAGCATTAGTGATACGGAAGTAGGATTCCTCTCAGTTCGTCTTCTTCATTCACTGGACATAAGGTACGGATTCCCGTCCTTTCAGTATGGACATCCTTTCCTTGTTAGGATTCCCCGTATGCAGCCAAATGTTTTCCCGTAGTATAAGTTATGTGTTTGATTTGCTTATGTTTAATTTAGAATACCTATAGCCATATACATGCATGACCAGTTTCACCTAGTTATGGAGGTACCATAACCATAAAATTAGAGGCACTGATGTATGGGTGCATCCTAGTTACATGTTTTCAGTCAGGATTTCATGGTGAATGTGGTGTGTGCCTTGCATCCTTCACAAGGAGCTGATCCTTCCTACTCAAAACCAGTATATTAAATTAGAGGCAGCCCCTCTAATTTGCATGATGAGGTCACCCCTCCAAGTATTCATGCACGGTGGATTTTCATGACTTATATTGGCTAATGGTAAAATATGTTAAACAATTTTTACAAGATAAACATAAGGCTTTTGAAACTATAAAACCAGTTTTACCAAGACTTAACCAGGTTATCTAGGACTTAGTTTCTTTCTCTGTTTCATGATGTTATGCTTATACTATTCATGCTATACTTGTATATCCGTGCACTGAGCGTTATGCTCAGCCGTTTTTCCTTTCATGTTCCCAAAACGGCAGGTACCCAGGACTCGAGCATTTGGAGGACGTGCATAGGATGGAAGCTGCCATAGACTTCTTTTCATTTTTGCCTTCATATACTTATGCTTGTTTAGTCTTTCATTCATTTCTTTTGCTTTATTATGTTTGAGCTTTTGTTTGGGAACCGATGTTTGATTCTGGTTTACCCTATGGTCATGTAATGTTTTAGACATTTATCCTTGTATGCTTTGATGACACGCCATAATTACGCGTGACATTCCATTATCAAAATGGGGTGTTATAATTATGGTATCAGAGCCAACGCTTCGACCTGTGGGCTCTAAAACTTGACCTGTGACTAGTGGGTAGTCACTAGGAGCTTCCTAAGCCAATGTTTGTTATTCTACGTATTGATGTTTTTAGCGTATTGTTGCTTTAACCATGATGTTTTTAGCACCTTAAGGTTTTAACCTTGATGTTTTCATCGATATGGTTTTACTAATATGGATGGGCAACCGTCATTCATATTTAGTTATGTGTCATTGTTTCATGCATAATGTTCCTCGTGAACTGTGGCTATGTGGACTGAACCCCAGTAGTTCATAATTAGTCACATAAATTTTTTTTCTGATAAGTTTTGACAGATGAGTTTCATTTATTTATGTTTCATGTATCATTGTTGCAGGGATTATGACTAAGTAATGGTTGGTACAGGACTGGCCCTATTTAGTCGCATGTGCTTTTATCAAAACTTTTAACTTTGGGACCGACCCATAGGCGTCCCCTCGCCATGTCTTTTGTTTTGGGACCGACCCATAGGCGTCCCCTCGCACATATAAAGGTTTTTATAAACTACATTACGCATTCATGCACTGTTTTTCATGCATAAAATATTTCTCATGATTTATTGGCATAAATTTTTTTTCATGTCCCTTCATAAGATAATATGTTTTTATGTCAAGTATGTTTTCATACTGTCATGGTTAACTTCAGTTCATGCTGATTATGTTATACACTCCTTCATGTTGAATTGTTCATGTTTCTTCATGATAATTCCGTCTTCATGTTGATTACGTCTTACACCTCTTTTGTTATTTATGCTTTCACGCAAGACATTGTTGGATTTCGTTGAATCCTGCTTTCATGATAGTCATGGTTGGTTTTCACTGATCATGCTGTCAGGCAAATCATCGTTGAATTTTGTGTAACCATACTTTAACGTTTCTCGATATAACCAAAATGATGTCTATGCTAATACTGCCAGGTTATCATGATGGTTTTCCTAACCGTTTAACCGATATACTTCCCTTAAATCATGATAAATGATCGACCCCATATCGATCATTTCATGTGCATTCCACGTGTACTCTACGTACCGTATTTCATGTGTATTACACGTACCTTAATCCATGTGTATTCCACTTGCAATACTTCACGAGTATTCGCTAGTCGATTCTGAATCATCTCAGGCGTATTTTCAACTGCTGATATTCTACAAGATTGCTGACGCCGCTCATAACTTGGAGATGTTACTAAAGGTTGATGTTGTTGACGTTCGGAGACGCTACGAGATGCGGATGCTGTTCACAACCTGGAGATCCTACAAGACGAAGACAAAGGCGTTAGATCAAAGCGATCGGACGAGATGATGCTTCACCATCAGACGATTTTCATCAATCATTGTCCCAAATTCTTAGTTACTTGTCACACGTCATTCAGTTGTCGTTTCAGTCATATGAGTGCAAATCGGTACCAGCCGGCCACTCAGCTGAATAGTTACATGAATCATAGTCATGAGAATGACCGTCATGGAACTGACAGACAGGATGATAGTAACCACTAATATGACAATAACTATCCTAAAAATCTCAACCGAGGCTCCGGTCGCGGACGTGATCAGACATACAAATGATCAGTAGTCCAACCGATCTGCCAATTCTGGCATAGTAACCTAATATTGTAGTTCTATTGTTTCACGTCTCGAGACACATGTCAAGACATCAGTCAAGACACATGTCTCACGTATACTTTCTAAAGACACATGTCAAGACACCAATCAAGACATATGTCATGTATATATTTCCAAGACACGAGTCAAGACACATGACTCACGTCTAATTATGGAACATTTCTATGAAATTCAGGGTACCCTCCAAGGGTATATCCATTTTGTTGTGTCAGGTATTAATCAGGCCACAAGAATTTTAGTACCATTACCGACGCAACAGTGGGAACCATCACGTTTCCCGATGACACTTTCATTCTTGTAACCATAGCTCATAGATTCATGACCATGAAGGACGCCTTTCGTATTCCCACGTATACAAAGGTTTTCCTTCAGCTTAATGATGAGATCCAAGCTGCTATCGCATTTCCTCGGACAGACACGAGTTGAATTTTATCCTAATTATGGACTATGACCAGCACACCATGATACGATTCATAATTATGTGCAAGTAATGTTCAGGCTCCTGAATACATTCAGTTTGATTTTCCATCAGAAAAATATGTACAAATTATCTATGCTTTCCAAGCACGTGCTTTGTTAGCCATGATTGCTAAAATTTTCTAGCTGTCAGTAAGACACGACTACTGAAGTACTTTTACGCATAACCAACGGATTATTCCAAAATTGTCCTTTACACTCCAGAAGAACCTTCAAGGAGAAGGACGGTAACATAAGATTATGTGTCGACTACCGTCAATTTTAAACAAATCACCATTTACAACCGTTACTCTCCTCCACGTATTGACAAGATCGGATTCATGATCATGCTGCCAATAGTGACAGGTGAAAGAGCAGGACATGTCCATGACTGCTAAATCATGCACAACTCGGTCATGCTAGATTTATGATTTTGAATTAGTCTCATCAATGCTCCAACAGCATTATGGACTTAATAAATTGAGTTCCCATGAACTCATAAGCAAATTCATCAGTATTTTCATTAAGGATAACCTGATTTCCTCTAAGTCTAGAGAAGAACAGGAGACCATATCTGCACTATGTTGCAAATTCTATGACAAGAGAAAAATTTACCCTAGAAATTTTTTTGTTTGATTACAGTGACACGCTGGATCACATGGAATTGCATGGTTAATCTTACTGTGACAAATCTAACATTTTCAGGTAGTTAAATATTTTCTCGTATAATATTTTGAAACTTATTTTTGTGTTGGTTGACGAACTCACAATTTACGGATTTAAATTTGGGCTTACGTGCATAATTTGGCGTCTTTTACGACTAAACCGGAAACCTTAGGATTACGTATTTACGTTTTTGAACTCCGTTTTTGATGAGACAATTTTTATTGGATTCGTTTTGTGACGGTGATTCATAATTTATAAAAACGTTTTTCGTAAAACGACCCGAGGGCACGCAAATCGAGAAAACTAGAATCGAGAAATACCCGTAAACTAGTGAGATGGGACAAAACACTTTGCCCCATCCCACTAGCTTACATGGGACGGCCAAAAACACCTCACCACCATAGGTGGCACTAACTTAACTTGTTTAAGAACAAGTGTAAGCCTTAGCTTACACTTTAGGCTAAGCTTTCCACCAAACTTATCAAAACCAACAATGGTTTTCACTTAACCATTTTACACATGCAATTTACTCTCAAACTCTCTCTACTTCACCATATGTGCCGTCCCATATCAAGCCATAAACACCATTTTTGATCTCTTCCAACTACAAACCACATGTTTACTAGTCCTATTAAGGTGTTTCCTTGAAACCTTGATCATTTGGTGGCCATATAACCAACTTTGGAGGTGATTTGCTTGTGTCCTAGGGCTGATTTTCCAACATATGATCTTGCTATTTGATGGTCTTGGAGATACTTGTTGTGTTCATCAAGTTCTTGCCTTCTTAAAACAAGAAATCCACTTGGATTGGTAAAGAAGATCATCCTCTACATTTTTCTCTTATTATTTTGTAAAGAACAAATGTATTTTCTTTCATTTTGTATATGTATATGATGTATATATGATGATAAAAATGTTGTGTGGGGATCAAGTGTTGATAAACATGCCTAAAAATGATGATAACCATAAGAAATGAAGCTAAAATCATGTCTAAATAGTTGGCTGTATAAAAACAGTAGATAACTAAATAAAGAACTGATAAAAATGCATGGTTTGATCTATTTACAGTAAAGTAGATGATGTTATACACATGTGAGAGTTGGCCATGCAATGGAATCAAAATAATGAGTGAGATATGATCAAAACAAGTTAGGTGGTACAATCTGAATAAGCAGTTTTGTAGGGACTGTTAAGGCAACTTAAACTCAAAATGGGCAGTAGCTATAACTAAGTTATATTTAGCACATATCATGAAGAAGTTTTCATTTAAAAATGAGCTTCTAAGTCATTGTAGAACTCTAGATATGATAAAAATGGTGAATGTGAAGTTAAAAATCAGATTTTGGAAATAATGTTTATTATTATTATATAAGCACTCACTTTATAATTTATAAAATGTAAAGTATAAACCCACTAACTTGTAAAACTTAATTATATAAATGTATAAAAGGTTAATTCAATGGGTAAAATATATAAATGGTGATAAAAGTAATATTTATAAGTAATAAAAACTATAAACTTGATTTTTACGACTTTTTCGGCTATCGCCGTGAAATTAACGTTTTTCATCAAATAAAACTTAGACGACCAAACCCGTCTAATGTAAAGTTTATAAAAGTTATATACTGATGTATAAGTAAATAAGACAAGTAAAAACCGATAAAACCCGAACTATAAGAATTACGGACAATTACGAGCTAACTAAACCTATTAGACTAATAATTGGACTTAATAAGATAAATACTTGTAAAAAGAATTATCTGGGCTTAACCCAATAGGGCCCAACATGAAAAGTATATATACTGATCTTATAAGTATAAAATGGGTAAAAACAAGTAAAAGAACTTATAAAAGACTTAATGAACTTAAAATAGGTAAAATCGGTAAAACTAGTGAACTAGTAAGACGATACTAAAACGTAAACGCTAAAATGAGTAAATGAGGATTTATAAACCCACTTGATCATCATCATATGTACAATAATCATATATATGTATATTGTTATTTTGATAAAAGTCATTGGACCGAGTCTAAGACCGAATATTATTTATATAGGTTTCCGTGACCGAAGCACGCCCGTAGCCGATAATCCGCCTTTCATTAACAACGTGAGTTCATAGCCTCGCACTCTTTTTAAATGTTTTATAAAATGATTTGTAAACCCGCGAGGGAGATAACATGCTAGATTTTTATAAAAATAGAACACAAGTAGTCCCGATTGTATGCTTAATGAGATGGACCCGAATGATGCTATGACCCTTTATTTGAGACTAAAAGGATTATTAGTAGTTAGGTTATGTCACTTAAAGTCCCATTAGCATGAATTGTGAACTACCGGGATTTGGTAGACGCTTATGCATTTGATAGTACTATTTGGGGACGATCACCCCAGTTCGCGCCTTGACGGTTGATCCCCGTCGTACCACATTGATTGGTAAGCGAATTTATGTATGAGAAGATTCCATAGCGTGATTTTTGTGACGACACGCTAACTTAGATGGGCAAATTGTTTGTCGGGTTCGCGGCCCGCTGTTTTCACAGTAAGGTAACAATGTCATGCGGCTAATAATAATCCTACAACCTAATTCAAATAAGAATGTGTCCTATATACGATAACGACGCTATTACGATGAATATATTACCTATCATGGTAATATAGAGACTACGGTCTCATGGACGGTTTCAGATGTATGCTTGATATATATTGCCTGACTAGCAATATGTGGACTTACTTCCGATATTATACTTGTGTTCTGATTTTAAATGATTGTAAATGATTGTTTTATATAACGGTTTTCATTAAACTCTATGAATTCACTCAGCATTCGCTGATATGATTTTTGCATGTTTTCTATCTCAGGTGCTTGAAGGTAATCCGGATGGAGATCGACTCTGATGGCCCACACTTAATATTAAAAATGTTCATTCGATCTGTGTTTTGTAAACTTAATGACCTGTATAATTTGGGACCTGTTGTACACTTTTGAAACTTTTTATCGAATGAATGTTTGTTAAACCTTGTACAACCATTTTTATGTGTTGTCTATGATTGGAGTTATTGTGCTATCCCGTAACACTCTGAAAGACCCTTCCGCTGTACCGATACGAAAAATGAGAGTGTTACAGTTTGGTACCAGAGCTCTCGTTGTAGAGAACAAAAGATTTTTAAAAAACCAAGGTTTTGAACAAAACTTTTCAAAATCTTTTGACAATGAACATTTGAGAAAATATTTGAAAAATCTTTTGACTATAACGGTGCCAGAGATCTCCGACATTACCAACAAGCCTTATTGAGAAGATATATATTTTGATATATATAATTTAATTTATATATATATGTATATATCGTGATTTCATTATGTAATTGTTTAACTAGTATGTTATCCTAATACGAGATAAATATATATAAATGCAGATTGTCATGGCTGACCCTAATATTCCTGTAGAAAACCATGCTATTCCCGAACCTAATATAGAAGATGATCCTTATTTAGACTTAGTAGATTTTGATATTGATGACGAGGAGGAACCATTTGAGGATCCCGAGCCCGAGTTAGGACTAGGAGATCAGATTGCCCCTCAGGTTGACTTAGTAGAGAATGATATTGAGAATGTGGGTAATGAGAATGTGGAGATTGAGAATGCTGATATTGAGAATGAGGATGAGATTGGGTTAGATGAGTTAGATGATGAGATTGACGACGAGGATGTCGAGGAAGACGTAGGTATAGATGTTGAGGTTGATGACGATGAGGAAGCTGAGCTTATATATCCGTATGATGTTCCAGAGGGCGAGCCTTTGCCCCCACCAGTTTGTTTGTCTGATTCCGAGGATGAGTTACCTAGGGATGAAATGTCTGAATCGTCTAAATCTGATTCTGAATCAGAGGAGGATGAGGATGACGATGCACCTGACGGTACTGATGGTATTGCTACTCGTAGACGTGAGATAGGAGAGTCGTCTAGTGCTCGAGAGGCTACTCATATTGATGGTCTTGCACCATGGGCCTTGAGACGTGATCTAGATGCTTCCCGTGTTAGGAGTTGTGTGACAGAGGTTGGATTAGGTGTTGTTCAGACTCAGGTTGCTTATTTGGAGTCGAAGGCAAAGGTTGGCGAGAAAGAGCGGGAGTTGCTTAGTTTGGATTTGAGTGATGTAGAACGTGGTTTGAATGAGGCTTTTAGGAGATTATCGGTATTGGAAAGCCGTGAGTATGTGGATATGAAGAGAAAGGTGAATTCTTTGGAGATTCAGTTGAGTGTGGCTCGTGCGATGCGTGAGAAAGCTGAAAAGGAGTTGAATGTATCCGTGGGTTGGAACAGTAGATTTTATGCTGACATGGTTGAAAGAGGAGTAATCCGTAAGCGCCCAACTGAAGATGTGTCTAGTGATCGTCCGGCGAAGATCCAGAAGACGATGGATGATGGACCATCTGGTGGTTCTCAGTAAACCAGTCTGTATTTAGTAGTGACCTTTAGATCTTTTGTGTTTGTAGCTTTGGCTGAACCGACTTGTTAGTTGTAGACTTGGCACGAATTTTGAGTGTATATAGTGTTAGAACTTTGATATGGATGTACTAAGACAATACTTTTGTTTCAGATCGAATGAAATATGTATCTTGTCTTGAATTCCATATTATGCCTTATTTGTACCTTGATTATGAATTCGATCCATATTATATGAATCCTTTGTTGGGTGAATGCTTAATGCTTTGAAATTTTGGAATTATAGAACTATGCCGCCCAAGAAGGCTGTGACTGAGGATGATGTACGTAGGATTATTACGGAGCAAGTTACCGCATCTATGACTGAATTTATGGCAAATGCTAGAAATGAAGCTGGCGGTAGTGGAGCTGGCGGTAGTGGAATTGGCGGTACTAATGTGAATGTGAATGCTAATAATGTGAATGCTAATGCTGGAGGAAATGTAGGAGGACTTGGAACGAGTGCACCTGAAGTTGGTGGCTGTACTTATGTGACGTTCATGAAGTGTGAACCTCTACCTTTTAATGGAACTGAAGGTGCTGTAGGACTAAGCCAGTGGATCGAGAAGATTGAATCGGTGTTTAGGATTAGTAAGTGTAAGGAGGAAGATAAGGTGACTTTTGCTATGGCTACTCTTAAAGGTCGTGCGTTGACTTGGTGGAACGGGAGAATTGCTTTCATGGGTCTTGATGCTGCTAATGCTACTCCTTGGGCTGAAATTAAGAAGTGGATGACTTTGGAGTTTTGTCCTCGTAGTGTGATCATTAGGTTAGAACAGGAGTTGATTCATTTGAGAATGAAGGGTGTGGACATTGATAGTTACACAAATCGATTCCATGAGTTGGCCTTGCTATGTCCTCGATTGGTTGAACCCGAAGAGATCCGAATTGAGCAATATGTGAAAGGGTTGACCAGGAATATCCGGGGGGACGTGACATCATCGAAACCACTAACCATTGATGATGCTGTTCGAATGGCTTACCAACTCATTGGACAGATAATTCAGGATAAGGAAGATGAAGCCCGTGTAGGTGAGAAAAGAAAGGGAGACGGTGATCGTGTAGATAGAGGTGATTATAGGAAGAATTTCAATCGCCGTCAGAACCAGAGAAAGGGGAATGCAAATGCTATTACCAACAATGCACCGCGCAACGATGATAGATGTCCTAAGTGTGGCAACAAGAGGCATCCCGGCGACTGCTGGAAGTGCCGAAATTGCGGAAAGCTTGGACACAAGGTTGAAAGGTGTAAGAAGGGAACGATTTGCTTCAATTGTAATGAAGAAGGTCATAGGAAATCGGAATGCCCCAAGTTGAAAGCGATTGTACCTGGAAGAAACCCCCAGGGTGGTATCTACCAACTTGGAACAATTGAGGTGAAGAAAGAGGATCCGAATGTCGTTACCGGTACGTTTTTACTCAACAATCATTATGCTGTTGCTTTATTTGATTCGGGTGCCGATAGGAGCTTTGTATCCACTAAATTTAGTGCCCTTATTGATATTGAACCTGTTGAGATAAGTACCAGTTACGAGGTGGAATTGGCTGATGGTAAATTAGTGAAAACTAATAAGCTATTAGAAGGATGCTCTCTAAATCTCTTGAACCATTCCTTTCCGATTGATTTGATGTTGATAGAATTAGGTAGTTTCGATGTTATTATTGGTATGGATTGGTTGTCGTTGAATAATGCTACTATTTTATGTGGAGAGAAGAAGGTTAAGATTCCTCTTAGGAATAGAACGTTAGTAATTGATGGTAGTCGAGGTGAATCCCGTTTGAAAATCGTTTCATGTATTAAAGTCCAAAAGTACATCAGGAACGGTTGTGAGTTATTCTTAGCTCAAGTGACCGGGAATGAGTCTAGGGAGAAACGATTGGAAGATGTACCTATTATTTGTGAATTTCCTGAGGTATTTCCTAAAGATTTACCAGGACTTCCACCGATAAGGCAAGTAGAGTTTCGAATCGATTTAATTCCTGGTGCTGCACCGGTGGCACGTGCGCCTTACCGATTAGCCCCTTCTGAATTAAAGGAGTTATCTGAGAAACTTAAGGAGTTGTCTGATAAAGGTTTTATTCGACCGAGCTCGTCGCCTTGGGGAGCTCCAGTCTTGTTCGTTAAGAAGAAGGATGGATCTTTTCGTATGTGCATTGATTATAGGGAACTAAATAAGTTGACAATTAAGAATCGATATCCTTTATCTAGGATTGATGATTTGTTTGATCAACTGCAAGGATCTAGTGTGTATTCTAAGATAGATTTGCGGTCAGGATATCACCAACTTCGCGTCCGTGAAGAAGATATTCCTATAACTGCATTTAGAACTCGTTATGGACACTATGAATTTCAAGTAATGCCATTTGGGTTAACTAACGCACCTGCGGTTTTCATGGATTTAATGAATCGAGTGTGCAAGCCCTATTTGGATAAATTTGTGATTGTGTTTATTGACGATATTCTAATCTATTCTAAGAATGAAGATGAGCATAGAGAACATTTGAGGATTGTTTTGAAGTTGTTGAAGGATGAAAGGTTGTATGCTAAGTTTTCGAAGTGTGATTTCTGGTTGGATTCTGTGCAATTTCTTGGTCATGTGATTAACAGAGATGGAATTCATGTTGATCCTGCAAAGGTTGAAGCTATTAAGAATTGGTCTGCACCGACAACGCCAACGGAAGTGCGACAGTTCTTAGGATTAGCTGGCTATTATAGGCGATTCATTAAAGAATTTTCTTTGATAGCTAAACCCTTGACTAAGCTTACTCAGAAGAATAAATCTTTCGTTTGGGGAAGTGATGAAGATGGAGCATTTCAGACATTGAAGCAAAAATTATGTAGTGCGCCAATCTTATCATTACCCGAAGGGAGTGAAGATTTTGTAGTGTATTGTGATGCATCTCTTAAAGGTTATGGAGCTGTGTTGATGCAGAGAGAGAAAGTGATAGCTTATGCTTCTAGGCAATTAAGGAAGAATGAGGAGAATTATACTACTCATGATCTTGAGTTAGGAGCTGTGGTCTTTGCTCTTAGGTTGTGGAGACATTATCTGTATGGCACCAAGTGTACGGTATTCACCGATCACAAAAGCCTACAGTATATTCTCGACCAGAAAGAGTTGAACATGAGGCAACGAAGATGGATAGAGTTGTTAAGTGATTATGATTGTGATATAAAATATCACCCAGGAAAAGCCAATGTTGTTGCTGATGCGTTGAGTAGGAAAGATAGAGAGCCTATCAGGGTGCGTTCTCTAGTCTTGACCGTGCACAATAATTTGCCTGAGCAAATTAGAAATGCGCAAATAGAAGCTTGTAAGAAGGAGAATTTTGTTAATGAAGGGTTCCGAGGAGAAGGAGATCCTTTAGAGGTTAGAACTGATGGAGTGAAATGTTTAAGAGGTCGTATGTGGATACCTAAGTTTGGAGGCTTAAGAGATTTGATTATGTTAGAATCCCATAAATCTAAGTATTCCATTCATCCGGGATCTGATAAGATGTACCATGATTTGAAGAAGTTGTATTGGTGGCCGAATATGAAAGCTGACATAGCTATGTATGTTCTTCAATGCTTGACTTGTGCTAGAGTTAAAGCTGAACATCAAAAGCCATCAGGACTACTTCAACAACCAAAGATTCCTGAATGGAAGTGGGAGCGAATTACAATGGACTTTATCACCAAGCTTCCTAGAACATCATCTGGAAACAATTCGATTTGGGTTATTGTCGATAGACTGACCAAATCAGCACACTTCATTCCGGTTAAGGAGCAGTTCTCACTGGAGAAGCTGACTCGAATATACCTGGATAATGTCGTATGCAAGCATGGAGTGCCTGTATCGATCATTTCAGATCGAGATCCTAGATTCGCATCGAATTTTTGGAAATCTCTCCAAAGATCTTTGGGAACGAATCTCGATATGAGCACTGCTTATCACCCCCAGACTGATGGGCAGAGTGAAAGGACGATACAAACACTGGAAGATATGTTGAGAGCTTGTGTGTTAGACTTTGGTAAGAATTGGGATAAACATTTGTCGTTAGCAGAGTTTTCGTATAACAATAGTTACCATTCTAGTATTAAGGCTGCACCGTTTGAAGCTTTGTATGGTAGGAAGTGTAGATCTCCTGCATGTTGGAGTGAAGTTGGGGATACCCAGCTCACGGGACCGGAATTGATCCGGGAGACTACGGAGATGATAGTTCAGATCAAGAAGAGGTTGTTGACTGCCCGTAGTAGACAGAAAAGTTACGCGGATGTGCGGCGGAAGCCAATGGAGTTTGAAGTGGGTGACCGAGTAATGTTGAAAGTATCGCCATGGAAAGGCGTTATCAGATTTGGAAAGCGAGGAAAATTGAATCCCCGTTATATTGGACCCTTTAAGATTCTATCCAGAGTAGGTCCGGTGGCTTACAAACTAGAGTTACCCCCAGAACTTCATGGTGTTCACAACACATTCCATGTATCTAATCTGAAGAAATGTCTAGCAGTGAGTGATGAGAAAATTCCGTTAGGTAAGGTTCGAATAGATGGGAAGTTGCATTTTATCGAAGAGCCCGTAGAAGTTATGGACCGTGAGGTAAAGCAACTGAAACAAAGTCGGATACCTATTGTCAAGATCCGATGGAATTCAAAGCATGGACCGGAGTATACTTGGGAACGAGAGGATGAAATGTGGAAGAAATATCCGCACCTCTTCGATTTCAATAAGAAACGGACATCCAAATGAAATGGATCACGAGGACGTTGATCCCTTTTAGGAGGAAAAGCTGTGACAAATCTAACATTTTCAGGTAGTTAAATATTTTCTCGTATAATATTTTGAAACTTATTTTTGTGTTGGTTGACGAACTCACAATTTACGGATTTAAATTTGGGCTTACGTGCATAATTTGGCGTCTTTTACGACTAAACCGGAAACCTTAGGATTACGTATTTACGTTTTTGAACTCCGTTTTTGATGAGACAATTTTTATTGGATTCGTTTTGTGACGGTGATTCATAATTTATAAAAACGTTTTTCGTAAAACGACCCGAGGGCACGCAAATCGAGAAAACTAGAATCGAGAAATACCCGTAAACTAGTGAGATGGGACAAAACACTTTGCCCCATCCCACTAGCTTACATGGGACGGCCAAAAACACCTCACCACCATAGGTGGCACTAACTTAACTTGTTTAAGAACAAGTGTAAGCCTTAGCTTACACTTTAGGCTAAGCTTTCCACCAAACTTATCAAAACCAACAATGGTTTTCACTTAACCATTTTACACATGCAATTTACTCTCAAACTCTCTCTACTTCACCATATGTGCCGTCCCATATCAAGCCATAAACACCATTTTTGATCTCTTCCAACTACAAACCACATGTTTACTAGTCCTATTAAGGTGTTTCCTTGAAACCTTGATCATTTGGTGGCCATATAACCAACTTTGGAGGTGATTTGCTTGTGTCCTAGGGCTGATTTTCCAACATATGATCTTGCTATTTGATGGTCTTGGAGATACTTGTTGTGTTCATCAAGTTCTTGCCTTCTTAAAACAAGAAATCCACTTGGATTGGTAAAGAAGATCATCCTCTACATTTTTCTCTTATTATTTTGTAAAGAACAAATGTATTTTCTTTCATTTTGTATATGTATATGATGTATATATGATGATAAAAATGTTGTGTGGGGATCAAGTGTTGATAAACATGCCTAAAAATGATGATAACCATAAGAAATGAAGCTAAAATCATGTCTAAATAGTTGGCTGTATAAAAACAGTAGATAACTAAATAAAGAACTGATAAAAATGCATGGTTTGATCTATTTACAGTAAAGTAGATGATGTTATACACATGTGAGAGTTGTCCATGCAATGGAATCAAAATAATGAGTGAGATATGATCAAAACAAGTTAGGTGGTACAATCTGAATAAGCAGTTTTGTAGGGACTGTTAAGGCAACTTAAACTCAAAATGGGCAGTAGCTATAACTAAGTTATATTTAGCACATATCATGAAGAAGTTTTCATTTAAAAATGAGCTTCTAAGTCATTGTAGAACTCTAGATATGATAAAAATGGTGAATGTGAAGTTAAAAATCAGATTTTGGAAATAATGTTTATTATTATTATATAAGCACTCACTTTATAATTTATAAAATGTAAAGTATAAACCCACTAACTTGTAAAACTTAATTATATAAATGTATAAAAGGTTAATTCAATGGGTAAAATATATAAATGGTGATAAAAGTAATATTTATAAGTAATAAAAACTATAAACTTGATTTTTACGACTTTTTCGGCTATCGCCGTGAAATTAACGTTTTTCATCAAATAAAACTTAGACGACCAAACCCGTCTAATGTAAAGTTTATAAAAGTTATATACTGATGTATAAGTAACTAAGACAAGTAAAAACCGATAAAACCCGAACTATAAGAATTACGGACAATTACGAGCTAACTAAACCTATTAGACTAATAATTGGACTTAATAAGATAAATACTTGTAAAAAGAATTATTTGGGCTTAACCCAATAGGGCCCAACATGAAAAGTATATATACTGATCTTATAAGTATAAAATGGGTAAAAACAAGTAAAAGAACTTATAAAAGACTTAATGAACTTAAAATAGGTAAAATCGGTAAAACTAGTGAACTAGTAAGACGATACTAAAACGTAAACGCTAAAATGAGTAAATGAGGATTTATAAACCCACTTGATCATCATCATATGTACAATAATCATATATATGTATATTGTTATTTTGATAAAAGTCATTGGACCGAGTCTAAGACCGAATATTATTTATATAGGTTTCCGTGATCGAAGCACGCCCGTAGCCGATAATCCGCCTTTCATTAACAACGTGAGTTCATAGCCTCGCACTCTTTTTAAATGTTTTATAAAATGATTTGTAAACCCGCGAGGGAGATAACATGCTAGATTTTTATAAAAATAGAACACAAGTAGTCCCGATTGTATGCTTAATGAGATGGACCCGAATGATGCTATGACCCTTTATTCGAGACTAAAAGGATTATTAGTAGTTAGGTTATGTCACTTAAAGTCCCATTAGCATGAATTGTGAACTACCGGGGTTTGGTAGACGCTTATGCATTTGATAGTACTATTTGGGGACGATCACCCCAGTTCGCGCCTTGACGGTTGATCCCCGTCGTACCACATTGATTGGTAAGCGAATTTATGTATGAGAAGATTCCATAGCGTGATTTTTGTGACGACACGCTAACTTAGATGGGCAAATTGTTTGTCGGGTTCGCGGCCCGCTGTTTTCACAGTAAGGTAACAATGTCATGCGACTAATAATAATCCTACAACCTAATTCAAATAAGAATGTATCCTATATACGATAACGACGCTATTACGATGAATATATTACCTATCATGGTAATATAGAGACTACGGTCTCATGGACGGTTTCAGATGTATGCTTGATATATATTGCCTGACTAGCAATATGTGGACTTACTTCCGATATTATACTTGTGTTCTGATTTTAAATGATTGTAAATGATTGTTTTATATAACGGTTTTCATTAAACTCTATGAATTCACTCAGCATTCGCTGATATGATTTTTGCATGTTTTCTATCTCAGGTGCTTGAAGGTAATCCGGATGGAGATCGACTCTGATGGCCCACACTTAATATTAAAAATGTTCATTCGATCTGTGTTTTGTAAACTTAATGACCTGTATAATTTGGGACCTGTTGTACACTTTTGAAACTTTTTATCGAATGAATGTTTGTTAAACCTTGTACAACCATTTTTATGTGTTGTCTATGATTGGAGTTATTGTGCTATCCCGTAACACTCTGAAAGACCCTTCCGCTGTACCGATACGAAAAATGAGAGTGTTACACTTACCATGACTCACTTATGCGTAAAGGAGGCAACCCTGCGTTACATTAGGTGTTCTAGAAAATCCTACGCTAAGAGAAGTTTGGATTCATAGACTCGGAGTTTCGTAAACTCGTATGTAGCAACTTCGATGAAGCAAGATACAGTTACGTTCATATCTTCATACCTGTCATACAAACAGGCTAAGATACGATACCAACAGACTGGGATGTTTTCATCATCTGAAATTGTGAATTGAAATGGGACAAGATCTCCATGGATTTTGGTTACCAGATTAACGCAGACTCAGAAGAAGCATGATGCTATCTGGGTTATTGCAATTAGTTTGATCAAGTCTGTAGAATCCTTACATCCGCAAGGATTGCAGAACCAACAGATTGATCGGACATGTTCCAACCAAGGCTCATCCGATCACTTGGCAATTCCTCAGTTATCGGGTCAGACAAATATTCATAATTGTGCTCCTTATTTAATTCACGTCCTTGTTCTAATTTCACGACTTGCTTTCGCGCTCGCGTTCATGACACTATTCACGTTTATGATTGTCACACTCCCAAAATATCAGAGTATAATGGCGACAAGGGAGTGGTGACGTCATGATTATCATACACACACAGTTACAAAGAACGACCTCTAAATGAGACGTTCGGAAAATAGATCACTTGTAATTGATAAATTAAATAGTTTTAACATAGTGTGGAAGCATAAAAACTGGTCACAGTTACAAAACATAGTTTTCCAAGTAGTACAAATGATCTTTGTTTCAAAGAAATGACGGCAATGCATGAGACCTCACTTAGCATCTTCCTTCTTAATACCTGAGAAAAACATTGCTAAAGTGTCAACATAAAGTTGGCGAGTTCATAGGTTTAGTTAATTTGAAATGTTTAATGAACCACAAGATTTTCCCAAAAGTGATGACAATATAACAAATACAAAGTCATCCCAAAATTATTTATTACAGTCTAAGCTCGTGACACCGAAGCATTAACAACACCGGTAGTATAATCATATAAATGTAGCCCAACTAGATGCCTAAACCCACGACATCCTATCTCAGACTCAAATGAAACTGTGCCCGCTTGTCCCCTTGTTGGACAAGACAGACAGGGACGTCAATCCCGATAGATCTATCCATAACATTCGCGCTTACACAAAGTAATTAACGGTTCACGATTCACGGGCCAAAGCAACTGGGTTTTTAGTGGGACTTAGACTAATATATAAATTAGTAAAATGCACTTGTGTTCATACGTTAAAATCAAGCAATGTCTCACCCCAAAAAGCAGTGAAAATAGTTAAGCATGGGGCTACAAACTCACCTCGTAATTCAGCAAAAAGGACGAAGGTAAAGGTAGCTCGAGAGTACGGTTACGCTAGCCGCGACCTATTTAATTATAAGGATCGTGTTATGATATGAAAATTTATACTAGTAAAAAGACACGACACCCTAGTTGTGCTTGACAATACCTTTTGTATACGGAAAGACACGATACATAAAAGTCGGTTATTAAACGATCGAGGTTTACGGGTTAAATTATACGTTTAAGTTACAAGTTTTCGTTTTGGGCTTTAAATAAACCCATACACCAACACTGGCCCAAACAAGCCCATTATCCCCACCCCATGGCCCGGCCCAAGGGATAATTTACCCGGCCCATGCCCAGGCGATACAAACAAGGAGAAAGGAGTAAATACGTGTGTTTGTATCACACATAAATAAAAAACACAGAGTTTATCTCTCTCTCCTCTCTCGAAACGCTCCCACCGCCCCACTCTCTCCCTCTCTCTAAAAACTGGATCGGATCATCACCCTCCCATGGCTAAGCTTGTTTTCAGTTTAATACATCAATCATTTGTGATGGGTTGTGGTGATTAAGTCGCGTGGGATGTGGGGTTTCATCCCCACATCAAACCGATTCGGTTTTTGATGGTGTTCTTCCCCAGGGTTAAAGTTATTCATTACCAATCAAGATAAGTTGTTTATCCCTCTTTTCTTTTAATAAAAATGTTTAAATGATTTTCGTTTATAAAAGATCTGTGGTTTTAAATCACTTGTATAAATATGCTGTGAACATAATGGCTCTCGAATTTAATGATAAACAAATTAGGGTTTCGAAAATATTTGGGGTTTTTCTAAATCTCATGTTTAAATACAATTAATTAACGTTTTCTTTTATAAAAACATGTTAATTTCAACATATAAACGATTTTATAAAAATTAGGGTTTCGGTCAAAATTGGGGGTTTTTGTATACCTTGTTTCCAGTCAAATTAATTAATAGATTCGAGTTTGGATTGGGTTTAATTAGGGTTTTAATTAATAAAATCAAATTAGGGTTTATATAAATTGGGGGTTTTTGCATTCGGTTGATTAATCAGAATTAAATGGCGTTTTTGGAATATATAAAGTATTAATTTCATAATTAAAAAGGTTTTCAGTTTTTAGGGTTTCGAATTGAAAAGGGGTTCTATACCCGCGGCATATTTTGGGGTTTTATGATGTTCCTGTAAAATGAAATGGTTAAGATTTTGGATTATGGTGACTTTGAATGATAAGGGTTTCGGCAGAAAAACAAGGACCTTGGTTGTCTTGGTTTGGTTCTCGGTTTGGTCTCGGTTTGGGTCTCGGTTTGGGTCTCGGTTTGAGTCTCGGTTTGGTCTTGGTTTGGGTTGGTTTGGGTCTCGGTTTGGTTGACAGGAATAATGAGGTCATGGTCATGTTCTAGTAACAAATGCTATGGTTTATCTTTTCAGTTTTTAACTAAAATAGAACCGTGACAAAACTAACATATTCGTTAAATTTTCGCAGGTTTGGTCAATGACGAGCACAACTAAGATTTATTCAGAAAATGAAGAGATGATTTAAAAGACTCACAATTGGATGCTTAGGTTTCGGTTTGCAGATATATGGACGAGAAGGATGGATCGGCTTGACACTACACTTTACTTTCACCCAGGAATTGTGTTTGAAAACTTGTCCAGGAACTATTATTGTAATATTTGGACTGTGAATACTTTGTGTTATGTTTGTACATTTGATAAACTTTGGATTGTATTTAATCTTGTATTATTAGTTTAGGGTTAGACTCAAACTGAATTTGGTAAGCTTGTGATGTACCCATTTTGGGTAAACTTGGCATGTGTGTTGGATTGTAGTGCTTAGTGGATGAATAAACTATGGAATTAAGTTGTGACTGAAAATGGACACTTGCTAAACAAGCTTTTGAAATAAAGGGGAATAAGGTTTCATAATTTAAATGTTGGTACATGATGTACCAATATACTACTCGGCTCAGGTTTGTCGGGTGTTTAAGTCTTAGACTCGAAAACTGAATATACACGACTCGATAACAACTCGATACACGATCCAAATCAAAGACGATTATGCGTGACCTCAAGGGATTTAGTAAGTACATCAAATAGACATACGGCAAAACATAATACGTTTAACAACTTCGTGTATTACATTCATAATTTAATAGACGCGAAAACTCGAGATGTTACATACGCTCTCCCTAAAAAGGGCTTTGTCCGCAAAGCAAAGTAAATAACACATTCATGTCGACAACTCATCGGTAAATAATTAAAGTACTCCTACTATATGAAGAATTTAAGATGGAAATTTGACGGATGTCACAGTATTCCCATGTTTTAGAGATTTCGTCACGAAATCAAGACGTTGTTGTAGTAGGATGATTAGCGAAAAGATGAGGATACTTGCTCTTGAATTGATCTTCACGTTCCCACGTGTATTCTGGACCTCTACGCGCATTCCAACGGATTTTTACAATAGGTATACGGCTTTGCTTGAGTTGTTTGACTTGACGGTCCATAACTTCTACTGGTTCTTCTACAAAGTTGAGTTTGTCGTCGAGTTGAATCTCTTCCAAAGGAATAACGAGTGTCTCGTCGGCTAAACATTTCTTCAAATTGCAAATGTGGAACACATTATGCACTCGGCTAAGTTCTTGGGGTAACTCCAAACGATAGGCTACGGGGCCAATCCTCTCTATAATCTTGAAGGGTCCAATGTAACGAGGATTCAACTTTCCACGCTTTCCAAAGCGAATCACACCCTTCCAAGGTGAGACCTTCAACATGACTCTATCACCAACCTCAAACTCAAGGGGTTTGCGTCTCATGTCAGCATAACTCTTTTGTCGATCTCTTGCGGCTTGCATACGGCTCTTGATCTTAAAGATCTTCTCAGTAGTCTCATGTATGATCTCGGGTCCAGTGAGTTGTGCTTCACCAACCTCTGCCCAACACACGGGTGAACGACACTTCCTACCATACAGTGCTTCGAACGGCGCTGCCTTAATGCTAGTGTGATAACTATTGTTGTATGAGAACTCCACCAGAGGTAGGTGTCTATCCCATCTATTTCTGAAGTCAATCACACAAGCTCTCAGCATATCTTCTAAGGTTTGAATGGTCCTTTCACTTTGACCGTCAGTTTGGGGATGGTACGCAGTGCTCATATCCAACTGCGTTCCCAATGCCTTCTGCAGTGACTTCCAGAACTGCGAAGTAAATCGGTTGTCTCGGTCGGAGATTATAGACACAGGCACATCATGCTTCGTGACCACTTCTTCCAAGTATGTTCTTGCTAACTTATCCATTCCATCGGTCTCCTTGATGGGTATGAAATGAGCCGATTTGGTGAGTCGGTCGACGATTACCCAAATGGTGTCAAATCCGGCTGAGGTTTTTGGTAGCTTGGTAATGAAATCCATAGTGATCTTTTCCCACTTCCATTCTGGCAATTCGGGTTGGACCAACAATCCTGATGGTTTCATATGTTCGGCCTTGACCTTGGCACAAGTCAAGCACTTGCTAACGTATGTAGCAATATCCGCCTTCATGTTCGGCCACCAATACAACATCTTCAGATCATGATACATTTTGTCAGATCCCGGATGTATGGAGTATTTTGACTTATGCGACTCATGCATAATCAAAGATCGTAGGTCACCATGGCACGGTAACCAACTCCTATTATCAAGGCATAACGTTCCATCCGAGCGAGCTTCTAACTTCTTTATCATGCCTTCAACATCTTCAGTCTTGAGAATTTCTTCCTCGACTGCCTCTTTCTGAGCCTTGAGAATTAAGGATGGAAGGTCTAAGTCAATGGTCATCACCAAGGCCTTCACCCTAAGAACTCTCTCCTTTCGACTCAAAGCGTCGGCCACGACATTTGCCTTGCCCGGGTGATAACGGATCTCGCAATCGTAATCACTGAGCAACTCTAGCCAACGTCGTTGTCTCATGTTGAGTTCCTTTTGATTCAAAATGTGTTGTAGACTCTTATGGTCAGTGAATACAACACACTTAGTACCATAAAGGTAGTGTCTCCAAATCTTCAGGGCAAACACCACTGCTCCTAACTCTAGGTCATGAGTTGTGTAGTTCTTCTCGTGCACTTTTAGTTGTCTTGATGCGTAAGCTATGACCTTAGTCCTTTGCATTAGTACCGCACCTAACCCTTTTATGGATGCATCACAATACACCACAAAGTCTTCGTTACCCTCGGGTAGGGCTAGTATAGGTGCTTCACACAACATCTGCTTCAATGTCTGAAATGCCAAATCTTGATCCTCTTTCCACTCAAATTTCTTGTCCTTTTGAGTCAACTCCGTCATTGGTTTAGCTATCTTGGAGAAACCTTCAATGAATCTCCTATAGTAACCAGCAAGACCTAAAAATTGGCGGATCTCCGTAGGTGTTGTTGGAGTCGCCCAATCCTTCACGGCCTCGATCTTAGCAGGATCAACGTGAATACCACTGCTGTCGATTACATGCCCAAGGAATTGCACCGTGTTTATCCAAAACTCACATTTGGAAAACTTTGCATATAACTTCTCCTTCCTTAGCAGCTCTAGTATGGTCTTCAAATGTTCCTTGTGTTCTTCTTCATTACGAGAATAGATGAGAATATCATCGATAAATACAATCACAAACTTGTCCAAGTATGGTTTGCAAACTCGGTTCATGAGATCCATGAATACCGCAGGCGCGTTTGTCAAACCGAAAGGCATAACTTGGAACTCGTAGTGTCCGTACCGGGTTCTAAAAGTCGTCTTATGAGCGTCTTCCTCTCTAACCCTTAGTTGATGATATCCTGACCTTAAATCGATCTTCGAGTATATGCTAGATCCTTGCAATTGGTCGAAAAGATCGTCAATTCTTGGCAATGGGTAACGGTTCTTTATCGTCAGCTTATTCAATTCTCGGTAATCGATACACATTCTAAAGGATCCATCTTTCTTTTTGACAAATAAGACCGGCGCTCCCCAAGGTGAGGAACTTGGTCTAATGAAACCTTTGTTAGAAAGTTCCTTTATTTGTTCAGCTAACTCTATCATCTCGACCGGTGCTAGGCGGTATGAGGCTCTAGCAACAAGCGCGGCTCCTGGTGTAAGCTTGATGTGAAACTCCACTTGTCGTGCTGGTGGTAATCCTGGTAAGTCCTCTGGGAATACGTCCGGAAAGTCTCTAACGATCGGTACATCTTCCACCTTCTTCTCGTGATCTTCTTCTCCTTCCTTTTATGTTATTTGAACCAAGAATACTGGAAATCCCTTCTCAATGTATCTTTGGGTCCTAATACATGAGATGACTTCCAGTCTTGATCCATTCTTCACTCCACTTCTTTCGCCTTGTATGATTAGTACATCGTTTTCATAAGGAACACGGACGCACTTCTCATGACATACAATTTCCGCGTGATGCTTCGACATCCAATCCATTCCAATGATGACGTCAAAACTTCCCAGTTCTATGGGGAGTAAGTCGATACTGAACGAACGATCTTGTAACCTTACACTACATCCTTTTAGAATAGCGTCGGTGGTTACTGACTTCCCATCGGCTAATTCTACATTATACTTAACGTCTAACGCAGTAGGGGTAACATTTAGGCTTTCACTAAATACAGATGACACAAAACTCCTATCCGCACCAGAATCAAATAGTACTGAAGCATAGTTGTTATTGACTAGAAACGTACCAGTCACAACATTGTTGTCTTGCACTGCAGCTTCAGCACAGAGATGATACACTTTGCTAGGTGCCGTGAATCCTCCAGGAGTACTAGTTGTGGCTCGGTTATTCCCTCCCTGGTTCCCTTGATTCTGCCTCTGGTTTCCTTGGTTGTGATTTTGATTTCCTCGAATCTGGTTACCACGACCTTGGTTCCCACTGCTTGGACACTTGTTCTTGTAGTGACCTTGCTCTCCACATCCAAAGCAAGTGACATTTGCTCCTTGGCCACCTTGTGTTCCAGGTCCTCTTTGGTTAGTAGGACGAGGTGGTGCTCGACATTCCTTTGCCTTATGTCCGGCCTTCCCACAATTGTAGCACGTAGGGGGACATGCTCCTTCGTGGTGTCGGCCACACTTTCCGCAGAAAGGGAGTCTTCCAGCGTAGTTCCCAGTATTACCTTGTCCAGCAGTAAACACCCTTGCTACTTCTTGTCGCTTGTTCTGGTTGTAGTTGTTTGTGTTGTTGCTGTTGTTGGTATTGTTGGTATTGTTGTTGTAGTGGTTGCCAGACCACTTCCTCTTATCCCTAGTATATTCTCCCAACTCTTGTACCACTTGGTACATCAGACTCTGAGCCATGTCGATTGCCTCGTGCAAATCAGTTGGCTTGGATGAAGTCACATTCCCTTTGATGCTCAAAGGTAGTCCTTCAATGTATCGCTCCAACAATCGGTCGTCGTTGGGCACCATTTCAGGACATAACAAGATCAGCTCTTGAAAGCGTTGATTGTAAGCAGTAAGAGCAGTACCCTTGACCTTCAGGTTCCACAGCTCAACCTCCATTTGCTTGACTTCATTTCGTGGGCAGTAATTCCTCACAAACATAGCTTTAAATTCACTCCAGGGCGTCGCTTGGGCAACGTCAATGGTCACTGCACGAGCATAGACGTTCCACCAAGTCAAAGCACCATCCAATAACGTGCTTGACGCAAACTTCACCTTATCAGCTTCAGCAACATTGCTAATCCCAAATTGGGATTCTAGCTTCTCAAACCATCTGGTTAATCCTACTGCTCCTTCAGTACCGCGGAAACTTACTTGCGTAACTGCACGAAATTCCTTGTAGGTACAAGTCCGTGCAATAGCATTAGTAGCTCCTTGGTTGGTCTCCTCCTGTGTGCTAGCTGTACGATTTGCTTCGGCTGTTGCGAGTGCCTCGGCCACTCGTTCGGCTATCATTTGACTTAGCATGACGGTGTCAATTCCACCGGTAGTAGCTGGTGGATTCTGCGTTTCGGATCTTCTAACTGGCGCCATAATCTAAAAAGGTAATAGGACAATGAGTTTTGCCAGACATAACATGCATGGCACGCACAATACAATTATGAAATGCTCCAGGGTATAATACACAATATATAATGATCTCACAATTTTTGTAACCCATAATATCATTCATAGAATTGTTTGGTAGAACATCATAACTTGTCATACATAATAAAAAAAATGCCAACTAGCTAAGATAAACTTCAAAGCTTAGTGGTCATACAATGATAAGTCAATGGTACAAGATAAATCTAACTAGTGCCCTCACGGCGCTGATGAAGCTCTCTCTCCAACTCTGCTAACCTTCTCTCAACCACGATCTCACGAGCCTGGGAATCTCTAAGTCTAACATCGGTATCATAACAAGCGGCTCTAAACCTCTTATCCAAGTCTGCAACAGGGTCCTCCACCGGTGCCTCTAGTCCGCCTGTCTCAACCAATGGCTCTACTCCCCAACGGGTCATCAGGCTCTCGATCTCCTCAAGACGAGCATTCGGCATGGATTCCATCTGATCAAGAACAATATGAAGCTGTCCTCGTAGACGGGTCACACAAACCGTCAACACTGTCTCATCCCTAACTGGACTCTTCTTTGCCAGTGCCTCCAGCTTATCCTGCACCTCATTATACTCTTTACCTAAAGCCTCTACAGCATCCTCCAACCTGTTTAATCGTGTCGTCACACATCCATCTGCTGCCCCAAGCATCACCACCGCCGATGTAGCTCTCCTAGGAAGAGGAGTCGTAGCTCTCGGCCCAGTAGATATGCCAGCATCAGCAAGCATCTCCTGGTACACAGTAGGTACAGTCTCTGGTGGTGGTAGTAGTAGTGGTACCTCTGGGACAGGACTGGCAGGTCTGCGGGCTGCATGCCTGTCAGTGGTAGTGAAGGGTATGAGGGGTCGGTAAGGTGAAAGTGGTGGTCGAGCAGCTCTCCCCCGAAGGCGTCGTCTCACATAGTAGAAAGGCAGAGTACCAGGTGCTGGAGCAGGAATATCAGTCCTCTCCCCTTCGTCTTCAGATGAAGATGAGGAGATGTGTGCTAGGGAAACCTCAGGAGTAGCAGCATATGTAGTAGGAGGATCCTCAGTGTCAGTGACTTCCATGGGTTCTCCTTCCCCATCTGTGAACTCCATATGATCATCCTCTGTCTCCTCTATCGTCTCATCCCTAGTAACTGATGTCTGACCTGGTGACTGCACCACATCAGCGTCTAGGTCATCCTCTCCTCCGCCTTCTAGGCTAAGTACGTCGTCAGCTGAGGCATCAGGAATACGGATCGGTGAACGATGAACCTCCTCAGTCTCTCTCTCAGTATCATCATCTGAAATCATCCGGTACCACGGATATCCTGATGGTGATCCTCTAGGTAGTCCTACTGATGAACTGATAGTCGACTGTGAACTACGGTTGTAGTACGCTCCTGTAGACGTGGAATCATCAGAAGAAGACATCGTTGTAATCATAAACAAAATAAATGTGTGTAAATATCTTATAAAATTAGTCCGTAACAAGGGACATTAACATAACATAGCAATCATTGTTGAATCCACATGTATCCCATATAACATAATTCAGATTTTTGTTGTTGCACATGTACCCCATGTAAATATACCTCGTATTTGTTAAACCACATGTATCCCATTTATTACTTATCTATGTCCATGTATCTACATATACTTAATACTTACAATCCGTATGATAATCGATTAAACACATAGCAGTTATAGTCTAGAGTTACTAAATGCAACCTAGTTCTCTATAACCATGGCTCTGATACCAATCTGTCACACTCCCAAAATATCAGAGCATAATGGCGACAAGGGAGTGGTGACGTCATGATTATCATACACACACAGTTACAAAGAACGACCTCTAAATGAGACGTTCGGAAAATAGATCACTTGTAATTGATAAATTAAATAGTTTTAACATAGTGCGGAAGCATAAAAACTGGTCACAGTTACAAAACATAGTTTTCCAAGTAGTACAAATGATCTTTGTTTCAAAGAAATGACGGCAATGCATGAGACCTCACTTAGCATCTTCCTTCTTAATACCTGAGAAAAACATTGCTAAAGTGTCAACATAAAGTTGGTGAGTTCATAGGTTTAGTTAATTTGAAATGTTTAATGAACCACAAGATTTTCCCAAAAGTGATGACAATATAACAAATACAAAGTCATCCCAAAAGTATTTATTACAGTCTAAGCTCGTGACACCGAAGCATTAACAACACCGGTAGTATAATCATATAAATGTAGCCCAACTAGATGCCTAAACCCACGACATCCTATCTCAGACTCAAATGAAACTGTGCCCGCTTGTCCCCTTGTTGGACAAGACAGACAGGGACGTCAATCCCGATAGATCTAACCATAACATTCGCGCTTACACAAAGTAATTAACGGTTCACGATTCACGGGCCAAAGCAACTGGGTTTTTAGTGGGACTTAGACTAATATATAAATCAGTAAAATGCACTTGTGTTCATACGTTAAAATCAAGCAATGTCTCACCCCAAAAAGTAGTGAAAATAGTTAAGCATGGGGCTATAAACTCACCTCGTAATTCAGCAAAAAGGACGAAGGTAAAGGTAGCTCGAGAGTACGGTTACGCTAGCCGCGACCTATTTAATTATAAGGATCGTGTTACGATATGAAAATTTATACTAGTAAAAAGACACGACTAGTTGTGCTTGACAATACCTTTTGTTTACGGAAAGACACGATACATAAAAGTCGGTTATTAAACGATCGAGGTTTACGGGTTAAATTATACGTTTAAGTTACAAGTTTTCGTTTTGGGCTTTAAATAAACCCATACACCAACACTGGCCCAAACAAGCCCATTATCCCCACCCCATGGCCCGGCCCAAGGGTTAATTTACCCGGCCCATGCCCAGGCGATACAAACAAGGAGAAAGGAGTAAATACGTGTGTTTGTATCACACATAAATCAAAAACACAGATTTTATCTCTCTCTCCTCTCTCGAAACGCTCCCACCGCCCCACTCTCTCTCTCTCTCTCTAAAAACTGGATCGGATCATCACCCTCCCATGGCTAAGCTTGTTTTCAGTTTAATACATCAATCATTTGTGATGGGTTGCGGTGATTAAGTCACGTGGGATGTGGGGTTTCATCCCCACATCAAACCGATTCGGTTTTTGATGGTGTTCTTCCCCAGGGTTAAAGTTATTCATTACCAATCAAAGATAAGTTGTTTATCCCTCTTTTCTTTTAATAAAAATGTTTAAATGATTTTCGTTTATAAAAGATCTGTGGTTTTAAATCACTTGTATAAATATGCTGTGAACATAATGGCTCTCGAATTTAATGATAAACAAATTAGGGCTTCGAAAATATTTGGGGTTTTTCTAAATCTCATGTTTAAATACAATTAATTAACGTTTTCTTTTATAAAAACATGTTAATTTCAACATATAAACGATTTTAAAAAAATTAGGGTTTCGGTCAAAATTGGGGGTTTTGTATACCTTGTTTCCAGTCAAATTAATTAATAGATTCGAGTTTGGATTGGGTTTAATTAGGGTTTTAATTAATAAAATCAAATTAGGGTTTATATAAATTGGGGGTTTTTGCATTCGGTTGATTAATCAGAATTAAATGGCGTTTTTGGAATATATAAAGTATTAATTTCATAATTAAAAAGGTTTTCAGTTTTTAGGGTTTCAAATTGAAAAGGGGTTCTATACCCGCGGCATATTTGGGGGTTTTATGATGTTCCTGTAAAATGAAATGGTTAAGATATTGGATTATGGTGACTTTGAATGATAAGGGTTTCGGCAGAAAAACAAGGACCTTGGTTGTCTTGGTTTGGTTCTCGGTTTGGTCTCGGTTTGGGTCTCGGTTTGGGTCTCGGTTTGAGTCTCGGTTTGGTCTTGGTTTGGGTTGGTTTGGGTCTCGGTTTGGTTGACAGAAATAATGGGGTCATGGTCATGTTCTAGTAACAAATGCTATGGTTTATCTTTTCAGTTTTTAACTAAAATAGAACCGTGACAAAACTAACATATTCGTTTAATTTTCGCAGGTTTGGTCAATGACGAGCACAACTAAGATTTATTCAGAAAATGAAGAGATGATTTAAAAGACTCACAATTGGATGCTTAGGTTTCGGTTTGCAGGTATGGACGAGAAGGATGGATCGGCTTGACACTACACTTCACTTTCACCCAGGAATTGTGTTTGAAAACTTGTCCAGGAACTATTATTGTAATATTTGGACTGTGAATACTTTGTGTTATGTTTGGACATTTGATAAACTTTGGATTGTATTTAATCTTGTATTATTAGTTTAGGGTTAGACTCAAACTGAATTTGGTAAGCTTGTGATGTACCCATTTTGGGTAAACTTGGCATGTGTGCTGGATTGTAGTGCTTAGTGGATGAATAAACTATGGAATTAAGTTGTGACTGAAAATGGACACTTGCTAAACAAGCTTTTGAAATAAAGGGGAATAAGGGTTCATAATTTAAATGTTTGTACATGATGCACCAATATACTACTCGGCTCAGGTTTGTCGGTGTGTTTAAGTCTTAGACTCGAAAACTGAATATACACGACTCGATAACAACTCGATACACGATCCAAATCAAAGACGATTATGCGTGACCTCAAGGGATTTAGTAAGTACATCAAATAGACATACGGCAAAACATAATACGTTTAACAACTTCGTGTATTACATTCATAATTTAATAGACGCGAAAACTCGAGATGTTACATACGCTCTCCCTAAAAAGGGCTTTGTCCGCAAAGCAAAGTAAATAACACATTCATGTCGACAACTCATCGGTAAATAATTAAAGTACTCCTACTATATGAAGAATTTAAGATGGAAATTTGATGGATGTCACAATGATGGTATCTTGGCTTACGACTTTACGTTCATTTTTCTCATTCTGAGGAGTTTTGCAAGAACTTGAGAGACCAGACCCAAGTTTAGTATAACTCTCCATCATCAGATAGACGTTTCACGTCATATTCCACGTCTCACCTTGTAGCGTTTGGCGTACCTCCATTATATTCTATGTTCACGATATGTTTCACATGTCATGTTCATTCCGCGTTCCTCATATCATGATCAAGATATGTTACACGTATCATGGATCACGATACGTTTACTCATACTACACTCGCCATATCTCCACGTAGCACGTTCAAAAAATTTCACGTATCACGTTCAAAAATTTTCACGTACTACGTTTCTTTATGTCTCGCGCATTGTTTCTAATTATTAGTTAAGTCAGATTGTCTTGCATCGTAACGTTTCAGTTACCCTTGCACGTTAACTCTTATTTTTTTCTTTCCTCGATCGAATTTAGGGGATCTACCTTCCGTTGATAACCAAGAATTTCTTCGTATTCAAAGTCAAGGTCAGGAGGACCAAGATTTATCATTAGTGTCAAGATCTTCTAAAGGAACCGTTCCAAGAGGGAGGCCACTTGGAAACAGACAAGTTCATACGGACTTTTATCCGTTTTTCTCTTATCAACTAGATATGTCCTTTCAGTCACGTCACGTTCCATGTCCTTTCAAGACATGTCACGTTCCGCGTTCCTTCTACCAGGAAACCCGCACGTTCATTTATCTTACATACCCTCTCAGTTTGATTCGGGTATGTTTCTCTTTCAGTTTACGTTGTCTATAATTCGGGGACGAATTATTCTTTTTAGGGGGGAAGAGTTGTAAAACCCGCATGCTTTTACCATGAATAGTACCCTTGAGATCGTACGTACTAGATTAAAACTTTCCTTTTATAGTACGATTACGTTTACGTGTTAGGATTTTACGTATTACGTACGTGTTAGAACACGATAAGTATTTACTACGCACGAGCACGCAATAATTATTTGACAATAATTAATCACGAACATGCGATCATGAAATCATGAACGTAATTAAATCACGAACTACTATTAATTACGTATATATATTTATTACGAGCGTAAATAAATATATTAGGTCACGGTAATTATTTAACGAGAACACATTAAACGCGAACACAAATAATCACGAACGAGAAATTAATAAACGAGACACGGAAAACGGTACGGGTACCCCATGTGGGGCCCCTACCCGCGACTACAAGGGAAGGATGGGCCAAGCCCATCTCAATTTTTACTAAGGAGGGTAAAAGGAAAAAGCACTACTCATTTTTCACTTTTACAGAAGATTTTACAAAAACCTAAAAGTTTCTCCTTCTCCTCTTCTTCTTCTTTTTGGCCGCCACCCATAAACACACCAAGGGGGTGTTTGTTTGATCTTTAATCTTGGTTTTGGTGCAAGTGTTCGTGTTTGTTCATCCTTGTTTAGATCCACGCATTCGGTAAATTCTTTTAACCCTTTTCTTTTTGATTTGATCTATTAAATAATTAAGAACATGATGTGTTTTTTTTTAAAAATTAATTAAAACATAGATCTAACATGAAAATGGTTTTTGGAAGAATCAAAAAGGATGGTTTAGGGGTGTTGTGTGTTGGTCGGCGCCTAAACCGAACCCCGAGGGGGTCTCGGTTTGGCTACTCGACCACCACCGAGACCATATGGTCCCGGTTGGTTGGTGTGGGTCCCACGGCAGCAACAAGATAAGGGGAACCCCGAAATGGTTCGGGGTATGGTGTCGATTTCATGTCCGGTTCATGGTTCTTAGTCAAGATCCGATTCACGGTGTATGTTAAGATTATTATGTTTATTATCATATGTTAAAATTAAATTAATAAACATGACTTGATTTATTTAATAACATGACTTAGGTTATAATAGTTATTAATAATCATAAAATTATTAACCTAAGTATTTTTATATTTTTAAACTTATAATTATTTAATTATTTAAAAACCATGGTTATAATTAATTAATTAACATGACTTAGGTTATATTATTAATAAATAATAATACATGTTTTAACCTAAGTATTTAACTTTATTTAATTAAAAACATGATATACTTTAATTTAATATTTTAACCTATAGTTTATTTTAATTACATGAAATAATTAATAAACTATATATTATATCATATGACTTAGAAAATAATCATGAAAACACTTAGGCTTATATACTTAGCTTATTTAACCAGCTTATTTCTATTTTTGGAAACTTTCTATTTTTGGAAACTTTCTATTTTTGGAAACTTTCTATTTTAGGAAACATGCTATTTTTAGAAAGTTACTTATTATTACACAGTAAGTATAATAATACATGAAATACCAGAAATACTTAATCAGAGTAAACAGAATATAAGATAAACATAGTTTAAGGCTTAAAACAGTAAAACATGATAAGAACATATAAAATAAGCTAAGACATGACATAAAATCATGTTACGTATTAGTAAGCAGATACTTATTCATGTATGTATTTATGTAGCATTAGTGATACGGAAGTAGGATTCCTCTCAGTTCGTCTTCTTCGTTCACTGGAGATAAGGTATGGATTCCCGTCCTTTCAGTATGGACATCCTTTCCTTGTTAGGATTCCCCGTATGCAGCCAAATGTTTTCCCGTAGTATAAGTTATGTGTTTGATTTGCTTATGTTTAATTTAGAATACCTATAGCCATATACATGCATGACCAGTTTCACCTAGTTATGGAGGTACCATAACCATAACATTAGAGGCACTGATGTTATGACTTCACCACGGCAGAGTGATTGCTCGTGGCGTCCCTTCAGCTTTTGGCCATTTATATTATATTTATCATGTGGGGCGTATGGGTGCATCCTAGTTACATGTTTTCAGTCAGGATTTCATGGTGAATGTGGTGTGTGCCTTGCATCCTTCACAAGGAGCTGATCCCTCCTACTCAAAACCAGTATATTAAATTAGAGTCAGCCCCTCTAATTTGCATGATGAGGTCACCCCTCCAAGTATTCATGCACGGTGGATTTTCATGACCTATATTGGCTAATGGTAAAATATGTTAAACAGTTTTTACAAGATAAAATAAGGCTTTTGAAACTATAAAACCAGTTTTACCAAGACTTAACCAGGTTATCCAGGACTTAGTTTCTTCTGCTGTTTCATGATTTTATGCTTATACTATTCATGCTATACTTGTATATCCGTGCACTAAGCGTTATGCTCAGTCATTTTTCCTTTCATGTTCCTAAAACGGCAGGTACCCAGGACTCGAGCATTTGGAGGACGTGTATAGGATGGAAGCTGCCATAGACTTCTTTTCCTTTTTGCCTTCATATACTTATGCCTGTTTAGTCTTTCATTCATTTCTTTTTCTTTATTATGTTTGAGCTTATGTTTGAGAACCGATGTTTGATTCCGGTTTACCCTATGGTCATGTAATGTTTTAGACATTTATCCTTGTATTCTTTGATGACACGCCATACTTACACGTAACATTCCATTATCAAAATGGGGTGTTACATCTATGGTGCCCCTTTTGAATCCATTTTCCACCAGATAGGTGGAGAATGTGCCATACCAAGCTCTTGGGGCTTGATGAAGTCCATACATAGCTTTCTTCACTCTATACACCTTGTCTGGATGTTCTGAATCTTCAAAACTAGGAGGCTGCATTACATAAACCTCCTCTGCAAATTGTGCCATAAAGAGAAGCACTCTTCACATCCATTTGATAGACTGTAAAGCCCATGCAGGAAGCATAGGCTAGAAAAATCCTTATAGCCTCAATCCTTACAACTGGTGCAAAGACCTCCTCATAGTCTATCCCTTCCTCTTGTGTATATCCTTGAGCCACTAACGTGCCTTGTTTCTGACCACAATGCCTCTTTCATCCTTTTTGTTTCTAAGAACCCATCTTGTCCCAATAGGTCTGACATGTCTGGGACAATCAAACAACTCCCAAACATCCTGGATAGCAAATTGGTGAAGCTCATCTTGCATTGCTTCCACCTAACTTGGTTCTTTGAGAGCATCAAACATTTTCTTGGGTTCCTGTTGTGACAGAAAACAGGCAAACAGACATGCTTGAACAAGAGGGGTATCAACCTTCTTGTGAATATTGGCAATAAATACTCCAAGATTCTGATGAGATCTACTTGTTTGCACAAGAGTCATCACATCACCAATAATTAGAGAAGGAGGGTGATTTTTGTTGTAGAAGTAAGCACTCCTCCCTCAATAAGTGTGTTGTCCTCAATCTCATCTTCCATGTTACCAATATCCTCTTCAGACTCTCTTCCATCATTATCTGAATGAACCTCTCCATTTCTGTTTGAAGGTTCACCGTGTTCAAAGGTATTGGAAGAGAAAATATGGTCAAAAGATCTGTCAACGCCTGGACCAAGGCTGTCAACGTTTGAGCCATCAACGCCTAAATTTGTCTTATCAGCGCCATAATTTCCTTTGTCAGCGCCTGAAAGATCATGCATGTTGTCAACTGGTGATACTTGGGGACCACCTTTTTCCTTTCCAGCAGCAACAGCAGAAGCAAATGCATATGTCCATATGGGAATGGTAACATACTCAAGTATGGGTGCTGATTTGTCTGCTTGTGATCCAACCTCTTCATCAACCTGTTTACCTGAAACATCAACAATTGGTTCTTCCACAATATTTGAAGTTACCTTCACAATGTTTGGATTAGTAACAGGCATATAATTCAAAGTCCTAAATAGAGGTTCCAAGTCAAATAACCAATTTGGACCACTTTCAGGATCACTTGGTTTACTTTCTAAAAACCTAACATGTACTTTTTCAAGTATACATTTTTCTTTCTTAAGGTAAACTCTATATCCTCTACTCTACACTGAATAACCCATGAAGTAGCCTTCATCACCTTTAGCACTAAATTTACCTAAGGCATCACTAGTATCCAACACAACTACATGACACCCAAAAGGTTTAAGAAAACCAATATTAGGTTTCCTTCCCCAAAGTAACTCATAAGGTGTTTTGTTATGAATCTTGTTGACTAATGCTCTATTCTGAACATAACAAGCTGTATTCACAGCCTCAGCCCAAAAAGCAATGGGAAAGTCAGCATCAGCCAACATAGTCCTGGCTACTTCTATGAGGGTTCTATTCTTTCTCTCAGCTACCCCATTTTGTTGTGGGGTTCTAGCTACACTAAATTGTCTAGTAATCCCTTTCTTGGCACAAAAATCATCCAACAACTTATTTCTAAACTCACCACCATTATCACTTCTAAGTATCTTAACCTCATTACCATACTTCTTTTCTATCTGGGTAATAAAGTTAATCAAAGTATCACCAGTGTCACTTTTCAAAGCTAAAAAGAAAGTCCAAGTAAATCTAGAAAAATCATCAGTGATGACAAAACAGTAAGATTTACCATTTAAGCTTTCTATATTAGTTGGACCAAACAAGTACATATGCAGCAAGTGAAGTGGTTTAGAACTAGAGTGCACCTGTTTAGACTTAAATGAGACCTTGTGATGTTTGCCTTTAAGGAAAGCAACACAAGAGTGGTCATTGTGGAAAGCCTTTTCAGGCAAACCATCAACCAAACCATGTCTCACAAGTCTAATTATATTTTTAAAATTAATGTGCCCTAATCTCCTGTGCCAAATATTACTCTCATCAACTGAAGCCTTAGTATATAGACATGACAAATTATTATTCATCCTAATCCCATTAAGATTCACATTATAAATGTCCTTATTCCTAGGTGTTCTATAATCAATGAATTTCTCATCTGGTATTTTAAAATCTTTGCTCAACACCAAGCATTCAGTATCAGTAAAAAGAACCTTATTTTTGTTATCACAAACTTGTGATACACTAAACAGATTATATTCAAGTTCTTTTACCAGAAACACGTTTTCAAAACGCAAATTGTTGGTGAGAAGAGTTCCTTTGCCTGTGATAGTTCCATATCCACCTCCAAAGTAAACTTTATCAGCATCCTTAATGGAAGTGAAGTTTGTGAGATAATCTTCCTTCCCAGACATGTGCCTAGAGCATCCACTATCCCAATAGCCATAATCATTAACCTGCTTTTGAATGCCCTGCACATCAAGAAAACAAATTAGTTTTCTGTGACAATCCGTCAATTTATGGTTTATATTTTATTCTCAAATATTATTTAAAAACATTATTTTAATGTTATATTATGAACTCACTTAATTATGGGAAGAAATTTGGATTTACGTCTTGAAGTAGCATCGACTACGTCTAAACCGGAGGATTCTACGTTACGTGCTTACGTTTACATACACCGTTTTGGTGATAGTCCGACACTTCAGAAAATAAATTTATCTTATAATATTATTTTGGGATTTTAAATTTTAGTTGGTTCATAAACTCACAAATTTACGAGAAGAGATTAGGACTTACGATTATAATTTAACGTCCTTTACGACTAAACCGAAACCTTAGGATTACGTATTTACGTTTTCGAACTCCTTTTTTGATGAGACAATTTTTATTAGATTCGTTTTGTGACGTTGATTCATATTTTATAAAAACGTTTTTCGTAAAACGACCCGAGGGCATGCAAATCAAGGAAACTAGAATCGAGGAGTACCCGTAAATTAGTGGGATGAGACAAGATAAATCTTGTCCCACCCCACTCAAAAGGGACGGCAACATTAAGTCACCTCACCCCATGAGGTGTCCAAGCTTAACTAACAAGCTTAAATACTTGTCATTGTAAGCTTAACATGTAAGCTACAACAAACCACAAAACAAGCAAACCAAAACCATTTCTCACATACATACATGCAAACCACTCAAAAATTCTCTCAACTCCCTCCCCTTTGCCGTCCATATACATCACCACCATCACCATTTTGATCAAATTCAACCACAAAATCCTATGTTATTCATACATAAGATGAAGAACCTTTGAAGCCTTGAAGATTGGAGGTGATTCTAACATCCAAGAGGGTGGTTTGATGATGTCCAAGGGATGATTTCTACATAAAGTTTACAAGTAATGGTGGCCTAGAAGATTGGTGTTGATTTATCACAAGTTGTGTGATCAAAATCCATGTCTTGATCACAACCTACATAATCTTGGTGGTATAAAGATTGTTCTTCCCATCCTCTTGTTATTTTTTATTATGTAATCATGTATTTTATTTCTTATTTTATATTTATATGATGAATATATGATGATAAAAACTTTGTGTGGGGATCAAGTGTTGATAAATATGATTAAAAGATGAAAAACCATAAGGAACAAGGCTAAAATCTTGCTTAAATTATTGGCTATATAAAAATAGTAAATAACCATATGATGAACTGATAAAATGGTATAGATGAATTGATATACAGTGAGTATTGAGACTTTTACACATGTGAGAGTTGGCCATACAATGGAATCATAAAAATGTGTGAGATATGATCAAAACAAGTTTAGAGTGCAAATCTGCCTATACTGTTTTGGACGAATTTATTAAAATACTTAAATGTTGATTCATCAGTATCTATAAGGAATTAAATGAAGCACATATCATATAGTTTCTGTGATAAAAATTTGGGGTTCTATCTCCATGTAGAACTCTAGATATGATCATTTTAGTAAACTAGATTTTTAGGACTGATTTTGTGAAATTAAAGTTTAATATTATTATATAAGCACTCAAATAAATATAGTATAAAATGTGAATTAAAACCCACTAACTTATATATTTCATTTATATAAAAAATGCATAAGGATAAATAAATGGACATTATATAAAAATGATAGTTTGGTAAGTTTTATAAGTTATAAAAACTATATACTAAGTTTTACGTCTTTTCGGCTAAAGCCGAAAGATTAACGTTTTTGTTAAATAAAACTTAGACGGTTGGACCCGTCTAATGTAAACTTTTATAAACTCACATACTGATATATAAACATATATAACAAGTAAAAACCGATAAAACCCGAGCTTTACAACATATAGACATTAACGGGCCAAAGTAGCCTTAATTGATTATAAACCCGACTAATTTGGTAAAACACTTATAAACTTATTTATTGGGCTTACCCCATTTGGGCACAACATATAAAGTATATTACTGATAATAAAAGTATAATTGGGCTAATTAATAGTATTGGGCTTATAATAGGCCCATTGGGCTTCAAAATGTAAACAAGTTGAACTAGTGTAACTAGTCTTGAAAATTACCAACACATAAAGAATATAATGAATGAGTAAAGATGTATAAACCCACTTGATCATCATCATATATATAAAATCATCATATGTATACATAATTAGTATTTTGATAAAGTCATTGGACAAAAGTCTAAGACGAGTATTATTTGTCTAGGTTTCCGTGATTGAAGCACGTACCGTACCTCCGAATTGCCGATAACCCGCTTTCCCACATCAACGTGAGTTCATAGACTCGCACTCTTTTAAATGTTTTTATGAAATGTTTCATAAACCCGCGAGGGAGATAACATATTAGTTTTTATAAAATAGGACACTAGTTGTCCCGATTGTTTGTTTATTGATTTGGACCCGAATGATTGTATGACCTGATGTATGATTATATGGCCCGATAGATGAAACGAAATGGATTATTAAAGTTAGGTTATGTCACTAAAAGTCCCATTAGCATGAATTGTGAACTACCGGGATTTGGTAGACGCTTATGCATATAATAGTACTATTTGGGGACGATCACCCCAGTTCGCGCCTTGACGGTTGATCCCCGTCGTGCCACATTGATTGGTAAGCGAATTTATGTATGAGAAGATTTACACAAGCGTGATTATTGTGACGACACGCTAATTTAGATGGGAAAATTGAGTTTCGTGCTAGCTACCCGTTGTTTGTTTTAGTAAGGTAACAATGTCATGCGGCTTATAATAATCCAAATAACGAAATACTGCTATATGCACTGAATTACGATATATTGCCTGACTAGCAATACGGGGTCTTATTATTGATATTGTGTTCGTGTTTTGGTTTTACATAACCATATTAACGGTTTTTATTTAACTCTTTACAACGTTGTGAAACGTATTGTATGATATTTTTACGACATTGGTTCGTATAAAGGTTTTGAAGGCAACAACCTATATTATGATTTTTGATAAGTATTTGTATAAAATGACTTTGGCTATTTTATGGCCTATTACAAAGAATTGTACAAAATGATTTTCGGTAATAATTTTATACCGATGCTATATTGATGGATTTAATTAAAACTCTATGAATTCACTCGGCGTTTTCGCTGACCTTTTCTTTTAACATGTTTTATCTCAGGTACTTGAAGGTAATTCTCGGGAAGACAACAAGAAATCATAGCCCGCACTTAAATAATAATTTCCATTCAGATTCTTTGTAAAACTTGTATGAAATACCATGACTTGGGACCTATGTAAATTTGACATTTATGAATGGAAATGTTTTATTACTAAACGACGCGATTTTTAAGCGTTGTCTATGATGTGAGTAATGTGCTATCCCGTAACACCAACGAGTCTTCCGCTGTATTGAATTGTGTATATTTGGGAGTGTTACAGTTTGGTACTAGAGCTCTCGTTGAAGAGAACGAAAGATTTTTAAAACCAAGGTTTTGAATAAAACATTTCAAAATCTTTTAACTATAAACATTTTTATCAAAATGTCTAAAAATCTTTTGACTATAACGATGCCGAAAAATTCCCGAGTTACCGACAAGGCCAGACTGAGAAGTGTTATTTTAATATATATATAACTTGGATTATATATATATATATATATATATGATGTAATTTTATTACATGATTGTTTGAGGATTATTTTTATATTTATGCGAGGTATTTATACGACGTAGATTGTAACAAGGAACCCTAAATCCCCTAGTAAATTAATCGAAGCTATTCTCGTAGGAATTCTAGCTATCCTAGATCTAAACCAAGTTGTGGATATTTATGATCCCAACAAAATGGTTAATATTCGTAGAAATATATATATTAGTTGATTGTGATATTAAAAAAAAGAATTGGCGAGATTAAAACTGATATCGATGTCATGACGATCTTTCCTTATAGAGTGTAGTTTGACAAAACGTTACCACCTGGAAAGGTGTCATCTGATTCGTTGTCACCCAATTCTTAAATTTGAGAATCGAAAGGGTGAATGTCGCACTTGAGGCTGTCAATGGAACCATTACCCAAAAGCCTCATGCCACTAGTACCTTTCCGAGAAGTCTAACTGAATGATCGAGTCATTTCATACTAGTGACTCATTTGATAATTGTTGTTGTAAGAGCTATAGGATTGGAAATTAAGTGTTGATAATATCGAGCTTTTGTTGCCCTATTAAGGTTTATGAATAAGGTTGGAAGTATTGGAAATGAGGTAGGATATCGCCTTGAGTATAAGTTGATTAAAACTTAAATAAAGTAAAAAATTAACCCGTAGGGAATATGAGACTGTTAAGAGGAAGTCGTTAAGTCCTGTGATTGAATTATAAGGTTTTAAATGTTTGATGGTTCTTGTTAAGGGTTGTTCCTAGGCCATTGTCCACTGACGAGGATGCCCAGTGTCCAAGAAATAAATTGAAGAAATTGTAAAACCCGCATGATTTTACCATGAATAGTACCCTTAAGATCTACGTACCAGATTAAAACATTCCTTTTATAGTACGATTATGTTTACGTGTTAGGATTTTACGTATTACGTACGTGTTAGAACACGATAAGTATTTATTACGCACGAACACGCAATAATTAATTAAACAATATATAATCACGAACACGCGATCATAAAATCATGAACATAATTTAATCACGAGCTAATATTATTTACGTATATATATATTTATTACGAAGACGAATAAACATATTATGTCACGACCGATAACTAATTTAATCACGTAAACTACGTAACACATAAACATGAATATTAGACACGTTTATTCTTATTACGTATAATTAAATTAATACGACAAGTACTACGTAAACTAATATTACTTATAACACATGAACTTATTACAAGATATTTCACGGCATAATAAATACGAGAAACCGAGTACGTATTAAATTAGATGCGTACGTTTTATTAAACGAATAATACAAACATAAAGAATAAAGTTTGGGCTGTTTTAGACAAGAAAAGAAGAGGAAGGACTTCGGCTCTAGGCCCAAGTGTATGTTTCGGCTTATACAAATAAATAGACGGGGGGCTTGTTTTTTTGGTTTTCCTTTTTCTGTCGACACAAAAACACAAAACAGAAACCCTAAAATAGAAAAACAAAGCAGTCGCATATGTTTTTTTGTGCTTTCTTCTTCCCTGCCGCGACCCACACTAAGGAAACAAGAAGAAGGGATTGAGGGTTGATCCTAGAAGAACAAGGGATTCGTTTGTTTTTGAAACCCTAAACGATATGTAAGTAAAAACCCTAATTCGTTCTATTTTTCTTTTCTTTTAATCAGATTTCATGGGTATTTAAACATATTCATACAGTAATTTGATAAGGGGGTGTTCGTTTGGCCTGTTGTCACGCAAACCGAGAGTTTACGACTCTCGGTGATGACTTACACCACCAGCCGCAACCCTAAAAAGGGTGCTGGCTTGGTTTTGCTCGAGCAGGGGGAACAGCGAACGAGCAGGGGGAACCACTGGTTGCGGCTAGTGGTGTTTATCGTTCTAACAGTGGGAACCGGCTACTGCCGGTGGCACCATCACCACTGCTAGTGGTAACTGGCAGTGTAAGGTGGTGTTTGGTTTTGGGTTAATAAACAGAATTAGGGACTTTTTGGTTGGCAGTTTAGTAAACCAAGTTAAGGGGCTGTTTGGTTCGGCTTAATTATAAAATATAACACGAGTTTCACGTCTAAATTAATAAGACACGGGTTCGGTTTTCGACGCATTTTAATAAAATAATACAAGAGTACGTGTTATTATTTTTACAAGTTAATTAGCTTTACATGTTTATTTATTTTACAAGGTAAATTAAATAAATACAATACGACTTGTAATTACAAGATTATTTATTTACAAGTTAATTAAATTAAGTTAACATGCTAGATAATTAATTTAATTAAAACATAGACTTAGGTTTATTATTATTAATTAATAATACATGATTTTAACCTAAGTAATTATTTATTTAAATTAGACTAAGTAATTAATTAATTATTAAAAACCATGACTTATAATTAATTAATTCTCATGACTTAGGTTATATTAATATAATTAATAATACATGTTTTAACCTAAGTATTTAACTTTATTTAATTAAAAACATGTTATACTTTAATTAAATATTTTAACCTATAGTTTAATTTAATTACATGAAATAATTATTAAACTATACTTTATATCATATGACTTAGAAAATAATCATGAAAACACTTAGGCTTATATACTTAGCTTATTTAACCAACTTATTTCTAATTATGGAAACTTTCTATTTTTAGAAACTTAATTAAATAAGGCAGCTAATCTATTTATGGAAACCTTCTATTTTTAGAAACTTATCTATTTTAAGCAGTAATTCTATTTTTTGAAACTTTCTATTTTTGGAAACTATCTATTTTAGGAAACCTGCAATTTTGGAAAGTTACTTATTATTACACATTAAGTATAATAATACATGAAATACCATAAATACTTAATCAAATTAAACAGAATATAAGATAAACACGGTTTAAGGCTTTAAAACAGTAAAACATGGTAAGAACACATAAAATAAGCTAAGACATGACATAAAACCAGCTACGTATTTGGTAAGCAGATACTTATTTATGTATGTATTTATGTAGCACTAGTGGTACGGAAGTATGATTCCTCTCAGTTCATCTTCTTCGTTCACTGGACATAAGGTACAGATTCCCGTCCTTTCAGTATGGACATTCTTTCCTTATTAGGATTTCCCGTATGCAACCAACTGTTTTCCCGAGTATATGTTTTATATGTTTTTGAATTGCTTATGTTTAACTCGAATACCTAAAGCCATATACATGCATGACCAGTTTCACCAAGTTATGGAGGTACCATAACCATAACATTAGAGGCACTGATGTTATGACTTCACCACGGCGGAGTGATTGCTCGTGGCGTCCCTTCAACTTTTGGCCATTTATATTATATTTATCATGTGGGGCGTATGGGTGCATCCTAGTTACATGTTTTCAGTCAGGATTTCATGGTGAATGTGGTGTGTGCCTTGCATCCTTCACAAGGAGCTGATCCCTCCTACCCAAAAACCAGTATATTAAATTAGAGGCAGCCCCTCTAATTTGCATGATGAGGTCACCCCTCCAAGTATTCATGCACAGTGGATTTTCATGACCTATATTGGCTAATGGTAAAATATGTTAAACAGTTTTCATAAGATAAACATAAGGCTTTTCAAACTATAAAACCAGTTTTATGAACATGTTCCAGGTTTTCCAGGACTTATACATTTTCGCTGCTATTAAGTCTCTATTTATGTTTTAGACACTTATACTATGTCTATATCCGTGCAATGAGCGTTTTGCTCAGCCGTTACTTTCCTTTCCATGTCCCAAAACGGCAGGTACCCAAGGACTAACTAGAGCATTTGGAGGACACGTATAGGATGGGAGCTACCTTAGATTCCTTCTCATCTTGCCTTCATATTTATGCTTGTTTAGTCTTCCTTTTTGTTCATTTACTTTATTTATGTTTTGGGCTTATGTTGGGAACCGATGTTTGATTCCGGTTTTCCCTATGGTCATGTATGTTTTAGTACATATTACCTTGCATGCTTTGATGACACGCCATAATTACGCGTGACTTTCCATTTATCAAAATGGGGTGTTACAATTATGGTATCAGAGCCAAGGCTTCGACCTGTAGGCTATAAAACTTGACCTGTGACTAGTGGGTAGTCACCAGGAGCTTCCTAAGCCAACGTTTGTTATTCCACGTATTGATGTTTTCAGCTTATTGTTGTTTTAACCATGACGTTTTCAGCACTTTGAGGTTTTAACCTTGATGTTTTCATCGATATTGTTTTACTAATATGGATGGACAACCATCATTCATATTTAGTTTTGTGTCATTGTTTCATGCATAATGTTCCTCGTGAACTGTGGCTATGTGGACTGAACCCCAGTCGTTCATAATTAGTCACATAAAAATTTTTCTGATAAGTTTTGACATATGAGTTTCATTTATTTATGTTTCATATATCATTGTTGCAGGGATTATGACTAAGTAATGGTTGGTACAGGACTGGCCCTATTTAGTCGCATGTGCTTTTATCGAAACTTTTAACTTTGGGACCGACCCATAGGCGTCCCCTCGCCATGTCTTTTGTTTTGGGACCGACCCATAGGCGTCCCCTCGCACATATAAAGGTTTTTATAAACTACATTACACATTCATGCATTGTTTTTCATGCATAAAAATTTTCTCATGATTTATTGGCATAAAATTTTATTTTTTTATTATTTATTTTTTTTTGTGTCCCCTCATAAGTTACTATGTTTTTATGTCAAGTATGTTTTTATACTGTCTTGGTTAAACTCAGTTTCATGTTGATTATGTTATACACTCCTTTATGTTAAATCGTTTCATGTTTCTTCATGATAATTCCGTCTTCATGTGGATTACGTCTTACGCCTCTTTTGTTATTATGCCTTCATGCAAGACATTGTTGGATTTCATTGAATTTTGCTTTCATGACAGTCATGGTTGGTTTTCATCGATCATGCTTTCAGGCAAATCATCGTTCAATTTTGTGTAACCACACTTTAACGTTTCTTGATATAACCAAAATGATGTCTATGCTAATACTTCCAGGTTATCATGATGGTTTTCCTAACCGTTTAACCGATATACTTTCCTTAAATCATGATAAATGATCGATCCCATACCGATCATTTCATGTGCATTCCACGTGTACTCCACGTACCGTATTTCATATGTATTACATGTACCTTAATCCATGTGTATTCCACTTGCAATACTTCACGAGTATTCGCTAGTCGATTCTGAATCATCTCAGGCGTATTTTCAATTGCTGATATTCTACAAGATTGCTGATGCCGCTCATAACTTGGAGATGTTACTAAGGGTTGATGCTGCTGACGTTCAGAGACGCTACGAGATGCGGATGCTGTTCACAACCTGGAGATCCTACAAGACGAAGACAAAGGCGTCAGAGCAAAGCAATTGGACAAGAAGATGCTTCACCATCAGACGATTTCCATCAATCATTGTCCCAAATTCTTAGTTACATGTCACACGTCATTCAGCTGTCAATTCAGCCATATGAGTGCAAACCGGTACTAGCCGGCCACTCAGCTGAATAGTTACATGAATCACGGTCATGAGAATGACCATCATGAAACTGACAAACAGGACGATAGTAACCACTACTATGACAGCAACTATCCTAGAAATCGCAACCGAGGCTCCGGCCGCGGACGTGATCAGACATACAAAGGATCAGTAGTCCAACTGACCCGCCAAGTCTGGCATAATAACCTAATATTGTAGGTCTATTGTTTTACGTCTCGTGACACATGTCAAGACATCAGTCAAGACACATGTCTCACGTATACTTCCTGAAGACACATGTCAAGACTCCAGTCAAGACATATGTCATGCTTATAGTTCCAAGACACGAGTCAAGACACATGACTCACGTCCAACTATGGGACATTTCTAAGAAATTCAGGGTACCCTCCAAGGGTATATCAAATTTGTTGTGCCATGTATTAATCAGGCCACAAGAATTTCAATACCATTACCGGCGCATCAGTGAGAACTGTCACGTTGTCGATGTCACTTTCATTCTTGTAACCATAAATCATTGATTCATGACCATGAAGGACGCCTTTCGTATTCCCACGTATACAAAGGTTTTCCTTCAGCTTAATGATGAGATCCAAGCTGCTAACGCATTTCCTCGGACAGACACGAGATGAATTTTATCTTAATTATGGACTATGAACAACACACCATGCTACGATTCATAATTGTGTACAGTAATGTTCAGGCTCCTGAATACATTCAGCTTGATTTTCCATCAGGAAAATCTGTACAAATTATCTATGCTTACAAGCACGTGCTTTGTTAGCCCTGATCGCTAAAACTTTCTAGCTGTCAGTAAGACACGACTACTTAAGTCCTTTTACGCATAGCCAGTTGATTATTCCAAAATTTTCCCATATATTCTAGAAGAACCTTCAAGGAGAAGGACGATACCATGAGATTATGTGTCGACTACCGTCGGCTTAAACAAATCACCATTCATGACCGTTATTCTCCTCCACGTATTGAGAACATGTCCAATCGACCTTATAGTGTTAATCACTTTTCCAAGATCGAACTCATGATCATGCTGCCAACAGTGACGAGTGAAAGAGTAGGACATGTCCATAACTGCTATTCGTGCACGACTCGGTCAGGCTAGATTTATGATTTTGATTTAGTCTCATCAATGCTCCAACGGCATTATAAGAAGGAGTTTCCATGAACTCATAGCAAATTCATCATTGTTTTCATTGAGGATAACCTGATTTCCTTTAAGCCCGGAGAAGAACAGGAAGACCATATCTGCACTAGGTTGCAAATTCTATGACAAGAGAAATTTTACCCTAGGAAATTTTTCCAATATCAATTCTGTTTGACTACAGTGACACGTTGAATCACATGGGTTTCTATGGTTAATCTTACTATGACTCAGCTTATGCGTAAAGGAGAGAACCCTACACTACATTAGGTGTTATAGAAATCCTACGCTAAGAGAAGTTTAGATTCATAGACTCAGAGTTTCGCAAACTCTTATGTATCAAGTTCGATGAAGCAAGATACAGTTACGTTCATATCTTTTTACCTGTCATACTAACAGGTTAAATATAGGACACCAACAGACTGGGATGTTTTCATCATCTGAATTTGTGAATTGAAAAGGGACAAGATCTCCATGGGTTTTGGTTACCAGATTAACGCAAACTCAGAAGAAGCATAATGCTATCTGGTTTATTGCAAACAGTTTGATCAAGTCTGCAGAATCCTTACATCCGTAAGGATTTCAGAACCAACATATTGATCGGACATGTTAAAGCCAAGGCTCATCCGATCACTTGGCAATCCCTCAGTTATCGGGACAAACAAAGATTCGCAATTGTGCTCATTATTTACTTCACGTCTTCATTCTAATTTCGCGACTTGCTTTCGCGCTCGCGTTCATGACACTATTCACGTTCATGATCGTATCTGGGCTTACGATTTTATTTTATTTTGTTCTGGGAAGTTTTGCAAGAACTTGAGAGACCAGACCCAAGTTTAGTATAACTCTCCATCATCAGATAGACGTTTCATGTCATATTCCACGTCTCACCTTGTAGCGTTTGGCGTTACCGCCATTATATTCTATGATCACGATATGTTTCACATGTCATGTTCATTCCACGTTCCTCATATCATGATCAAGATATGTTACACGTATCATGGATCACGATATGTTTAGTCATACTACACTCGCCATATCTCCACGTTGCACGTTCAAAATTTTTCACGTATCACGTTCAAAAATTTTCACGTACTACGTTTCTTTATGTCTCGCGCATCGTTTCTAATTATCAGTTAAGTCAGATTGTCTTGCATCGTAACGTTTCAGTTAACTTAGCACGTTAACTCTAATTTCCTCGATCGAATTTGGGGGATCTACCTCCCGTTGATAACCAAGAATTTCTTCGTATTCCAAGTCAAGGTCAGGAGGACCGAGATTTATCATTTGTGTCAAGATCTTCTGAAGGAAACGTTCCAAGAGGGAGGCCACTTGGAAACGGACAAGTTCATCCGGACTTTTATCCGTTTTCTCTCATCAGTTAGATATGTCCTTTCAGTCACGTCACGTTCCATGTCCTTTCAAGACATGTCGCGTTCCACGTTCCTTCTACCATGTCACCTGTACGTTCATTAATCTTACATACCCTCTCAGTTTGATTCGGGTATGTTTCCCTTTAAGTTACGTTATCTATAATTCGGGGACGAATTATTCTTTTTAGGGGGGAAGAGTTGTAAAACCCACATGCTTTTACCATGAATAGTACCCTTAAGATCTACGTACCAGATTAAAACTTTCCTTTTATAGTACGATTATGTTTACGTGTTAGGATTTTACGTATTACGTACGTGTTAGAACACGATAAGTATTTATTACGCACGAACACGCAATAAATAATTAAACAATATATAATCACGAACACGCGATCATAAAATCATGAACGTAATTTAATCACGAGCTAATATTATTTACGTATATATATATTTATTACGAAGACGAATAAATATATTATGTCACGATCGATAACTAATTTAATCACGTAAACTACGTAACACGTAAACATGAATATTAGACACGTTTATTCTTATTACGTATAATTAAATTAATACGACAAGTACTACGTAAATTAATATTACTTATAACACATGAACTTATTACAAGATATTTCACGGCATAATTAATACGAGAAACCGAGTACCTATTAAATTAGATGCGTACGTTTTATTAAACGAATAATACAAACATAAAGAATAAAGTTTGGGCTGTTTTAGACAAGAAAAGAAGAGGAAGGACTTCGGCTCTAGGCCCAAGTGTATGTTTCTGCTTATACAAATAAACAGACGGGGGGCTTGTTTTTTTTTTGTTTTCCTTTTTCTGCCGACACAAAAACACAAAACAGAAACCCTAAAATAGAAAAACAAAGCAGCCGCATATGTTTTTTTGTGCTTTCTTCTTCCCTGCCGCGACCCACACCAAGGAAACAAGAAGAAGGGATTGAGGGTTGATCCTAGAAGAACAAGGGATTCGTTTGTTTTTGAAACCCTAAATGATATGTAAGTAAAAACCCTAATTCGTTCTATTTTTATTTTCTTTTAATCAGATTTCATGGGTATTTAAACATATTCAGACAGTAATTTGATAAGGGGGTGTTCGTTTAGCCTGTTGTCACGCAAACCGAGAGTTTACGACTCTAGATGATGACTTACACCACCAGTCGCAACCCTAAAAAGGGTGTTGGCTTGGTTTTGCTCGAGCAGGGGGAACAGCGAACGAGCAGGGGGAACCACTGGCTGCGGCCAGTGGTGTTTATCGTTCTAACAGTGGGAACCGGCTACTGCCGGTGGCACCATCACCATTGCGAGTGGTAACTGGTAGTGTAAGGGGGTGTTTGGTTTTGGGTTAATAAACAGAATTAGGGATTGTTTGGTTGGCAGTTTAGTAAACCAAGTTAAGGGGCTGTTTGGTTCGTCTTAATTATAATATATAACACGAGTTTCACGTCTAAATTAATAAGACACGGGTTCGGTTTTCGATGCATTTTAATAAAATAATACAAGAGTACGTGTTATTATTTTTACAAGTTAATTAGCTTTACATGTTTATTTATTTTACAAGGTAAATTAAATAAATACAATACGACTTGTAATTACAAAATTATTTATTTACAAGTTAATTAAATTAAGTTAACATGCTAGATAATTAATTTAATTAAAACATGGACTTAGGTTTATTATTATTAATTAATAATACATGATTTTAACCTAAGTAATTATTTATTTAAATTAGACTAAGTAATTAATTAATTATTAAAAACCATGACTTATAATTAATTAATTCTCATGACTTAGGTTATATTAATATAATTAATAATACATGTTTTAACCTAAGTATTTAACTTTATTTAATTAAAAACATGTTATACTTTAATTAAATATTTTAACCTATAGTTTAATTTAATTACATGAAATAATTATTAAACTATACATTATATCATATGACTTAGAAAATAATCATGAAAACACTTAGGCTTATATACTTAGCTTATTTAACCAGCTTATTTCTAATTATGGAAACTTTCTATTTTTAGAAACTTAATTAAATAAGGCAGCTAATCTATTTATGGAAACCTTCTATTTTTAGAAACTTATCTATTTTAAGCAGTAATTCTATTTTTGGAAACTTTCTATTTTTGGAAACTGTCTATTTTAGGAAACCTGCTATTTTGGAAAGTTACTTATTATTACACAGTAAGTATAATAATACATGAAATACCAGAAATACTTAATCAGATTAAACAGAAGATAAGATAAACACGGTTTAAGGCTTTAAAACAATAAAAGATGGTAAGAACACATAAAATAAGCTAAGACATGACATAAAACCAGCTACGTATTTGGTAAGCAGATACTTATTTATGTATGTATTTATGTAGCACTAGTAGTACGGAAGTAGAATTCCTCTCAGTTCATCTTCTTCGTTCACTGGACATAAGGTACGGATTCCCGTCCTTTCAGTATGGACATTCTTTCCTTATTAGAATTTCCCGTATGCAGCCAACTGTTTTCCCCAGTATATGTTTTATATGTTTTTGAATTGCTTATGTTTAATTAGAATACCTAAAGCCATATACATGCATGACCAGCTTCACCTAGTTATGGAGGTACCATAACCATAACATTAGAGGCATTGATGTTATGACTTCACCACGGCGGAGTGATTGCTCGTGGCGTCCCTTCAGCTTTTGGCCATTTATATTATATTTATCATGTGGGGCGTATGGGTGCATCCTAGTTACATGTTTTCAGTCAGGATTTCATGGTGAATGTGGTGTGTGCCTTGCATCCTTCACAAGGAGCTGATCCCTCCTACCCAAAAACCAGTATATTAAATTAGAGGCAGCCCCTCTAATTTGCATGATGAGGTCACCCCTCCAAGTATTCATGCACGGTGGATTTTCATGACCTATATTGGCTAATAGTAAAATATGTTAAACAGTTTTCATAAGATAAACATAAGGCTTTTCAAACTATAAAACTAGTTTTATGAACATGTTCCAGGTTTTCCAGGACTTATACATTTCCGCTGCTATTAAGTCTCTATTTATGTTTTAGACACTTATACTATGTCTATATCCGTGCACTGAGTGTTTTGCTCAGCCGTTACTTTCCTTTCCATGTCCCAAAACGGCAGGTACCCAAGGACTGACTGGAGCATTTGGAGGACACGCATAGGATGGGAGCTACCTTAGATTCCTTCTCCTTTTGCCTTCATATTTATGCTTGTTTAGTCTTCCTTTTTGTTCATTTACTTTGTTTATGTTTTGGGCTTATGTTGGGAACCGATGTTTGATTCCGGTTTTCCCTATGGTCATGTATGTTTTAGTACATATTACCTTGCATGCTTTGATGACACGCCATAATTACGCGTGACTTTTCATTTATCAAAATGGGGTGTTATAGAAATCTTCTTCTCAATTGGGACCGATGGATCTTTCGGGACATGTGGAACACCTAATGACTCTTGTAAGATTAGTATTCATTGTGGTATCTTTTAAAAATCCTTTACTTAACTGAGACATCAGTTGGTAGGATGAGATCTTGGAATTGTATGACATAGTGACACGTAATGTGTTACGGTACAATTTGACTTATTTGTGATTAATGAAAATACTACCTTTGATTACTAAATCCTACATGTATCGATGTTATCTATCTTTTCTTGCTTTATCCTAATGTCCGCATTGGTGATGCAACCATGAACAAGTACTCATCTCGAATTGAGCTACGTTGTGGATTATTCTCATTGTATTCCTGAGTGCCATCGAGTTCATGAACCTCATGATTAATTGGCTAAGCTCATTTCCTATTATATTTTAGTTAGTTCTTGGTGAAAGAATCTTCATCACTCTTTTGCAGATCACTGATTGTTTTTATAAGATAAAACAGTATCCCTCGAGAAAAATTGAATTTTCATCACTATAAGGATTATTCAAAGTGAGATTTATAAGTGATCGTTATCGAAATGAAGTTGTTTATAAAACATCTTGGAAAACTTAATTGTTTTCATAATAATGAAAATCTTTGTAAATTTATTTTTGATTCTTATTTAAGAATTAAGCATGAAAATGTTTTTATTATAAACATGATGATAAAATTTTGACGAACTGAGTATTGCATCGTTAATCTTGAAATTGTATATAGTTGCGCGCCTACATACAATTTGGAATGGACCATGCAAGGCTGATTAGTAGTCACCATAAAACTAATGAATAAACACTACATTTTCTTTGAAGATTGTGAAAGATTAAATTTTATGAGATCTGCAAGAAGTGAAAAATAGGGACATAATGTTAGGGACACCTACATATGTGCCTGTAGCATCTATTCTTCTGAGTCGAATTTACTCATCTATGGAAATTGTCTTATTTGACAATTGACAATTCTTTCTTGTCCAACTCTCCCGTATTCTTAGGAAAAGTATCTGATTACCGAGTGTTGATACCCGACCGGATGCATTAACGTTCCTATCATTTCTTTTGATTAGATTTCATTTGAATGACCTGGGTAACGATCCGAGGATCTTTCGAATGCGTACTCAAATTATGAAAACATAGGATATATTCATATTCATTCAATGTTTTCGTCTTTATCTGAATTGAAATTCTCTCGCGTAAATTATGCGTTGACCTTACTCTTTTAATGGTAGTTGTGTCTCCAGATATCCTTGAATCTGTGAAGGATTATGAGTTATTATTAGTCTTTTGAGAAGTTCACATCTTATCGACGGTAATAAAACTGAAAAGTTGATAGTGCCAGTAGAATGGATTGATTGATTATGACATGACGACATTGTCTTAATTGATGGGAACTCGAATAGAATTCCCTTAAATGATAAGATGTTGATTATCAAAAGTGATCTAAATAATTCTTGATGGATGACCATATCCTGCATTTAGACTTGAAATTATACCGTAAATGGTTGTGAATTAGTCATAGATATTATAATCTAGAAAGAACTTAAAAGTGAATCTACTAAAAGATGTTTCCGTTATCTGAAACTTTAGGAGGTATTTGTTGATGAATTACCTAGACTTTCGCCATTAAGGCAAGTTGAATTTGGTATTGATTATATTCTCGGTGCTGCACCTGTGGCGTGTGCACTGTATGTCAGCACCATCTGAATTAAAGGAATTACCGTACAACTGAGAGAGTTGTCGGAGAAAGATTTTATTCTACCAAGCTCGTCATTATGAAGAGCTATGGTATTATCATTCCTTATATTTATTAATTACCGTGAACTAAGTAAATTGACGATTAAAATCTATATCCACTACCTAAGATGATAGATTATTCAATCATTTACAAGGTTCTAGCGTATATTTAAGATTTGATCCTCGGCATGGTTATCATCAACTTCGCATCCGCGAAAAAGATTATCTATTCCAATCAATACATCCAAAACTTGTAATGAACATTATGAGTTTCATGTTATGCCATTTGGATTGACCAATGCACATGTAGCATTCATAAATTTGGTGAATCACGTGTGTAGGCTGTAATTTGATGAATTCATGCTTGTGATCATTAAGGACCATTTGTTTGTTTATAAGAATAAGAAGGAGTTAATAATCATTTATAGACTGCCATAAATTGGCAAAGTAGTGAAAAACTTGTACCTTGAGTATTTAATATGTGATTAAAGACTTAATCCTTTACATTATTTGACCGTGTGATTAATAAGATATTGGAATCTATATTGACTCTTCAAAAGTTTAGAGCCCTTTTAAGACTTTGGGTTTTACCGAAAAGAAAATGGAAATATGTTTTGACAAATGTTTTAACAAAGGATTTTCAAGGTATTATTCCCTTATACACAAATCATTTAACTAAACTCCTGTTTAGGGGTAAATGTTTGTGTATACCTCAAGACAACCTAAGAGGGATTGATGAAACCATTTAAACCATGACTTGGAATTTGAAACGACAATTTTTGCTTTTCAACTAAGAAAATTTTGACCAAAGTATAAACAAAGATTTTCGAACATTTACGGATCTTATTAATTATTTTCAATAAATCAACAAAGATCATGTTAATTAAATTCAAATTTATTTTGAACATTTTTATATAATTGGACAAACTGAGAAAATTTAAAAAAAATTTGCGTGTACGTTTCATAAAAATTAAATATTTATTATTTAATTACTTGTAGTAATTATCGACGCTTTAAACGTCGGATTGAGCAAAACTGATAAAATAATAGTTGAGATAGAACTAAGACTTAGAAAATGTGAAGAAAGAATTTTCGAATAAATACGGTCATGATAACTATTTCATCAGGAAAGATGAATGTAAATACTGCCGCATTATGTAAAAAGGATAAAGAACCAATTAGGATGTATATCTTAATAATGATGGTACAAAATAAATTGTCGAACAATTTAGAAATAATTGATGCTTGTAAGAGGGATAATATAGATAATAAAAAGGGGTTCGCGACTAATGTGAACCATTAGAATTAAGAAGCCGATGGCATTAAATGTCTTAAAGGCCACTTGTGGTTGCCTAAATATGGAGATTTAGAGACTTAGTTATGTTGGAATCTTATAAGTTTAAGTATTGTGTTTACATCAATCCTGATCTAATGTATCTTTATCTGAAGAAGTTGTACTAATGGAAAATTATGAAGGAAGACATCGCCTCATACATTAGTAAACGTCTAAACTATTGCAAAGGTCATCATCTGAATTTGATTCGATTTGGGTCATCGTCGACAGACTGACCAAATCTGCTAATATCATTCCTGTTAATGATATATTCTTGATGAAGAAATTGACTCTTTTGTATTTAAAGGAGTTGTGTAAGCATGGTGTGCCTGTATCGATCATCTCTATCAAGATCCTCGCTTCGCATCGAATTTCTAGAGGTTTGCTCAGAAGTCATTCAGAACGAACCTTGATGAGAGTACTATTTACCACCCCAATCGAAGGAACGAGGTAAAAGTAATGATACAAAACACTAAAAGTTTTATTTTATGCTTGTATGATTGACCTTTCCTTTGGAAAGATTATCATTGAAAACTATCGTATTAGGATCGAGATCAAATCTTGTTAGGATCTAAATATAAGAGCATCTATAAGCAGGAGTTGGGATGAAGACACCCGACATACACCCATTGTGAGTTGGACATGTCTTTTAGGTTTAAGGTTTCCTATGATGGCGAACCTAACCTTACAAAATACTCGACCCGCGAGACCTGAAATGATTGTTGAAATTAGGATCTGATTATCGACTGCCGGTAGTGGGCAGGAGGTTATGTGAATATGAAATGTAGATCTTGAAGTACAGGATGGGTAGCGAAGTTATGCCAAAAATTTTCACCATAGAAAGATGAATTGAAGATCTGAAAGATCATGGGAAATAAGTTCCCGTTGCATGGGACCATTGAGATGATGTAAATGTTGGTTTGAAAGGCATATAAGCTGGATCTACCCTAGGACTTCAAGAGCTGTGTGAATTATGATTCGTATATCGAACTTGATAAAATGTCTATCAAGTGAGAATCTGATCACTTCTTGATAAAGTTTATATCGGCAAAAAGTTACATTCATCAAAAACCCGTGAACATCATGGATAGAGAAAGTAAGTCAACAATAAGCCTGATCTTATTCCCATAGTTATGTTTGATGAAACTCGCGTATTGTAATGAATTACACTTGTGAGAAAAGACCGAATGTGGAGGTAATACCCACATGGATTTAACTCTATAAGAAGCGAGTAGTAAGATAAGATGATTTTTGAGGACAAAGATCCTATTTAGGGGTAAATGCTGTGACAATCCGTCAATTTATGGTTTATATTTTATTCTCAAATATTATTTAAAAACACTATTTTAATGTAATATTATGAACTCACTTATTTATGGGAAGAAATTCGGATTTACTTCTTGAAGTAGCATCGACTACGTCTAAACCGGAGGATTCTACTTTACGTGCTTACGTTTACATACACCGTTTTGGTGATAGTCCGACACTTCAGAAAATAAATTTATCCGTGAATATTATTTTGGGATTTTAAATTTGAGTTGGTTCATAAACTCACAAATTTACGAGAAGAGATTAGGACTTACGATTATAATTTAACGTCCTTTACGACTAAGCCGGAAACCTTAGGATTACGTATTTACGTTTTCGAACTCCATTTTTATGAGACAATTTTTATTAGATTCGTTTTGTGCCGTTGATTCATATTTTATAAAAGCGTTTTTCGTAAAATGAACCGAGGGCACGCAAATAGAGGAAACTAGAATCGAGGAGTACCCGTAAATTAGTGGGATGAGAAAAGATAAATCTTGCCCCACCCCACTCAAAAGGGACGGCAACATTTAGCCACCTCACCCCATGAGGTGTCCAAGCTTAACTAACAAGCTTAAACACTTGTCATTGTAAGCTTAACATGTAAGCTACAACAAACCACAAAACAAGCCAACCAAAACCATTTCTCACACACATACATGCAAACCACTCAAAAATTCTCTCAACTCCCTCCCCTTTGCCGTCCATATACATCACCACCACCACCATTTGATCAAATTCAACCACAAAATCCTATGTTATTCATACTTAAGATGAAGAACCTTTGAATCCTTGAAGATTGGAGGTGATTCTAACATCCAAGAGGGTGGTTTGATGATGTCCAAGGGATGATTTATACATAAAGTTTACAAGTAATGGTGGCCTAGAAGATTGGTGTTGATTTATTACAAGTTGTGTGATCAAAATACATGTCTTGATCACAACCTACATAATCTTGGTGGTATAAAGATTGTTCTTCTCATCCTCTTGTTATTTTTGATTATGTAATCATGTATTTTCTTTCTTATTGTATATGTATATGATGAATATATGATGATAAAAATGTTGTGTGGGGATCAAGTGTTGATAAATATGATTAAAAGATGAAAAACCATAAGGAACAAGGCTAAAATCTTGCTTAAATTATTGGCTGTATAAAAACAGTAAATAACCATATGATGAACTGATAAAATGGTATAGATGAATTGATAAAAGTGAGTATTGAGACCTGTACACATGTGAGAGTTGGTCATACAATGGAATCATAAAAATGAGTGAGATATGATCAAAACAAGTTTAGAGTGTAAATCTGCCTATACTATTTTGGACGAATTTATTAAAATACTTAGAGGTTGATTCATCAGTAGCTATACTGGAATAAAATGAAGCACGTATCATGTAGTTTCTGTGATAAAAATTTGGGGTTCTATCTCCATGTAGAACTCTATATATGATCATTTTAGTAAACTAGATTTTTAGGACTGATTTTGTGAAATTAAAGTTTAATATTATTATATAAGCACTCAAATAAATATAGTATAAAATGTGAATTAAAACCCACTAACTTATATATTTCATTTATATAAAAATGCATAAGGATAAATAAATGGACATTATATAAAAAATGGTAGTTTGGTAAGTTTTATAAGTTATAAAAACTATATACTAAGTTTTACGTCTTTTCGGCTAAAACCAAAAGATTAACGTTTTTGTTAAATAAAACTTAGACGGTTGGACCCGTCTAATGTAAACTTTTATTAACTCACATACTGATATATAAACATATATAACAAGTAAAAACCGATAAAACCCGAGCTTTACAACATATAGACATTAACGGGACAAAGTAGCCTTAATGGACAATAAACCCGACTAATTTGGTAATACACTTATAAACTTATTTATTGGGCTTAACCCATTTAGGCCCAACATATAAAGTATAGTACTGATAATAAAAGTATAATTGGGCTAATGAATAGAATTGTGCTTATAATAGGCCCATTGGGCTTCAAAATGTAAACAAGTTGAACTAGTGTAACTAGTCTTGAAAATTACCAACACATAAACACTATAATGAATGAGTAAAGATGTATAAACCCACTTGATCATCATCATATATATAAAATCATCATATGTATACATAATTATTATTTTGATAAAGTCATTGGACAAAAGTCTAAGACGAGTATTATTTGTCTAGGTTTTCGTGATTGAAGCACGTACCGTACATCCGAATTGCCGATAACCCGCTTTCCCACATCAACGTGAGTTCATAGCCTCGCACTCGTTTAAATGTTTTTATGAAATGTTTTATAAACCCGCGAGGGAGATAACATGTTAGTTTTTACAAAATAGGACACTAGTTGTCCCGATTGTTTGTTTATTGATTTGGACCCGAATGATTGTACGACCCGATGTATGATTATATGACCCGGTAGATGAAATGAAATGGATTATTAAAGTTAGGTTATTTCACTAAAAGTCCCATTAGCATGAATTGTGAACTACCGGGATTTGGTAGACGCTTATGCATATAATAGTACTATTTGGGGACGATCACCCCAGTTCGCGCCTTAACGGTTGATCCCCGTCGTGCCACATTGATTGGTAAGAGAATTTATGTATGAGAAGATTTACACAAGCGTGATTATTGTGACAACACGCTAAGTTAGATGGGCAAATTGAGTTTCGGGCTAGCTACCCGTTGTTTGTTGTAGTAAGGTAACAATGTCATGCGGCTTATAATAATCTAAATAACGAAATATTGCTATATGCACTGAATTATGATATATTGCCTGACTAGCAATACGCGGTCTTATTATTGATATTGTGTTCGTGTTTTGGTTTTACATAACCATATTAACGGTTTTTATTTAACTCTTTACAACGTTGTGAAACGTATTGTATGATGTTTTTACGACATTGGTTCGTATAAAGGTTTTGAAGGCAACAGCCTATATTATGATTTTTGATAAGGATTTGTATAAAATGACTTTGGCTATTTTATGGCCTATTACAAATATTTGTACAAAATGATTTTCTGTAATAATTTTATACCGATGTTATATTGATGGATTTAATTAAAACTCTATGAATTCACTCGGCGTTTTCGCTGACCTTTTCTTTTAACATGTTTTATCTCAGGTACTTGAAGGTAATTCTCGGGAAGACAACAAGAATTTATGGCCCGCACTTAAATAATAATTTCCATTCAAATTCTTTGTAAAACTTGTATGAAATACCATGACTTGGGACCTATGTAAATTTGACATTTATGAATGGAAATGTTTTATTACTAAACGACGCGATTTTTAAGCGTTGTCTATGATGTGAGTAATGTGCTATCCCGTAACACCAACGAGTCTTCCGTTGTATTGAATTGTGTATATTTGGGAGTGTTACAATTTCTTTGGGAACCCAAGCCTGAGTAGACTTGGATTCATTTTGTTGTTCAACAAGAACAGACGTAGTCCTTATGACAACCCCTAGTTCATCCCTTTTTGGATTAAACACCCAGTTAACCCCAATTGGTTTGTTATGACCTTTGAAATATAATGAAATCTGTTACAGGTCATAGAAATCCCATCTGAATTAGGGTTTTGATCTGGCTTAGGTCTCCATGTCAAGCTAGAAGAAGCTTTAGACCCCTTTCCCTGTAGTTGCAAATATTTACCATTATTTGGTCTGGCAACGTTTCTGTCAGCGTTTAATTTGGTCTTGTCAACGCTGAAATTACCCTTACTTGCATGTGCCTAGGAGGCAGGCAAGTATCGCAAGACTCATAGAGATCCAAGTCTCTGTGAGCAACCTCAGAGGAGTCCATGTCAGAGACATTGTCAAGGAAGTCGAAGATTACTTGAAGACATACTCATTGGCTGTGATGGATAACACCCAAGATGTATCAGGGACTCTGAGGGGTTGAGGGTTAACAGGGGTGGGAATACCCTGTTAACACTCAACACACTTTGGACATGCCATTTGTGTGTACGAGACTATGAAGAAAAGGGAAACTGTTTCAAGATATGTTTTCCTAAAGCATTATGGCAGATTACCAAGAATAGAAGAGCATCTAGTGACAGATGTCTGAAAAGTGAATGTCTTGTGTAGTCACCATCAACTAGTACTTAGGTCAACCTCGTATCACTATAAATAGGATGTGTAGCCCAACATTAATGCTCAACACTTTGAGAATATTCACACATTAATGCTTAGAACTTATTGAATCAAACAACTGTGACTGTATTCATAAGTTAGGTTATTTAGTTGTTCAAAGTGTGCACAACACATTGTCATCAAACGGTGTTATCCATAACACTTGTAATTCTTTATTATACAATAATAAGTATTACGTTTGAAAAGTTTTTACTTGTGTTGATTAGTTAAGTTTAGTGTTTCTAGCATTGATTAGGGACTTTCAACATTATTATTAATATAGATGACATAAATAATCTAAGCCCTATCTTTCACTAACTTTAGTCCTTTTACTACTCGTATTACAGTACTTAACTACAAGCCTACACTTTTATAATACAAATATTCAATACAAAATTAAAGATAACTCTTCACAAGATTATATATCCACAACAATGTATAATTTGCAAATTACTTGTTTTCTTCAGCTTTTTACTACTACAAATTAAAATTGTGACATTTTGCTTACATATACCTACTCACAGGGGCGACACATCCTTTGGGTACGGGGTGGCGGCGCCCCCCATAGCTAGACAAAAATGCGAACATATAGTGTATTTTTTCGTTAATTTTGAGCGTTTCTTAAAAGTGTCCTTCACTCGGAACTCAAATTGCCTCCCATTTACATATTAAAATCTAATATTTAACACTATAAAACCTAAAATCTTCCATTTTTAAGTTAAAATACTCGATTTTTTTATTCGGATTTGAAGTTTTTCGTCCTGCTATTGTAAAAAAATAATTGCCGCGACATTAGGGTTTCCTGCGTCCGCCACTGCCTACTCATGGGACCGCCATTTCTTTTCTCTCTGTTTTGCTACTTCAACCTGTTGTGTAGCAAATTCATTGCCCCTTAGATCATAAACAAGAAAAGGAAACCTAAATCCACGTGAAGACATAAAAAGCATATAGGTATCAGTTTAAGATCATACTACAAGTGTCTATGTACCTTATTTTTCATGCAATCACCTCCTTTATGCATTATGTTGCGCGGCTTCGTACTGATTCTTCATTATTTATTCCATCTTGATCGCCAGCATCGCCTCCTAACACCTTGTGAACCCACAAAAATTGGATCAAAAGAAAAAAATATATTGACCAAGATAAAGTAACAAAAAAGTTGATTTAGAACAAAATAGAAAGCTTGAAGAAAGGAGTTGTGAAAAGAATATAAAGAAAAGAAATGCGAACACCAGCCCTTTAGGAAGTTGTTTGTGAATTTGAATGATTTTATTTGGACATTCTATATTGCCTTAACACAAATTTTAAAAATTACTTCGTACTTGTTAACAACAACCCAACCCTAAGGGATGGTATTAGCAAAACCCAAAAAAAACCAAAAATAAAATCATTAGATATCAAAAGAAAATAAAAAAAGGAATAAAATAACATACGTTCAGAAGGAGCTGGAGAGAGATGAGATCTCAACATCATAACATGGAAGCAAACAAAATACAACCTGCAAATAATATAAAAAGAAATTATATTCAATACAAAGTAAAGAAAATTGCTGTTAATATCAGAAAGAAAAGAGTAGTGAAATTTTTTTCAATGAAGAAGAATAAAGAATGAAAGAGGTGATATAGGTACAAATGTCAAATAGAAAAGAGAGTAGTGAAAAAGGTAATAGTGTCACACTATTTAGGTACAAGTGGCCTCTTTTGAAAGCTATACAGTAATTTTGGATGTTTTACTTATAGTATAGGAAGATATATATATATATATATATATATATATATATATATATATATATATATATATATATATATATATATATATATATATATATATATATATATATATATATATATATATATATATATATATATATATATATATATATATATATATATATATATATATATATATATATATATATATATATATATTTGTATATATCTTTATATTATATATAGGTATGATTATGATTTGAAACCACACTTTTTAATCGAATCATATCCCAGTCACATCTTTAAACCAATAGGATTTGAGAAATTCCAAGAAAATCTCTATTTTCCATGTTTTTTGTGATTTGACATCACACGTTTCTGAAGCTGCGTTTTGGAAACGCTATTTTGGAACTTTTCTGAAACTGCGTTTTGGAAACGCTGTTTTGGAAATTGCGTTTTCGAACAACGCAGTTTTGAAACCTACCTTTTCATAACACAGTTTTGAAACTTGCGTTTTCGAAACGCTTGGAAATTGCTTTTTCGAATAACGCAGTTTTGAAACCTGCGTTTTCATAACACACTTTTGAAAGTTCCGTTTTCGAAATGCAGTTTTGATTGGAAATGCCGTTTTGAAAATTGCGTTTTCGAAACGTAGTTTTTCATTATTTCTGTTTTTTTTAAATCTGCCATTTGCAAGAATTTAACATGGGACCTTTCGTTTAGTAGTTATTTAACTTACAAACTTACTATGGTAAGGTTTTGTTTAATTGTTACTAACCCATATATTTAAACTCAGTAAATTTGAATACCTTTGTTTTTTCGAAATATTATTATTAGTTTTCTTTTTATGTTTCAAATATTTTTATTATCTAAATTTTGGATTAAAACATGTTTTTTTCAATCTTTTCCAAAAATAATGAAATTTTCATTTTCTAATTTTATATAGAAACTAGAAAACTCCATATTACCCTTTTCTATTTCTTTTCACAAAAAAAATAAAACATGTTCACATTTTTTGCTAACCGTATTTTACGTTTTCGTCACTTTTTAACGTTTTTTTCAAATTTTTTTACGTTTCGACAGTTTCTCACGTTTTTTGTAAGTTTTCTTTACGTTTCTTCATTTTTCACGTTATCGTCATTTTCTTAGCTTTTTGTCAGTTTTTTATGTCTTCGTCAATTATTTTTACGTTTGGTTAGTTTTCACGTTCTTGTCAGTTGTTTACGTTTTCGTCAATAATTTTACGTTTTCATCAATATATTTACGTTTTCGTCAGTATTTTTACATTTTTCATTAGTATATTTACGTTTTCATCAGTATTTTTACGTTTTCAACAGTAAATTTATGTTTTCGTCAATTTATTTACGTTTTCGTCATAATTTTTTTATGCTTTCTTCATAATATTTACGTTTTCGTCCGAATTTCTATGTTTCCGTCTGATTTTTTACTATTTCCTCCGATTTTTTACGTTTTCTTCAGTATTTTTACGTTTTTGTCCGATTTTTTATGTTTTTGTCTGATGTTTTACGTTATCGTCCGATTTTTTATGTTTTTTTTTCCATTTTTTACGTTTTTCGTCAGCTTTTTTACGTTTTCATCAGATATTTTACGTTTAAGTCAGGTTTTTTACGTTTTCATCCATTTTTTACGATTTAGTCTAATTTTTTACGTTTTCATTAGCGTTTTTTACGTTTTTTTTTAGTATTTTTACGTTTTCGTCTGTAATTTTGCGTCTTCGTCTGTATTTTTAAGTTTTCATTAGTATTTTAATATTTTTATCCGAAATGTGCAAAAACTTTTGAGCAAAACATAAAAACGCTGATGAAAACGTATAAAACGGAAGAAAACGTAAACATACAAACAAAAATATAAAAATACTGACGAAAACGTAAAATTTGGACGATAACGTAAAAATACTGACGAAAACGTATAAATACTAAGGAAAATGAAAAAATACCAAGGAAAACGTAAAATTACTGACGAAAACGTAAAGTTACTGATGAAA